>WNGS01159612.1:6313704-6363704 GCA_020271785.1 Procambarus virginalis
TGCGAGTTATAAGCGTCTATGTGTAAGCCTACAAAATTTTTTTTTTTGCTTGCTGTGTATAGCCTATAGCTGATGTGTGTATCCTATAGCTGATGTGTATAGCTTATAACTTCTGTATGTAACCAGGTTTACTCGTTGAGTCGAGCTAAAGCTTTATTTTTGTTCTGCTATCTTCCTCTCATGTGAACTTTCCACTTAGATACCCCTTTATACAACTTCCCTACTATACAAGATTATACATTACATTATTACAAATCGCGTAATACATTATAAAATTATATAAAGCACGATGCTGTATAATGTGTATACAGTTATCCACCTTAGCGTTACCCGTGCAACACTTAGACAGCATATTTAGCCCCACACACACGCACACACACACCATCACAGTTCCTGTTCTCAGGCAACCTCGGTACACCTGTTCGATTGACGGTTGAGAGGCAGGACAATCAGAGCCAGAGCTCACCCCCGCAAGCACAACTAGGTGAGTACAACTAGGTGAGACACACACACTAGGCCACGAGGTGATGATGGGCCCTCGATAGGCCTGGTGACGCATAGCGCGCAGGAATTCGTTTAATCAGTGGCGCGGGTTCGTATAAGTCCATTACATGAAAGGAATGACATCTACTACCATCGTTTATGGCAGAAAACTCAAATGGGTCAAAGTTTTCTTTCAAACTGAATGTCCGCCCTTGTTACCGCGCAAGACTTACACCACCCCTACGCCCCGCCCCCCCATAACCATGGGAGTTAGTCGACCTGTACATGGCTGCTTCCTCGGGTGTGTTGTGTGTGGTGTGAAAAAAAAATACTGTTAGTAAACAGTTGATTGAACAGTTGAGAGGCGGGCCCCTAAAGAGAAAAAGATCAACCCCCAAATTACACAACTAGGTGAATTACACACCTAGAGTAAATACACACTCACCACTCAGAATTGCTTTTAAATATGTGGATGGCGATATACTAAAAGAAATTGTTCATGACTTTTGTTAGGCCAAAGCTAGAATATGCAGCGGCTTGTGTGGTGCCCAATTTTAATAAGGTGCAAAAAGTACACATGCTATAAAGTGGCTCCTAGAATCTGAAGGGCAAGATTACTGAGAGATGGTTAAACTGGCTTTAAATATGCCAAACTAGAAGACAGAAAGAAAACGATATATATTACACCTCTTTTTTAACCCCCACGGTGATTATGATCACACTCACATCAAAATAGTAACGGAATGACAAAATCGATAGGGAGATTTACCCAGAGACCTGGAACTTAAGAACAAGAGTTCAATAGATATCAAACTAGCTAAAAACAGATGACCCGAAGAAACATAAAGAAAATTCAATTTCGCAAACAGAGTGGTAGACGGTTGAACAAGTTAGTGAGAGGTTTGGAGGCCAGACCGTCAGTAGTTTCAAAGCGTTATATGACAAAGAGTTGGGAAGACGGACACCACGAAGCATAGCTCTATCCTGTATGCTACACTAGGTAATTAACTCCCCTAGGTTAATACACCCCACACACACACACCATCACACACCACACAAAAAACACACACCCACAAATCACACACACACAAACAACACACACACACACACACACCACAACCTGACCCCATTCACCCACTGAATATCCAGCAACCCAAATTAACACCCGCTGTGTAAACCACAGAAACCATCGGGCACACTCCCCCCCTAATCATCAAATGTAAACAAAATGTCTGCCACTCCGCCCGGAATGTCTATACACAAACACAACAGAAAAAACAAAACCAAAGATCACCCGACTCAGCTGCAATGAAAGGACACCAAACAAAGATCCTGAAAAGATCATTAGTGGACCTTTAGCTATCATAGTTTAAGGAGGAGGAACGGAAAGAGGAGGAAGAGGAAGAGAAGGAGGAGGCGGAGGAGGCACGCACAGAGCCAGGAAAGGAGGGCGAGGAGAAGGAATTGAATTCCATGGATGATATGGAAGGAAAAGTATAGAAAATACGAAAGATAAGAAGAAATATGTGTATTTGTGTCTCTTAAGGAAGGAGAGAGAGTCAGAGGAGAGAGAGATAGACAGACCAGAGAAGAGAGAGAAACAGACAAGCCATACATATTATACAGAGCGAGAAGACAAAACAGACAGTAAAAATTAGAAAATACCACCAATAACTAGAAAGCTTTCAACATCCGTGACAAAATATTGGGAGACTTCAACGAGGCTTAGATAGTGTTCTCTCTCACCTCCTCATAGGACGGCATTCTCCAATGCTTTCGTCCCTTTCCCACTAATATTAAGTATCTATATATGTCTACTTGATAGACAAATTCGTGTTCTTGCATCGCGTTAAGCCATAGACTCCGTAAACCACTTAATTCCGTGCGGGGTATAAGAATTGCAGGTTAGTGTCATGCTGGTATACATGGGAGTTTAGAGGATTTACCTGGAGGGGTTTCACCTAGTGGCCTCGACGGAGGACAGGAAGCCGGGGCTTGTCAAAGGTCCTCCGTCCCCAATTGCTACGGGGGAATTTTTTTTTTTTTTGACAGATAAATTTCAAACCGGGGTATTGTCATGGTATAAACGCTGGCGGGTAGGCGGTTCCATGGGTTTTAAAAGCTATGCGGAGGGGAAAGGCACCGAGAGAATTTTTCTGACCTAAACCAAATTGTGGATTGTTGAGTTTGAATCGTTGCCTCTTTGTGATTTATATTGTGGCTTGTTGGTCTTGAAACCGTTACTCCTTGTTTTCAACTTGACTAAGTGGACTTGAGTAGCCACCGTTAAGAACTATTTAGTTTAAATAGAGAAAGTACTCACAGTGAGAACGCCAGGAAAGCTCAATGAAATGTCAGATATAATGGCTGTTGACTGGATGGTTGGTGGTGGGCGAAGTGTGGTTGGTGATTGTAGTAGCTGGCAACATTAATTGCTCCTGTTGTTGAAGCAATGGTAGTAATAGTCGGTAGTATAGTAGTAGTGGTAGGAGTTGTTTGTGTTGTGAAAAGGCAGTGGCGATAGACGCTAGTATAGACAAATTATACGACTCATTAAGGAAAAATAAGAGTTAAAAGACACTTAAGATGATTGGTAGACTATTCTCTCTCTCTCTCTTCTATCTATCTCTCTCCTCTCTATCTATCTCTTAGCTCTCTCCTCGCATCTCTCCTCTCTCTCCTCTACATACACCATCAACAACAGGCAGGGGCACAGAACTGTAATATTGTGTTCCAAGCCACATAGGATACTACTTTCCAACTTCGGTATCGAGAACGAGAAACCGGTTACAAAACACCAACACCTGAAGGAGGATGGGAAGAGAGCCTTCGTAGCTCTATATTAGCCGAAAGTCTTGGATCGGATAGCCTCTCTGTGGCCCGTCCCGCTCTTCCCCCCCCCCCTTCCTTTCAAACATATTACATCTTCCTTTTCCTGGCCTCTCATACCTTCATGTGGCCTCAGTGTGCACACCGCTGCAGGGCTGTTGCGGAACGTCCACGTTCAGCCAGTGATCAGCGGTATTGCAGAGCTGGACCTGGTCAGCTACCACAAATGAGGCATTATTCTGACCCCAACTGCCAGATGCCAGGTTTGTAGAATGATGAGGTCTCTGTGCTATTACCCTCGGGTGCTAAGGCAATTTATGGGGGAATCAGGGGAGAGAGAGAGAGATGAGGGGGAGGAGAGGAGAGAGAGGAGATCCGATCTGGGCGAGAGCAGAGCTGCGGATCGGAGAGGAAGAGCAGCGCGAGGAGAGCGGGAGAAGAGGCTAGCGGAGAGAGAGAATGAGAGTCGACGCAGCGCGCCTGAGAGTAGCGAGAGGAGAGATGAATAAGAAAGGGATCTATAACATTACAGATTCTTCTAGTGATCCAAAACGACCAAGAAAACCCCAGAAAAACCCCAGAAAGCCCCAGAAAGACACGAAAACCCACAAAGCCCCAGAGCTGAGCCCCAGAAAGCCCTGCAAAAGCCCCAAAAATACCCAGAAAGCCCCAGAAAGCCCCAGATCAGACTTTAGACAACCTCAACAGAGGCGATTGGCCAAGAAGGTCTTAAGGTATGTCAGAAACAACAACACCCCCCAAAAAGATGGCAACACATCTTTTAAGTGTATATTTAGGCAGATTTACATCCTGCCTTTGAAGCCCGACCACTCTTGGCAGCCCGGTGACAGGAGACAGATCCGACGTACAGCAGTCAAGAGTCGCTGTTGAATGCTTGGGTCCTTGACCGCGGGTGTTGACTGCCGTTGAACCCATTTCAATAAAAAAAGGGGCTAAAAGCATCGCCTTAAAAAAAAAGATTGAGTACTAAGCCAGACAGAATGAAGGAAATAAGAGACAAAGACACTACATGGAAGACAAGAGAGGTAGGAGAGAGAGGAGATGCCGGAGCGCGATGAGAGATCTCGAGAGATAGAGGATGAGAGAGTATGAGAGAGAGAGAGAGAGAGCCCCCGAGAGATCCAAACCCTTAATAAAAATCAATTCCCTAATGCAAGACTTTAATTATAGGATCAAAAAATTATGGCGCGAAAACCAGAGATCAGCTGTTGTTTACAAACATTCTCGCCACGTGGTTTGAGAGTGTCGAAGTGTTTCAGGAAGCACAGGCAACAGGTGCGTTTGATCCCTTCAAGTAAGCATGTTATTCATTTCCTTTGTCGGGGGGACCTCGAGACGGTGGACAGTGGCATCAGATGAAAGTAAACATGGCCAACACCTATTCCCGTCCTGGCTGGGGCTCGAACACGCTTGTGGGCCCGTACTCTGCAGTTTTTAAATTACAACGTACGAACCCAAGCACCCCAATTACCTGTCGAGGACGATGCATAGAAAACGGCAATATTTCGGTGCTTTAAATTGTACTAATTCGTGGCATTTTTAACGGTTTGGCCAAACGTATTAAGTGAGAGGACAGGTTTCTGCGTCAACTGTGAGGATAACAGACTCGCAGACACTGACGCAACGGACTCACGCAGATACTGACGCAACGGAATCACGCAAAACACTGACGCAACAACACTGGGGCTGGGACACTCTCACAGACACTGCCATAAACACATTAACAGACACTGACGCAATAGACACAGACACTGACGCAATAGACACAGACACTGACGCAATAGACTCCGACAGACACAGAAGCAACACCACCACACACACACACACACACACACACACACACACACACACACAACACACACACACACACACACACACACACACACACCACACACACACACACCACACACACACACACACGCACACACGCACACACACACAACACAGCACACACACACACACACACACACACACACACACACACACACACAGAAGAACAGCTACACCCAGATTCCCACTTTACAATAGCAAAAAAAAAAAAAATAAGGTTCGTTACACTTTCAAAAAATTTAAATAATCGCGGGCTTTAACCGGTTGAAAGCAGGAGTTTAAATTCAAATTACATCCAGTAAACTGCACGAAAGCTGTTCTTAAAGAAGATTCGGGATCATTTTTTTTTTAACAATCGGCCCATTCAGTACAAAAAAGCGACCTATTAGTATACCTTAAAGCGCCGTAATTGCGACGTTTCAGGAGTTTCTGGGTAGAAAAAACAGTTGCATTTGTCGTGTATTTCTTATGTTAAGAATTCCATTTAAACGAGAGAGAGAGAGAGAGAGAGAGAGAGAGAGAGAGAGAGAGAGAGAGAGAGAGAGAGAGAGAGAGAGAGAGAGAGAGAGAGAGAGAGAGAGAGAGTATAAGAGCGGTGAATCGCAAAGAAACTTTTAGACGATTAATGACATAGAAGAAAAATTCCTTGAAGAGGGTAGATGAGCAGAAAGAAAAAAAATAACCAAAGGAGAAGGTTTAGTGAATAAGGAATTAGGAGGCAATAAAATAAAGCGTAAAGAACAAGAACGGAAAGGAGATTGAAAGGGAGAGTGGCTATATTCTCCCTCTCCCCTCCCCCCCCTTCTCCCCTCACCCTCTCACGCGCCAGAAGTTCAAGGTAATGAGTGCCTCAAACAAGGGGATAGGTAATTGCCTTTGCGGTTGTTAAAGCCTTGTTTGGACCCATCAAATTCACCGATACTCGTTCATGTACTTATCTCTTTACGTACTCATTCACTCACTCATCTACTTTAACTTCACGAATTCATTCACTTACGCACTCACTCATGCACTCAGACACACTCATTGGCGTGCGCGCACACACACACAGAGGCCTCGCGGCTCAGTGGACAGCGCTCCGGGATTGTAATCCGAATGGCCCAGGTTCGATTCCTGTCGGAGGCGAAAACAAATAGGCAGTGTTTCTTTCACCCTGATGGACCTGTTCACCTAGCAGTAAATAGGTAACTGGGAGTTAGGCATCTGATACGGGCTGCTTCCTGTGGATGTGTGTGTGTATGTGTGTTTTTAGAGTGAAATATATATATAATAGACATAATAGAGGAAAAATAGATTGGCTAGAAAGGCGGAGTCCAAGAGCTAAATAGCTCGGTTCTGCAGATACAAATAGTAAATACACACACATACACACATACACACATAGCAAGAAAGAGAAGGCTGGGCGGACTGCATTTTCTTGGATTGTCGAAAAGCCTTTGACACAGTACCACATAAGAGGCTGGTACATAAGCTGGAGAAACAGGCAGGTGTAGCTGGTAAGGTGCTCCAGTGGATAAGGGAGTACCTAAGCGATAGGAAGCAGAGAGTTACGGTGAGGGGTGAGACCTCCGATTGGCGTGAAGTCACCAGTGGAGTCCCACAGGGCTCTGTACTCGGTCCTATCTTGTTCCTGATATATGTAAATGATCTCCCGGAGGGTACAGACCCATTTCTCTCAATGTTTGCTGATGATGCGAAAATTATGAGAAGGATTAAGACAGAGGAGGACTGCTTAAGGCTTCAAGAAGACCTGGACAAGCTGAAGGAATGGTCGACCAAATGGTTGTTAGAGTTTAACCCAACCAAATGTAATGTAATGAAGATAAGTGTAGGGAGCAGGAGGCCAGATACTAGGTATCATCTGGGAGATGAAATTCTTCATGAGTCAGAGAGAGAAAAAGACCTGGGGGTTGATATCACGCCAGACCTGTCCCCTGCAGCCCATATCAAGAGGATAACATCAGCGGCATATGCCAGGCCGGCCAACATAAGAACGGCATTCAGAAACTTGTGTAAGGAATCATTCAAAACTTTGTATACCACATATGTCAGACCAATCCTGGAGTATGCAGCCCCAGCATGGAGTCCATATCTAGTCAAGGATAAGACCAAACTGGAAAAAGTTCAAAGGTTTGCCACCAGACTAGTACCCGAGCTGAGAGGTATGAGCTACGAGGAGAGAATACGGGAATTAAACCTCACTTCGCTGGAAGACAGAAGAGTTAGGGGGAACATGATCACCACATTCAAGATTCTCAAGGGAATTGACAGGGTAGATAAAGACAGGTTATTTAACACAAGGGGCACACGCACAAGGGGACACAGGTGGAAACTGAGTCCCCAAATGAGCCACAGAGATATTAGAAAGAACTTTTTTAGTGTCAGAGTGGTTGACAAATGGAATGCATTAGGAAGTGATGTGGTGGAGGCTGACTCCATACACAGTTTCAAGTGTAGATACGATAGAACCCAGTAGGCTCAGGAATCTGTACACCTGTTGATTGACGGTTGAGAGGCGGGACCAAAGAGCCAGAGCTCAACCCCCGCAAGCACAACTAGGTGAGTACACATATATTAAGACCTATTCAAACACTCATTAATACCTGACCTTTCACCTAACACGTCGGCGAGGAAAATATATTTTATTTACATTTATATAAATATATTTTAACGGAATATATAATTTCGTTAATATTAGATGTATTAATACAAATTAAAACACAGTGATATTGACATTTTCTATGCCCGGGCCTCAATTGGTTTGATGGTATTTTTGTTATGGGAAACTGTTATAATTTTTACGGATTGGCTCGTTCTTTCGGGCTTGTTTTATTAATACCTATAATGTGTTTTATTTGACAATGATTAGCTGTGCTTTGTTGACATTAATCAGCTGTGTTTTGTTGACATTAATCAGCTGTCTTTTGTTGACATTACTCAGCTGCGTTTTGTTCATATTTGGATCTGCTGAGTTTTGTTGACATTGATCAGCTGTGTTTTGTTGACATTCATCAGCAGTGTTTTGTTGACATTCATCAGCAGTGTTTTGTTGACATTCATCAGCAGTGTTTTGTTGACATTCATCAGCAGTGTTTGTTGACATGAATCAGCTGTGTTTTGTTGACATTCATCAGCTGTGTTTTGTTGACATTCATCAGCTGTGTTTTGTTGACATTCATCAGCTGTGTTTTGTTGACATTAATCAGCTGTGTTTTTATTGACATTCATCAGCTGTGTTTTGTTGACATTGATCAGCTGTGTTTTGTTGACATTAATCAGCTGTGTTTTTATTGACATTCATCAGCTGTGTTTTGTTGACATGAATCAGCTGTGTTCTGTTGACATTTTGATTCGTTGTTTAGCATGAGTTGTTGTGGTTGGCCGACCTTCACTTCCAGGGCCCCTCTCTCCATATATCACCCTTCCCCTTCACCCTTCCCTTTCTTGCCACGCCCTTTAAGGAGTAGTTCAAGGCCCACTGAACTTCTTAAGATGTGCCAGGCGTATAACGCGGTGTCTGATGGTGTCTGACGGTGTCTGATGGTGTCAAACGGTGTCAGATCGTGACGCCCAACATTAGTTAAAAATAATTGTAGTCCAGAGAACTCTGAATGAACCTATGACACTCCCCTACCCACTATGTGGCTCCCTCGTGACACTCTATGGCACTTAGAACTGGGCCAGGATTCCAAGCATTTACGCAACCACTTACGAAACCTGTGCATCTTTCAACAATCTTGGCGGCTTTGTTTACATTTATTAAGCAGTTTACAAGCTTGGAAACTTAACAACACGAACCATGTTGTAAATTTCTAAAGGTACTTTCATCTACAACCATTCCTGTAAGATCTCCAACCATTCCTGTAAGATCTCCAACCATTCCTGTAAGATCTACAACCATTAAATTACCAACTACAATCATTCAAGTACCATATACAACCCTTAAATACCATCTACAACAATTCAACAACCACAAAAACAATCATTCCAGTACTATCTACTATTAAAAAAATATTAATACTCACTATACAAATTTAAGAATTTATCTAGCAATATATATACACATCACTAACTTAGAAAGGTGTTTATATACACAAATGTTAGGTTTGTTGACCTCATACGACTGATTAGTCATTGTTCGATGACCTTATATAGGTCGTTAGCCATTGCTCGTTGACCGTATACGAGTCGTTAGCCATTGTTCGTTGATACTATACGAATCTTTATTCGTGGTTCGTTGACCTCAAACGATCGCTAGTCATTGTTTAATGACGATATACGAGTGATTAATCACTGCTTGCTGATCTTATCCGAGTCGTTAGTAATTGCTCGTTGACATTTATGAGTCGTTAATCGTATTAAGAGTCGTTAGTCATCGTTCTTTTAACCTTAAACGAAAAAACGAAAAAAGAACTTGTCTAAATGAAAAAAAGCACTGAAGACGTCAACAAACACCAAAGCATCGTGCAATATATCCATTCATTATGCAACATCTATTCATTGTGCTACACCCATTCTACACCCTTTGTTCGAACGTTTCTACAACGTTGGAACAAGGTTTAATTACACCTTCTAACAACCAATATACAACGTTGGAACAACTTTTAATACCACGTTCTAACAACCAATATACAACGTTGGAACAACTTTTAATACCACGTCTAACAACCAATATACAACGTTGGAACAACTTTTAATACCACGTTCTAACAACCAATATACAACGTTGGAACAACTTTTAATACCACGTTCTAACAACCAATATACAACGTTGGAACAAGGTTTAATAACACCTTCTAACAACCCATACACCACGTTGGAACAACCTTCTAATACATCATAAAATGATTATAACAAGATGTAACAACTGCATTAGAGGTTGTAACAAGGGGGGAATCATAGGGACGTTGTGGGCTTGAAGGGATTAACTTGTCTCATTCCCTCTCCAATTTCACGACACACCATCCCCGACACAAAGTTTTGTTCCAACTACGTCCATTACCATACTATTCCACTTATAGCTAGACTAAAATTACCGACCTATCACATGACCAATTACAGACAGTCGCTAACTGTTTTCTCTAAACTCTAAATTGTTGTTTCCGAGTCATTATACAACTCTCACTACGTCAATTATCTTTTAATTCCAGCTCCGCTGTACCCATTTTCATATTTCAATAGCGCTGTAACCCGCTATTTCGTTATTACAGCTTCCAATTGACCCATTCTCACTATTTACAAGGCAGCAGCAGCACTGTACCTGGGCGGTGACTGTGTGGTGTTACTTGGAGGTCTGACGAACCTGAACTGTGCTCAGTCGCTGCTCACCGGCCCCTTTATATAGCTTCCAGATGCCACGCCCACCCACCCTCTTGACAACCAATCACCACCTCACAAGGACAGTGACGTCATGGTCGGCTAGTACTAGCAGGCCAATCGATTATAGGGAAAGGTTAGGTCTCATCCAAAGCCCACCAATCACCACCCTCAGTTATGCCTTCATCTCTAGGGTAGTGACGTCGGTGGTGACGTAGTCAGAGAGCCGCCTGCTGATTGGTGACCTCGCCCGAGGCTGCTGGAAAGCAGAGCGCAGCGCTGTGCGGTCAAGAGGGACTCACAAAAACACAAAAAAACAAAAGCGACAGCATTGCTACCTGGCGCACACCGCCCATGTGTAGACGCTGCTCAGCACTGTGTAGCTCTGCTCAGCATTGTGTAGCTGCTGCTCAGCATTGTATAGTCGCTGCTCAGCATTGTATAGTCGCTGCTCAGCATTGTATAGACTGCTGCTCAGCATTGTGTAGCGCTGCTCAGCATTGTGTAGTCGCTGCTCAGCATTTATAGACGCTGCTCAGCACTGTGTAGACGCTGCTCAGCATTGTGTAGTCGCTGCTCAGCACTGTGTAGTCGCTGCTCAGCATGTGTAGCGCTGCTCAGCATTGTGGACGCTGCTCAGCATTGTATAGTCGCTGCTCAGCATTGTATAGTCGCTGCTCAGCATTGCATAGACGCTGCTCAGCATTGTATAGCTGCTGCTCAGCATTGTATAGTCGCTGCTCAGCATTGTATAGTCGCTGCTCAGCATTGTATAGCTGCTGCTCAGCACTGTATAGTCGCTGCTCAGCATTGTACGGACGCTGCTCAGCATTGTATAGTCGCTGCTCAGCATTGTATAGTCGCTGCTCAGCATTGTATAGTCGCTGCTCAGCATTGTATAGCTGCTGCTCAGCATTGTATAGTCGCTGCTCAGCATTGTATAGTCGCTGCTCAGCATTGCATAGACGCTGCTCAGCATTGTATAGCTGCTGCTCAGCATTGTATAGTCGCTGCTCAGCATTGTATAGTCGCTGCTCAGCATTGTATAGCTGCTGCTCAGCACTGTGTAGACGCTGCTCAGCATTGTACGGACGCTGCTCAGCATTGTATAGTCGCTGCTCAGCATTGTATAGTCGCTGCTCAGCATTGTATAGCTGCTGCTCAGCACTGTGTAGACGCTGCTCAGCATTGTACGGACGCTGCTCAGCATTGTATAGTCGCTGCTCAGCATTGTATAGTCGCTGCTCAGCATTGTATAGTCGCTGCTCAGCATTGTATAGCTGCTGCTCAGCATTGTATAGTCGGTGCTCAGCATTGTATAGTCGCTGCTCAGCATTGCAAAGTCGCTGCTCAGCATTGCATAGTCGCTGCTCAGCATTGCAAAGTCGCTGCTCAGCATTGCATAGACGCTGCTCAGCATTGTATAGTCGCTGCTCAGCATTGCAAAGTCGCTGCTCAGCATTGCATAGTCGCTGCTCAGCATTGCATAGTCGCTGCTCAGCATTGCATAGTCGCTGCTCAGCATTGTGTAGTCGCTGCTCAGCATTGCATAGACGCTGCTCAGCATTGTATAGTCGCTGCTCAGCATTGTGTAGTCGCTGCTCAGCATTGCATAGACGCTGCTCAGCATTGCATAGTCGCTGCTCAGCATTGTATAGTCGCTGCTCAGCATTGCATAGACGCTGCTCAGCATTGTATAGTCGCTGCTCAGCATTGTATAGTCGCTGCTCAGCATTGTATAGTCGGTGCTCAGCATTGCATAGTCGCTGCTCAGCATTGTATAGTCGCTGCTCAGCATTGTATAGTCGCTGCTCAGCATTGTATAGTCGCTGCTCAGCATTGTATAGTCGCTGCTCAGCATTGCATAGTCGCTGCTCAGCATTGCATAGTCGCTGCTCAGCACTGTATAGTCGCTGCTCAGCACTGTATAGTCGCTGCTCAGCACTGTATAGTCGCTGCTCAGCATTGCATAGCTGCTGCTCAGCATTCTATAGACGCTGCTCAGCATTGCATAGACGCTGGTCAGCATTGTATAGCTGCTGCTCAGCATTGTATAGCTGCTGCTCAGCATTGTATAGCTGCTGCTCAGCATTGTATAGTCGCTGCTCAGCATTGTATAGTCGGTGCTCAGCATTGTATAGTCGCTGCTCAGCATTGCATAGACGCTGCTCAGCATTGTATAGCTGCTGCTCAGCATTGTATAGCTGCTGCTCAGCATTGTATAGCTGCTGCTCAGCATTATATAGTCGCTGCTCAGCATTGTATAGTCGCTGCTCAGCATTCTATAAATGTAAGGACACGTCTGTGGCACAACTTAAACTTACAAATAACTTACAAAAACGTACAACTAACTTAACACCTGGACAAGTCTAAGCTACATATATGGCAACCCCCTCCTGAGTACACCCGGCCTACACCAGGTCTTCATCCGGCCCCACATCTGGCTTACCCCTTAGACCATCCCTGACTCCACACACCTGACTTAGCCCTAGCCACACACCTGCTTAATGGACTTCAGGGGAGAGGGCAAAGTTTAGGGAAAGGAGGTGATGGGGGTGAGCTGTAGAGACTTGAGGGGACAGAAGCAATTGGGCAGTAATCAAGGAGATTGGGGGGGGGGGGAGTTCTTTCAGCTGGGGCTCTGGTAGAAGCCCTGACANCATATGCCAGGCCGGCAACATAAGAACGGCATTCAGAAACTTGTGTAAGGAATCATTCAAAACTTTGTATACCACATATGTCAGGCCAATCCTGGCGTATGCAGCCCCAGCATGGAGTCCATATCTAGTCAAGGATAAGACCAAACTGGAAAAAGTTCAAAGGTTTGCCACCAGACTAGTACCCGAGCTGAGAGGTATGAGCTACGAGGAGAGACTACGGGAATTAAACCTCACTTCGCTGGAAGACAGAAGAGTTAGGGGGAACATGATCACCACATTCAAGATTCTCAAGGGAATTGACAGGGTAGATAAAGACAGGTTATTTAACACAAGGGGCACACGCACTAGGGGACACAGGTGGAAACTGAGTCCCCAAATGAGCCACAGAGATATTAGAAAGAACTTTTTTAGTGTCAGAGTGGTTGACAAATGGAATGCATTAGGAAGTGATGTGGTGGAGGCTGACTCCATACACAGTTTCAAGTGTAGATACGATAGAGCCCAGTAGGCTCAGGAATCTGTACACCTGTTGATTGACGGTTGAGAGGCGGGACCAAAGAGCCAGAGCTCAACCCCCGCAAGCACAACTAGGTGAGTACAACTAGGTGAGTACACACATATATTAAGACCTATTCAAACACTCATTAACTACCTGACCTTTCACCTAACACGTCGGCGAGGAAAATATATTTTATTTACATTTTATATAAATATATTTTAACGGAATATATAATTTCGTTTAATATTAGATGTATTAATACAAATTAAAACACAGTGATATTGACATTTTCTATGCCCGGGCCTCAATAGGTCTGATGTTATTTTTGTTAGGGGAAACTGTTGTAATTTTTACGGATTGGCTCGTTCTTTCGGGCTTGTTTTATTAATGATCTATAATGTGTTTTATTTGACAATGATTAGCTGTGCTTTGTTGACATTAATCAGCTGTGTTTTGTTGACATTAATCAGCTGTGTTTTGTTGACATTAATCAGCTGTGTTTTGTTGACATTGATCAGCTGTGTTTTGTTGACATTAATCAGCTGTGTTTTGTTGACATTGATCAGCTGTGTTTTGTTGACATTAATCAGCTGTGTTTTGTTGACATTAATCAGCTGTGTTTTGTTGACATTAATCAGCTGTGTTTTGTTGACATTAATCAGCTGTGTTTTGTTGACATGAATCAGCTGTTCCTCACGTGGTTTTGTTGACATGAATCAGCTGTGTTTTGTTGACATTCATCAGCTGTGTTTTGTTGACATTCATCAGCTGTGTTTTGTTGACATTCATCAGCTGTGTTTTGTTGACATTCATCAGCTGTGTTTTGTTGACATTCATCAGCTGTGTTTTGTTGACATTCATCAGCTGTGTTTTGTTGACATGAATCAGCTGTTCCTCACGTGGTTTTGTTGACATGAATCAGCTGTGTTTTGTTGACATTCATCAGCTGTGTTTTGTTGACATTCATCAGCAGTGTTTTGTTGACATTCATCAGCAGTGTTTTGTTGACATTCATCAGCTGTGTTTTGTTGACATTCATCAGCTGTGTTTTGTTGACATTCATCAGCTGTGTTTTGTTGACATTCATCAGCTGTGTTTTGTTGACATTAATCAGCTGTGTTTTTATTGACATTCATCAGCTGTGTTTTGTTGACATTGATCAGCTGTGTTTTGTTGACATTCATCAGCTGTGTTCTGTTGACATGAATCAGCTGTGTTCTGTTGACATTTTGATTCGTTGTTTAGCATGAGTTGTTGTGGTTGGCCGACCTTCACTTCCAGGGCCCCTCCCTCCATATATCACCCTTCCCCTTCACCCTTCCCTTTCTTGCCACGCCCTTTAAGGAGTAGTTCAAGGCCCACTGAACTTCTTAAGATGTGCCAGGCGTATAACGCGGTGTCTGATGGTGTCTGACGGTGTCTGATGGTGTCAAACGGTGTCAGATCGTGACGCCCAACATTAGTTAAAAATAATTGTAGTCCAGAGAACTCTGAATGGACCTATGACACTCCCCTACCCACTATGTGGCTCCCTCGTGACACTCTATGGCACTTAGAACTGGGCCAGGATCCCAAGCATTTACGCAACCACTTACGAAACCTGTGCATCTTTCAACAATCTTGGCGGCTTTGTTTACATTTATTAAGCAGTTTACAAGCTTGGAAACTTAACAACACGAACCATGTTGTAAATTTCTATAGGTACTTTCATCTACAACCATTCCTGTAAGATCTACAACCATTAGATTACCAACTACAATCATTCAAGTACCATATACAACCCTTAAATACCATCTACAACAATTCAACAACCACAAAAACAATCATTCCAGTACTATCTACTATTAAAAAAAAATTAATACTCACTATACAAATTTAAGAATTTATCTAGCAATATATATACACATCACTAACTTAGAAAGGTGTTTATATACACAAATGTTAGGTTTGTTGACCTCATACGACTGATTAGTCATTGTTCGATGACCTTATATCGGTCGTTAGCCATTGCTCGTTGACCATATACGAGTCGTTAGCCATGGTTCGTTGATACTATACGAATCTTTATTCGTGGTTCGTTGACCTCAAACGAATCGCTAGTCATTGTTTAATGACGATACACGAGTGATTAATCACTGCTCGCTGATCTTATCTAAGTCGTTAGTAATTGCTCGTTGACCTTTCATGAGTCGTTAATCGTATTAAGAGTCGTTAGTCATCGTTCTTTTAACCTTAAACGAAAAAACGAACGAAAGAAACTTGTCTAAATGAAAAAAAGCACTGAAGACGTCAACAAACACCAAAGCATCGTGCAATATATCCATTCATTATGCAACATCTATGCATTGTGCTACACCCATTCTACACCCTTTGTTTGAACGTTTCTACAACGTTGGAACAAGGTTTAATAACATTTTCTAAAAACCAATATACCACGTTGGGACAAGGTTTAATTACACCTTCTAACAACCAATATACAACGTTGGAACAACTTTTAATACCACGTTCTAACAACCAATATACAACGTTGGAACAACTTTTAATACCACGTTCTAACAACCAATATACAACGTTGGAACAACTTTTAATACCACGTCCTAACAACCAATATACAACGTTGGAACAAGGTTTAATAACACCTTCTAACAACCCATATACCACGTTGGAACAACCTTCTAATACATCATAAGAATGATTATAACAAGATGTAACAACTGCATTAGAGGTTGTAACAAGAGGGAATCATAGGGACGTTGTGGGCTTGAAGGGATTAACTTGTCTCATTCCCTCTCCAATTTCACGACACACCATCCCCGACACAAAGTTTTGTTCCAACTACGTCCATTACCATACTATTCCACTTATAGCTAGACTAAAATTACCGACCTATCACATGACCAATTACAGACATTCGCTAACTGTTTTCTCTAAACTCTAAATTGTTGTTTCCGAGTCATTATACAACTCTCACTACGTCAATTATCTTTTAATTCCAGCTCCGCTGTACCCATTTTCATATTTCAATAGCGCTGTAACCCGCTATTTCGTTATTACAGCTTCCAATTGACCCATTCTCACTATTTACAAGGCAGCAGCAGCACTGTACCTGGGCGGTGACTGTGTGGTGTTACTTGGAGGTCTGACGAACCTGAACTGTGCTCAGTCGCTGCTCACCGGCCCCTTTATATAGCTTCCAGATGCCACGCCCACCCACCCTCTTGACAACCAATCACCACCTCACAAGGACAGTGACGTCATGGTCGGCTAGTACTAGCAGGCCAATCGATTATAGGGAAAGGTTAGGTCTCATCCAAAGCCCACCAATCACCACCCTCAGTTATGCCTTCATCTCTAGGGTAGTGACGTCGGTGGTGACGTAGTCAGAGAGCCGCCTGCTGATTGGTGACCTCGCCCGAGGCTGCTGGAAAGCAGAGCGCAGCGCTGTGCGGTCAAGAGGGACTCACAAAAACACAAAAAAACAAAAGCGACAGCATTGCTACCTGGCGCACACCGCCCATGTATGGACGCTGCTCAGCACTGTATAGTCTCTGCTCAGCATTGCATAGACGCTGCTCAGCATTGTATAGTCGCTGCTCAGCATTGTATAGTCGCTGCTCAGCATTGTATAGACGCTGCTCAGCATTGTATAGTCGCTGCTCAGCATTGTATAGTCGCTGCTCAGCATTGCATAGACGCTGCTCAGCATTGTGTAGTCGCTGCTCAGCATTGTATAGTCGCTGCTCAGCATTGTATAGTCGTTGCTCAGCATTGCATAGACACTGCTCAGCATTGTGTAGTCGCTGCTCAGCATTGTGTAGTCGCTGCTCAGCATTGTGTAGTCGCTGCTCAGCATTGTGTAGCTGCTGCTCAGCATTGTGTAGCTGCTGCTCAGCATTGTGTAGTCGCTGCTCAGCATTATATAGGTGCTGCTCAGCACTGTGTAGACGCTGCTCAGCACTGTGTAGACGCTGCTCAGCACTGTGTAGACGCTGCTCAGCACTGTGTAGACGCTGCTCAGCACTGTGTAGACGCTGCTCAGCACTGTGTAGACGCTGCTCAGCATTGTACGGACGCTGCTCAGCATTGTATAGTCGCTGCTCAGCATTGTATAGTCGCTGCTCAGCATTGTATAGACGCTGCTCAGCATTGTATAGCTGCTGCTCAGCATTGTATAGTCGCTGCTCAGCATTGTATAGTCGCTGCTCAGCATTGTATAGCTGCTGCTCAGCACTGTATAGTCGCTGCTCAGCATTGTACGGACGCTGCTCAGCATTGTATAGTCGCTGCTCAGCATTGTATAGTCGCTGCTCAGCATTGTATAGTCGCTGCTCAGCATTGTATAGCTGCTGCTCAGCATTGTATAGTCGCTGCTCAGCATTGTATAGTCGCTGCTCAGCATTGCATAGTCGCTGCTCAGCATTGTATAGTCGCTGCTCAGCATTGTATAGTCGCTGCTCAGCATTGTATAGTCGCTGCTCAGCATTGTATAGTGCTGCTCAGCATTGTGTAGACGCTGCTCAGCATTGTATAGACGCTGCTCAGCATTGTATAGTCGCTGCTCAGCATTGTATAGTCGCTGCTCAGCATTGTATAGTCGCTGCTCAGCATTGTATAGCTGCTGCTCAGCATTGTATAGTCGCTGCTCAGCATTGTATAGTCGCTGCTCAGCATTGTATAGTCGCTGCTCAGCATTGTATAGTCGCTGCTCAGCATTGCATAGTCGCTGCTCAGCATTGCATAGTCGCTGCTCAGCATTGTATAGTCGCTGCTCAGCATTGCATAGTCGCTGCTCAGCATTGTATAGTCGCTGCTCAGCATTGCATAGTCGCTGCTCAGCATTGCATAGTCGCTGCTCAGCATTGTATAGTCGCTGCTGCAGCATTGCATAGACGCTGCTCAGCATTGTATAGTCGCTGCTCAGCATTGTATAGTCGCTGCTCAGCATTGCATAGACGCTGCTCAGCATTGCATAGTCGCTGCTCAGCATTGTATAGTCGCTGCTCAGCATTGCATAGACGCTGCTCAGCATTGTATAGTCGCGCTGCTCAGCATTGTATAGTTCGCTGCTCAGCATTGTATAGTCGCTGCTCAGCATTGCATAGTCGCTGCTCAGCATTGTATAGTCGCTGCTCAGCATTGTATAGTCGCTGCTCAGCATTGTATAGTCGCTGCTCAGCATTGTATAGTCGCTGCTCAGCATTGCATAGTCGCTGCTCAGCATTGCATAGTCGCTGCTCAGCACTGTATAGTCGCTGCTCAGCACTGTATAGTCGCTGCTCAGCACTGTATAGTCGCTGCTCAGCATTGCATNGTATGTATGTACCTTACCTGAATAAAATTTATTTTTTATTTATTTAGTGGCTTTACAAGATTGTAAAACCTCAATGCTTGTACTCTCATAAACCTAATGTACCTTCTTGTATATTGTCACGAGAATCTCTCAAGATAAGATCAGGCCTGCTCCATCCTCACCTATTCTACAACATCACATCTGCCTATTCAAGAATTTACAGTAGCAACAATGAAAACAACTAGAATTAGATGCCTAGACAGTGGTCTACTACCCCTCCCCCCCACCACACCTGGTGATGGCTCCTGGATCACGCCACGGCCAGGAACAAGGGCACTGCTAGTTTGAGTGAGCCGGCTCCCAGTTATCGCTACACCAGCGCCACCTGGACAGCCGTCTTTCCATATATATAGAGGCTACCCAGCCTTACCCACCCAGAATTCTTCTCCGTGCTCTACTGCTTAGATCTGTTGGCATACCTCGGTGTGGTAGCAGGTTTATGCAGACTGGCTCACAGTATTCCCGCACCATTTTGCTGTTTGCACTTTAACGTAACGTAATTTGATTGTTTGTATTGTTCATTTTGCATACTTTGAGTAAAGCCAAGTTTGGATATTATTTTTATTTAATATATTGGTCAAGATAATTTTCTTGGTAAAGTATTTTAAATTTCTTCTTTATATGTTTTATCCTACAGTTGCCTCAGTGTGAAGTTAAATAGCAGTCTAACTATTTTTTACTTTTTTGCTTTATGTGACTGGCATTCCATCTGCCCTAGAGAAACTGCGCTACCATCCATTTTTCACGTCACAATATAAATACATAAATAAATAAATAAATTAGTAACTTCATTCTGGAGACATTCATGTATCAACATGTCAAGCAGGCCACAAGAATGAGGGAGATAATCCATCAATACTAGATCTGATCATGTTCTGTTGTAAATTAAATATGCTTTGCAATATAATCTAGAAGAGAATGGGGACATTGAAACAGTTGATAAACTTGATTTCAAGAGAGGACACTATGGGGAACTTAAATTCTTTAATGAGTTTAATTGGACAGACTTGTTGCTAGGTAAGGAAGTAAATGAGATGTATGCCAAATTTTGAGAAATACTGTATACAATGAAGGCACACAAACATTCATATCAAAGCAGAGATGCTGGACCAGAAAACAAGATTGGTTCAACAGAAATTGTGAAAGGGCCAGAGAGGAAAAGACAAGAAAATAGGTTCAATATAGGAAGAGGCCTAAACAGCAAACATACCAGCACTACAAGCAAGCAAGAAACAATTACAAAGCAGTGAGAAGAGAGGCAGAAGGGAACTTTGAGAAAGGTATAGCTGACAAATGTTAAACAGATCCAGGCCTTTTCTACAAATTCATTAAAAGCAAGCTGCATATAAAAGATAAAATCCAGAGATAGAGAATGGGGAATAAGACTAATCAGAATGAAAAAGAAATGTGAAATGCTAAATGAACAGTTCCAAAGTGTATTTGTACAAAATGAGGATTTCAGAAAGCCAGACCAAATACAAATTTCAGAACACACCATAGAATACGTAGAGGTATCTCAAGACGAAGTGGAAAAATTAATCATGGGGCTAGGAAGAGAAAGCGGTTGGGCCTGAAGGAGTTTCACCTTGGGTGCTGCGAGAATGTGCAACTGAGCTGAGCATTCCACTCCGATTAATAAAATAAATAAATAAATATGTTTATTCAGGAAAGGTACATACATAGTGATTTTACATAAGTGGATTTATAGATAGAGCTAGTACATACAATGCCTAAAGCCACTATTACGCAATGCGTTTCGGGCAAAGATATTCCAGACCTCCTTGTGCACAGGAATCTTAGCAGATATAAGGAAAAAGGTAAACAGCACTGTACCAATTTCTAAAAATGGTAGTCGAGAGGAACCTCTAAATTATAGATCCGTGTCATTAACAAGTGTGGTAGTTAAAATACGGGAAAAAATAGTTAAAGACAAATGGGTTGAACACCTAGAGAGTAATGACATAACGGACAGATAGTATGGTTTTTGATCAGGAAGATCCTGTGTAACAAATCTACTTAGCTTTCATGATAAAGCCACAGAAATACTACAGGAAAGAGATGGTTGGGTTGACTGTGTCTATCTGGACCTAAAGAAGGCTTTTGATAGAGGCAAACACAAGAGGCTGTTCTGATAACTGGAACATGCTAGAGGGGTGACGGAGACTTCTGACATGGATGAAAAATTTTCTAACTGACAGATAGATGAGGACAGTAATCAGAGACAATGTATCTGACTGGAGGAGTGAACTGGAGCAGAGTACCACAGGGTTCAGTTCTTGCACCAGTAATGTTCGTCATCTACATAAATAATCTACCAGAAGGAATACAGAATTATATGAACATGTTTGCGGATGATGCTAAGATACTGGGGAAGATAGGAGGCGCAGACAACTGTAATGCCCTTCAAATTGATCCAGATAATAATAAGTGCTTGAAGCATCAAGTAGCAAATGGAATTCAATGTGAATAAATGCCATGTTATGGAATGTGGAATCGGAAAAAACAGATCATGCACAACTAACAAATTATGTGGAACGGAATTACAGAACTCTAATAAAAAATGAAACCTAAGGGTGGTTCTGGATAGTAAACTGTCGCCAGAGGAACACAAAGAACATTGTAAGAGGAGCGTATGCCTCACTTTCCAACTTCAGACTTGCTTTTTATTATAAGGATGGTGAAATACAAAAAAATGTTCATGACTTTTGAAACCAAAATTGGAATATGCAGCAGTTGTATGGTGCCCAAATCTCAAGAAGCACATAAATAAACTGGAAAAGGTGCAATGGCATGTGACAAAATGGCTTCTGGAACTGAGAAACAAGAATTACAAGGAGACTAGAGGAGTTAAACATGCCAAAACTAGAAGATAGAAGAAAGAGAGGTGATATGATCACCACTTACAAAATACTAACAGGAATAAACCAAACTGACAAAGAGGAATTCCTAAAATCAGCAATTTCACAAACAAATGGACACAACTTCAAGCTAAGAAAACAGACATCCTGAAAAAATATTTGAAAATTTTCTTTTGCAAACAGTGTTGTAGACAGTTGAAACAAATTAAGTGAAGTGGTGGTGGAGGCCAAAACCATCAGTAGTTTCAAAGCGTTATACGACAAAATGTACTGAGAAGATGGGGACACCATGAGCATAGCTCTCATCCTGTAATTTCATCCTCTCACTTAGGTAGTTACCAGAAATAAATAAAATGTTAATTAAGACATTCCTAGGGTCACACTAAATCTGTGCAAACACTCCGTGCAAATGAAGAACCCAGTCTATGTAACTCGCTCCTTAATGAATTAAAAAATTCTCCAACCTTTGCTTTATTCAAAAGTAAAACTAAATTCATTAGTACCTAATTTCATCCTCATAGTTTCCTACCTTGTGCTACCCACTCACCCAATTTTAGTACTTAAAACTTGCAATTTCACCAAGATAATCAATGCGATCAATTTATATTGTATACAAACAAATACAAATACATATACAAATATTTATTCAAGTACATATACAAATATTTATCCTTGTATGTACATACATACCAGGTGAAATACAAAAGTTGATGGATTTATAGATAGAGCTAGTACTGTACATACAATGCCTAAAGCCACTATTACACAAAACGTTTCGGGCAGGAAAACACGACTAAAACTTAATACTAACTTAGATTAAAGTATAAATTGTGTTGAGAAAAAATCAGAAAAAATAAAATGAAAAAAGGGGGGGGGGGAAACATGGCAGAAAAAAACAAAAATACAATTTGATCAATAAACAGCATTGTTTAAAATCGTCGACATGGGTTAACATTTAGGGGTGAGGTAGGTTACATCGAGTTAATTAGGTGGTACTTAGTTTTTATCTTAAACTGATTGGGAAAGGTACAGTCTTTAACATAATTGGGAAGGTCATTCCACATTCGAGGTCCCTTGATTTGTAAAGCATTTCTAGTTTGACTAAGTCGTACTCTTGGAATATCAAATAGGTATTTGTTTCTGGTGTGGTTATCTTGAGGTTATCTTGAGATGGTTTCAGGGCTTTTTTTTTTAGTGTCCCCGCGGCCCGGTCCTCGACCAGGCCTCCACCCCTAGGAAGCAGCCTGTGACAGCTGACTAACACCCAGGTACCCATTTTACTGCTAGGTAACAGGGGCATAGGGTGAAAGAAACTCTGCCCATTGTTTCTCGCCGGCGCCTGGGATCGAACCCAGGACCACAGGATCACAAGTCCAGCGTGCTGTCCGCTCGGCCGACCGGCTCCCAACTGGTGCTCATGGGATCTGTTACAACCTTCTAAGAAGCTTTTAAGGTCAGGATTGACATTACATTTCAGCGTTTTATATATATATAAAAATACACATGAGAGGATGTGCAGGGACTTAATATCTAACATATTCAGAGACAAGAGTATATATTGGTAGTTATTATAATGAGCTCAAATTCTGCTATAATGTACCTATTAATACTTTTACAGTATTTTTATTAGATTTAAGGACCTAACTGAAATGCTATCCGTATTTGTGGCTCTGCAAGCATGTAATACTCAAACACCAATGTTATATACTCTCACACACCAATATACCTTCTGTGTAAATAAATAAATACAAAAAATAAATTAAACAAATGAGTTCATCTAATATCTACATCTCAGAGGATGCTTAGTTATACTGTATATAGAATCAGGAGAAAAGTTGAGATGTGAGTCTAGTCTACTAGCCTGCATTACCAAACTCTGGGTAGAGAACAAAAATATCTTCCAATATTTGTGAGTGTATGAAGTAGATACAGGTAGACATTAGCACCTGGAGAAAAATGACACAAGACGGACAATATTGTTTTCGAAGATCCTGTGTAACAAATTTACTTAGTTTCTATGATATAACCACCGAGAAAGAGATGGTTGGGTTGACTGCATTTATCTGCACCTAAAAAAAAAAAAGGCTTTTGAGTTAAAAACAGAGTCCCACATAAGACTCTGTTCTGGAAGCCAAAATATACTGGAGAGGTGACAGGGGCACTTCTGACATTGATGAAAATTTTCTGACAAAAATGGGGACAGTAATCAGAGGCAATGTACCAGACTAGAGAAATTTTGCAAGTGGTGTACCACAGTGTTCAGTTTTAGCACCAGTAATGCTCACTGTCTATATGATGATCTACCAGAAGAAATAAAGAGCTATATGAATGTGTTTGCTGAACTTGTGTTGGCCCTGGTTATCGTGTTTGGCCATTATCATCATATTTGCCCATGGTTATCGATGTTGACAATAAACATTGATTTAAAATTTGTTACAATGTATATTTATAAGGCCACTAATACACAAAGCATTTTGGGCATAACTTAAAACAATTCAGTAGGGTTGTACTGTATAAAGGTTAGATGAGGTAAACACTTATCCTTTTGTTGAGCGAATGTGATATACTGTACAGTGGGGAAAACAACGTCGATACCTGTAAGGGTGAAGACGGAGAGCTCACTGGAGAAGGTGGAGAAAAAGCCAGCCAGCCGGCAGAGGGGCGAGGTCCTCCAGACGGCATCGTAGATGAAGTAGACCCCACGGTAATGGACATCGACAGCAGCAATGATCAACAGGTAGAGCCCCATGCATAGGTCCCCGAGTGCCAGGTTGGTGATCAGGAATGAGTGGACCTGGAGTATAAATATTTAGCCATATTATTAACAATACTATTTGGTACAATTTTACAATGACACAATCTTCATTTTCTCAAGTCCTAACCCTCTTATTCTGAATGACATGGTGAATAGTGAGCCCTATAAAAAAAAAAGTTCAAAAGGTGTTCTCACTGATAAGTTGAATTTCCAATGCCATACAAAATGTATAAAGCAGTTGGCATTCTTTCTAAAATCAGATGCCTCGCCCTGCCCTGGTAACACTATTACTCACTCAACTATCCTTATCTCACCCATGGTATCTGCACCTGGGGTTCTACTGCCCAAAATTATCTACAACCTCTAATTACTCAACACAAATCAGCAATTATTTATTTATGTATTTATTTACATACATACATACATACATATATATATATATATATATATATATATATATATATATATATATATATATATATATATATATATATATATTTGCTTAGGCGTACCTGCAAGAGGAGGCAAGTCACTAGCCTCATCAGTCACTAGGGCAATAAATAATTTCCCCAGAGCTGACAACTTGATCCCCATCCCTCCTCAACGCAAAAACCGTCGTGGAAGACCCAAGAGTTCCAATGATAATTTTAAGCTTGGAACACAAGTGACCAAGAAAATTGAAGAGGGCAACACAGTAGGGGCAATTAGGTTACTTACCAGTGAAGAAACAATCGCCCCTAGAGATACAGCAACTGCCGACTCACTGAGAGAGAAGCACCCTCCCAGAGTACCATGGGAACCCACTGCTCGGGACACAAATGCCCCAGACATGGGACCTCTATTCCTCCAAGCATCAGAGATATACAAAGCCATCATGTCATTTCCACCAGGCTCAGCAGGGGGATACACTGGAGTAAGACCTCAGCACCTCAAGGAGATGACAAACCCAGTTCTCGGAGAAGTTGCCGAGACACTGCTGTCAGAGATCACGAAGTTTGTCAACGACTGTCTCTCCGGGTTGATCCCAGATACAATTAACCGTTCTTCTTCGGAGCATCCCTTTGTGCCCTTAAGAAGAAGGATGGTGGAATCGGACCCATTGCCGTGGGCAACACACTTCGGCGCCTTGTTGCTAGGGCAGCTGTCAGAAAAATCAGCATAGACGCTGCAACGATGCTTCGACCCCATCAACTAGGTTTTGGTCCCCCATGGCTGTGAAGCAGCAGCTCATGCAGCACGAGCCTATATCAAGGACCTCCCAGAAAATAAGGCATTAATTAAATTAGACTTTAAAAATGCCTTCAACCAGGTAAAAAGGGATGTGGTACTGGAAGCAGTTCGAACCAGCTTTCCTTGTCTACTTCCTTTCGTTTCAGCAGGGTACAGTAGGGAATCGACACTGTTGTTTGGGGAACATGAAGTTGTTTCCGCAGAAGGTGTCCAGCAGGGAGAGCCACTTGCCCCTTTTCTTTTCTGCATGGCAGCTAAGGAGGTCACAAGTAGGTTGTCCAGCGAATTCAACATCTGGTTCCTGGACGATGGCACCCTGGCAGGGACACAGGAATCCCTGCTAGGAGATCTTCAGCTAGTGAAATCTAGGGGAGAGGAGTTAGGCCTTACACTAAATCCATCAAAGTGTGAAATCATCTCGTCCAACCAACCAATCATAAATGCAGTACAAATCTTATTGCCAGGAGCACAAGTGATCGCTCCCACCGACAGTGTGCTGTTAGGGGCACCTCTGGGCTCGAACGCCATTGAGTACGTAGTCCTCGAAGAAAAGCTTAAAGACCTGAGGAGGATGGAGGCGCGAATAGAGGCTTTGGATGCTCATGATGCGTTGTACCTTCTTACAAGGTGCCTGGCCTTGCCCAGACTTACCTATTTCCTCAGGTGTGCCCCTTCTTTTGACAGCCCAAAATTAACGGAATACGATTCACTCCTAAAGACAATAACTATGAAAGTGTTAAACCTCTCCCTGCAAGATGACCAGTGGGACCAAGCAACGCTCCCAGTTAGACTCGGGGGTATAGGTATTCGCAAGGCGACACAGTTAGCATTGCCGGCATTCTTATCCTCGACCAGTGCTACAAGTGAATTAGTGAAGGAAATACTACCAGAATACCTAAGGAACTCCATTGGGATTCGTGATCCCAAATTTGTGGAAGGAGCTGGTCGGTGGGACACACTCGCCAATTCACACACCCGACCAACTTGTCCAAACGACGGTAAACAGGCCAAATGGGATAGCCCCATAGTGGAGAACATCGCCAAAGCATTGCTGGACGTAGCTTCTCAGAAGGACAGAGCGCGTCTCCTAGCTGTGCAAGCCCCCCATGCTGGGGACTTCCTGTTGGCAGTCCCTAATTCCGCCTTGGGCACCCGCCTGGATCATCGGGCCCTAAGTATTGGTGTTGCTCTGCGCCTTGCCGCCCCTATCTCCACCGAGCACCGGTGTATTTGCGGCCAGGCACGGGCAGACCAATACGGCAGCCATGGTCTCATCTGTCGTAAGACACAGGGAAAGATTGCCAGACACGAGGCAGTCAATGACATCATCAAGAGAAGTTTGGCTACAGCTGGGTGTCCAGCACAAAGGGAACCCCAGTTGTGCAGACCTGACAACAGCCAAAAACGCCCAGATGGAGTCACCCTGCAGCCATGGAGGGACGGTAAACAGGTCGTGTGGGATTACACCTGTGCATCTACATTGGCTGATACCTATTTACGTTACAGCTCAGCGGAGGGAGGTGGGGCAGCCACCTTCAGGGAGACCCAGAAAATCCACAAGTACAGAGACCTAGAACGTTGTTACAGGTTCGTGCCGATAGGCTCAGAGACTCTGGGTGCCTGGGGTAAATGTGCACTCAAGTTTTTAAAGGAGGTTGGTGAGGAACTCATTGGGAAAACTAGAGACCCACGAGCAGCCAGTTTCCTGTTCCAGCGCCTCAGTGTCGCGGTGCAGAGGGGAAATGCGTGCTGTATCCTGGGTACGCACCCAACCTCCGAGGAGCTGGACGAGGTCTTCGAACGCTGATTGTTTAATTGTTATATATTTGTGTGTGTGTGTGTGTTCTCTGTAAACTGTAGCATGGCAATAAAATAAAACAAAACATACAAAAAAATAATAGGGGTGGTAGGAGAAGAAAAGAATTAAGTATTCGGTGAGAATCCACAAGATCTTCTCTGAATGCTCTTTGTTTTCTTCTTCGAGGATGTCGATCGCACCACATCACTGCCTAGTGCATTCCATTTGTTAATTACTTTGACACTGAATTTGTTTTCTAATGTCTTTGTGGCTCATCTAAGTACTAAGTTTCCACCTGTGTCCCCTTGTTAGTGTTCCACCCGTGCTAAATAATTTGTCTTTGTCTACCCTGTCAATTCCCCTGAGAATTTTGTAATGGTAAATATGTCTCTCTTTACTCGTTTGTCCATCAGGGACGTAAGGTTTAACTCCCGTAGCCTTTCCTCATAACTCATACCTATCAGTTCTGGGACTAGTTTGGTAGCATACTTCTGACTCTTCTCTGTCTTGTGTTTAACTAGGTATGGACTCCAGGCTGGAGCTGCATACTCCATGATTGGTCTGACATAAGTGGTATACAAGGTCCTGATCGATTCCTTACATAAGTTTCTAAAGGCAGTTCTTTGTTGGCCAATCTAGCATATGCCACTGATGATATCCTTTTGATGTGGGCCTCTGGAGACAGGTTCGGTGTCATATATGCCCCCAGAGCTTTCTATTTGACTTTTGCAGGATTTCACCTCCCAGATGGTACCGTGTATTCAGCCTCCTGCTCCCTTCGCCTAATTTCATTACTTTGCACTTTCTTGAGTTAAACTTTAGTAGCCATTTTCTAGACCATTCCTCCAGTTTGTCCAGGTCATCCTGTAGTCTCTGCCTATCTTCATCGGTCTTGATTCTTCTCATAATTTTTGCATCATCAGCAAGCATTGAGAGAAATGATTCTATACCCTCTGGAACATCGTTTACATATATGAGAAACAGGATGGGTCCAAGTTTAGATTTTGTAAAGACCTGGGTAAAAAATACGGTTCGGTAACAGGGTTGTCGATTTGTGGAACCAATTACTGCATAACGTAATAGAAGTAGGATCCCCCCTGACTGTTTCAAGTGTAAGTTAGACATATATATGAATGAGATTGGGTGGTTATAAATAGGAGCTGCCTCGTATGGGCCAATAGGCCTTCTGCAGTTACTTTTATTCTCATGTTCTAAGTGCATGTGTGTGTGTGTGTTTGAGATAAATATATGTAGTAGATATAACAGAGGAAAACTAGATTGGTTAGAAAGACGGGGTCCAAGAGGTAATAGCTCGATTCTGCAGACAAATAATATATACACATGCACACAGTAACAAGGCACTATATATAGTCGCTGTGCCCGAAACGCTATGCGTTAGTGGCTAT
The DNA here is from genome assembly GCA_020271785.1 of Procambarus virginalis. Lineage (NCBI taxonomy): Eukaryota > Metazoa > Arthropoda > Malacostraca > Decapoda > Cambaridae > Procambarus > Procambarus virginalis. The sequence continues at coordinate 6,342,740 of WNGS01159612.1, forward strand.
GCAAGAATGTAAAAAGACATCAATGTTATGTACTTTCCCAAACCCAATGTACCTTCTTGTATATACATAAATAAACAAACAGTCATACCCTGTTGTCTGTGTGGTAGAGGAAGCGCCAGATAATGACGAGGAGGTTGCCGGAGAGGGCAAGGGAGCCCAGCACCCACACACACACCCTCAGCACAGTGTTGGTCATCAGGTCCTCACACGAGCTGAACTCGTCCGGTTGCGGCCGGCAGTGGTGGACGTGTCGGGCCAGACAACAGAAGCGGAATTCGTCAGTCCACCTGGAGAGGATGGCCAAAAAGTAATTTATTTATCTGATTTTACCTGAGGACCACCATCTCATTAGTGGTCTCGACGAGGACAGCAGGTCCCTATCTGTCCTGATGATTTTTTCTGCTGGATTTTGAATTGAAGCAATGTTTTGGCATTTCCGCTTCCGGGGGCCCATAACTTAGGATATTAAAAGTTGTTCAACTGCAATCAAATTTTATTGACTTGTTATATGTAAGAGGGGCTCCAACTGGTCCAACTTTCAGTATCACAGCCTAAATAGAAAGGGAGGAAAAATATGTAATATTCAACGATTTTTCAACATTTTCATTATGACTCTACAAACATAAGTGTCAACTGAAAACCTTTTTATGACACTCAGCTATCACATTAGCATATAATGTGATAGCCGAGCCATCTATTAGCATATAATAAGGGATTTAACTTAGGATTATTATCACAAATATATTTAGTGCAATAATACAAATTTTCAAAGTTACCCCAAGGCAACAAAATGATGTTTATAAATATTTATAAATCAATAAATGGACTTAAGAATAAAGTGGTAAGATAATTTGTAGAGGCATAAACTCTACATATAAGGTGCAAGTTTCATGTAAATTGATTAATAAACAATGCCCTGTCTAACCAGGCGAGCCAGCTAAACGAGGCGATTGGTTCAGGTGGCCACACTGAGCCTCGCTGTTACCCCCCTAACCCCCCCCCCCAGGGACTGCAGCCGCTGGGTAGGCTCAACAACCAGATAAAGGAACAATGGGGATATATACGGTTCTCCATACATGACGAAAATACGGGTGGGCAAGCCACTTGGCGTACAAGGTAATTATGCGTATCCTAGCGGGCAGCAGAAGGGGGCAGAACGCCCCCACAACTACCCATGGGCAGCACACAAGAGCACCCCCCCCCTCACCATGCCAAGCAACCACACACACACACTTGAGAGGGTATATATAGATCATAATAATTCATTGTGTCGGGGGACAGTCAATTTATACATACAGTATATGTTAGGCTTCTATCGAGGTCCCAGATAGTAATTCATTATTTTTTGATTATATTTTACATTTCCAACATATTGGTGTATTCCGTTAAAAATGCAGCATATTAGGTGACCTGATGGGTTGATTGACGTTACAACCCAAACACATTTTCTGAATTATAATAAATTGTTTTTTACCATCTGAATTTTTCAGAACAGAGTCCAATATTGCTTAATATGATCTGCCCGAAACGCTTTGCGTAATAGTGGCTTTAGGCATTGTATGTACTAGCTCTATCTATAAATCGATCCATTAATGTAACATCCCTTGTATGTATGTACCTTACCTGAATAAACATATTTATTTGTATTTTATTTAATACAGATACGTTTCCAAGTGAGGTCTCTTTTCTGCACCCCTTCCAGGAATTCCCTTATTTGTTATAATCAAAAACTAGTACACAGTGGTTGCTGTCCCTGTTAGAATTTTGTTGCTATATTTTCTCAACACAATTTATACTTTAATCTCAATTAGTTTTAGTCTTAGTGTTTTTCTTGCCCGAAACGCTTTGCGTAATAGTGACTTTAGGCATTGTATGCACTAGTTCTTTCTATAAATCCATCAACGTTTTGAATCTCACCTTGTATGTGTGTACTTTACCTGAATAAACATTTGATTTGATTTGATAAACTCAACACTTTTTGTCCCGAGTAAAGATGAAATTCAGTCAACTGGAAGGTCCTCTCTCTTGATCATACATGCTTTGATGCTATGTAATTCACTTCCATGAGGTTCACCACTCTCTCTCTCCATGTCTTTCTTGCATAAAATTTTATTTCAGCATGGTTCAAATCTCCAACGATTAATAGTGTTTATCCCATTTTCAGAACTAATATTNTACAAATCTACCTATAGAGTAGACAAATCCTCCTTAAAACAACCACATTTACCGAGAGGGAGTAGACATGTTGTGTCCCCCCCATTACCACACTTACCAGTAGTGGGAGAGGCAGTGCGGCGCAAGATGGACCATCTGAAGGAGTGTCGTACATCAACTACTCGTTCTCTGGCCTTGCCTAAAAAAGGTGTCGTTGAGAGCGTGTACAGCAGTGGGTTGATGGCAGCATTGAGCGGCAGCACGAACACTGCCACCCATGCAAACACCTTGTGTAAGGAAACAGGGATTTAATTAATTGCTGGGGAACATGAGAATAAACTTTCCTCACTAAAGCACAATGTAACTAAACTGAATGACAACATAGCCATGAAAACCAAAACTTGAAACTAGCACAAAATAGTGTGAGTGATAAGTTAATGTTATCATAGAGAAGCAAATGCTGGAACTTTGGATTTCACAGGATAGATGGTATAAATGTTGAATGACGTTCCATCAGTCAAAAATTACCAAGACCTTTCAAATTTGTTCGGAAGAAGGGGACAATGTATACACTCTCAACCAGTTCTACTACAATAGTTCATGCACTACTACTGGATATAAAGCTATTGGTAAATCATGTTTATAAAAAGAGCAAAAACTAAAATATGGTATTAAATATCCTAAGAGGTTCAGGTATCTGGCCCCCAGGCCTAAATCCCATAATTACTGCTGTAATTTGCACATCTAAACTTCTGATAGGAAATGATTACAAAGGAAATTGAACATCAACAGACTAATAGATCCACCAAAGTACAGTATGGTACTGTCAACTCTTTATGAAAAGCTTATGGTGGTTCAATATAAGGCATGGGACATCTTTGCATAAAATTTTAGCCAAAGTCACTAACTTTTTCAAGGTATGCCAAGGCATATTACACTATGGTAGAATTGTATAATACAGTACTTAACAAAAATTGTAGTAAAATGTGATTAAAAAGGTTGATATTTTTCACAACTTATTTACTGAAGGTTATACTGTAAATTTTAATAATATCAACTAATTTGATCACTTTCACTGAAATTTTTCACTATATGATGATGTACAACATTCTTATTTTAAAAATAGTGGTTTATCAACCCTAAAATGAATATTACGATTCAGTTCATGAACCCACTGGTTAATAAGTGAGTGTATGCAGTCCCATAATAAACTATGATACAGTGGAATACGCATGTATGATACAATGGAGTATTCATTGGTACAAAATGTAATTTCTATAATGTTACTAATACTCAGAGCGTTTTGAGCATACAGTAACAATTAAGTTTTAATTTATGTGTTTAATGGGGCAACACCTACTAATAATTATAATTTTTATTACAAGAAGGTACAATGCATTTGTGAGGTTACATAATATGGTATTTTTCCATTCTTGTAGTCACTAACATGCATAGCATTTCAGGCAGGTCCTTAATCTAACATATCAGGTATGAACATATCAGGTAAGATGAACATATATAATTCTTGTAAGATGCAATACTGTACTAACATATTTGAAGTGGTAAATTTATATATCAAATTATATACAAATTTTCAGTGATATTTAAGGAAGACAGGCATACACTAAAATTACAGTACTTAGCCCACTAGATAACCACTAACTTTTTCAATGTATTGCCTATTGTATGAATAAAAAACTAAAATATTATTATTATTACTGTATTAGGGAATATCTGGCCCGAGGGACCAGTGACTATTAACCTGTGGAGGGATGGGGACACCGGCAAGAGAGACAAGGCCCAGCAGTATGATAGGCAGCCAGCAAGCGGCATCTGTCACTACAATGAGAGTCATCTTGGTGGCCATGCTGGACTCCCTCACCTGCTGGTCACTCCTGACGGCAGCGCTGGAGGTGCGTGCAGCTTGATACATACCCCAATATGACCCGGCGATCACAGAAAACGACACCAAATTCAGCACTGTTCATTGAACATAAATTAACAATGGTCACTGAATGTTACACTATAATATTCACAGTTCAGACTATGAATAGTCAAGTTTTAAAAATGTACAAAAAGGCAAAGTAGGGAAGTGAACTATAGTATAGTACAGTAATATGTAGTAATGAAAATACTGAGAATATATAGTTAGATTCAATAGTCTATTATGGAACCCAGACCCATCTTATGGGCATTTGCAGAAATGTTTTAGAATTTCACAATGCACAATTTACAAATAATAATATTGCGTAAAAAATTTCTTCAGAAATGTACAACTTTATATTTGCATTTTGTGAGACAGTACATACATTGGGAATTGTGTGAAACATTCTTGCAAAACCACTAACACAGTTTTGGACAGGTCCTTAAGCTAAAAAATAAAGACAACAGAATTTAAGTTAAACATAATTACTATATTACAAATTGATAGAATAGATTATATTAATAAAGTTGAATGTCTTAAGTACTAAATTGGGTGAGTGGGGTAGCACAAAGTGAGACACTATGAGGATGAAATTTGGTACATTTTGGTGTTACTTTTTAATAAGGTATAATTTGAACAATTTTTTAAATCATTAGGGAGCGAGTTCTATAGACTGGGTCCTTTTATTTGCATGGAGCTCATGCACAGATTTAGTCTGACTCTAGGAATATCAAAGATATTTATTTCTGGTGTGGTGCTCATGGGTTCTATTGCATCTATCAAGGAAGCATTTCAGATCAGGATTAGCATTTACCAGTAGGTATAAGGTTTTGTACATGTAATTAGGATAAGAGACTGTGTGGAGTAGGTATGCTTAGCATGTTTAGGTATTTAAAGAGTGAGGCTGAGTGTTGTCTGAAGACAGAGTTTGTTATAGTTCAGATAGCAGAATTTTGCTGGGCGATGATGGGCTTGAGGTAGTTTGCAGTGGATGAACCCCATGCACAGGTACCATATGTAAGATAGGGTTAGATTAACACGTAGTATAATGAGAGGAGAGCAGAGCTTGGAACATAATATCTGATTTTAGAAAGTACTGTATACCAACTATTTGAAACTTTTTTGTTGTGTGCTGTATGTGGGTGCTGAAGTCTAATCTCTAGTGTAAGTATAGGCCAAGGCACTCTCCATCATTTTTTATTGCTGATGTTAACATTGTCTATCTGAAGCTAACTTTAATTTGTTGATTCGCTTCCAAATAAAATGTAGTAGTGTATGTTTCTTTTCTATGTTTAGTGAGAGTTTGTTGGTTGACATATACAAGTGGACTTTTTTAATTTGTTATTTACTTTATTTAATGTGTGTGGGTTTTGGGTCTGAGTATATGAAGGTAGTATTGTCAGCACATAGTATAGGTTTAAGAATGTTAAGAGACATTAGGCAGATCTTGATGCATATAAGAAATAGGAGAGGTCCTAGGATGCTGCCCTGTGGTATTCCTATGGCTAATGGTAGAGTGGGGGAGGTTATATCATTGATGGCTACATATTTGTGCCTGTCATTAAGATAGGATCAAATATGTGTAGTTGAAGGCAAGGCCTTGGATTCCATAATGGTGAAGTTTAAGTAAGAGGTAGTTATGGTTTACAGTATCAAAGGCCTTTCTCAGATCAATGAAGAGCACAGTCGGGAACTCATTTTTGTCAACGACTGTGTAGATTATATCAAGCAGACTAATGATTGCATCGTTGGTACTCTTTTGAGAGTGGAAGCGGAACTGACAGGGATTTTGTACTGTACGTTGACTTTTACAAGGTAGGAGTAGAGCTGTTTGTAAATAATTTGTTCAAATGTTTTTTTTTATAATATAGGTAGATTTGTCATTATACTGCAATTGTTAATGTCTTCTGTATCGCCTCCTTTATGAACTAAAATATCTAATTTTTGAGAGTATACCAACAGTTTTTTAAACTTTTTTGGCTATGTGGGTACTGAAGTGTATTCTCTTTTTCTATGTATAGACCAAGGAACTTTCCAGAATTGTTAATGCTAATTTTAAAATTGTCTATCTGAAGGTGATTTAGGTTTGATGATTTATAGTGCTTCCAAATAAAATGTAGCAAATCTTTTCTATGTTTAGTGTGAGTTTGTTGGTTGACATCCATTTGTGGACTTTTTTAATAAGCTATTTATAATATTATTTAATGAGTGTGGATTGGGGTCTGAATAGATAATACAGTAGTACCTTCAGCAAATAGTATAGGTTTAAAAATGTTTGAGACACATGGCAAATCCTTGATGTATATAAGAAATAGGAGAGGTCCCAAGATGCTGCTCTGTGGCACTCCTATGATTAATGGTAGAGTGGGGAAAGGTATGTCACTGATGGCTACATATTGGTATCTATCATTATGATTGAATATAGTTTAGAGCAAGGCATCATCACTAATGACACCTGCAATCATATTCACTATGAATGACATCTGTAATTCCATTAAAACAGGTACCAAAGAAGTTCCAGTTACCAGCAGGCTTTCCAGTGTACAGCAGCCAGGGCCCAGAAACAGGTCAGGTGAAGTATGGATAAGCTAGTCAGGAACATGGCATCATCAGTCTTAACTCCACCAGTGATTCAGTGACAAACACACTGGATATACCACAGACCTTCTCCAACACCACCAATATTCATCAGCATATGACACGATACTTGACGAGTCGAGTTCCAACTCTCATACCAAATGCTACAAGAGAGCCACTCCCAGCCACATTCGAGGTCTTGTCTCTCACCCCTCATCCATGCTCTCCACTCTCACCCCTCATCCACTCTCACCCCTCATCCACTCTCACCCCCTCATCTCCACCCCTGGCCTTACTCGAGCTCTCTGCTCCAGGCAACACAAAAATTTTCCATCTCTGGCCACCTTCAGCATTATGGCCTACATGACTCTGCCAGCAGTACACACCAAGCATCCTCGTCTCAATGAAACATGACATCGTTGTACCATTTCTAACATCCAACTGCTGTAACCAAACTACAATAAATAAACATAAAAACCACCATACTCTTTGAATGCTGTCACCCAAAATCATATACAATACAGACTTATTCAAGGCAGGACCCAAGAGCTGAAGATCAACCCCTGTAAGCATAGCTATATAGGCAAGCACAAACTATGAAGCATCTTTAGGTGGTGCTACAAACTAAGACATTTTACACATGAAGTGTCAAGAAACTAGGAGAGTTGTCAAGGAAGTGGTATAAAATAATATAGGCACTTCTCCAGGAAATACCTACACTAATGCTTTACCCAGGAAGTGCCACAGAATATGAGACAAAGCCAAGGAACGTCAAGCTATGAGATATACCGAAGAAGTGATATACTGTACCTAGGAAGTGTCAGGTATATTTACTATGGGATATACCTAGGAAGTGTCAGGTATATTTACTATGGGATATACCCACGAAGTGTCAAACTATTGGACTTACCCAGGAAGACAAACACGGAGTACTCCCATCCACTCGGCTTCTCATGAGTGATGTGTAGTGCCAAACACACACCCGATCTCCCGTAGAAGTTCCTGCCGACGACATGACAGGTGAGAGGCAGTACAGTAGTACAATAGCGGGCACATACATACCCCCAAAGCAAATTCTATGTGGGCTAACATCATATAATATGATGATAGTAATAACTTGGATCACTAACTCCTGTATAAGCAGCTGATCTTTAGAATAAAATATATTTTTGATAATTTGGATTCTTTATGCACTCAAGATTCTTAGATGCTGCTCTTCAGAGTTCTTGTTCTAGAGGTAACACTTGGGTAGACTCTTGAATGTTGTATCTAAGAAGTAAAAAAGGCAGTTGGTTTCTCACTGACTTGCATCGAGATCTTCCTGGCAAATAACAGACTATTCCCAGAATGTAACCAACAAAGCAGTTACCTGACTACTGGGTACCTATTTACTACTAAGTGAACAAGCAGAGGTATTATAACACGTAAAAAAAACTTGGTCGGACAGCTCATCGTGCCTGAAAATTGAACCAAAGACCAATCAGTTGCAAGTCGACTGCACTGACCACTGGGCTTCATATCACCATGGATAAGTGGACATAATATACTGACCTGAAGTAGTGTATATCAGTGAGTGGAAGCGCAGCCAGGAGCCCCACACATGCCCACACTATACCCATGATTACCTTGGTCCACCTCGTACTCAGACGGGGCACTCGGAATGGGAAGATAATCACCACCAACCTCTCCAGAGTGATCACTGTTAGGGAGGAAAGTTTTGATATTTTTATTAATAAGATTAGGTACTCATAGCAATGTGCCACTACTCTATTCTATACTGTATAAGAGATTGTGGAGTATTGATCCAAAATTATCTGTTATCAAATAGAACATTATCTTATATCATGGTTGTTATACTGAACACATAGTTTGCTGCATTATACCTTGCAATAATCCTCATATTATGCTATTTGGAATCATCTGAGGACCCAAGGATCCACCCTGGAACAATGTGCGGTTCGAACGACGTCCTTGAACAGTTTGCAGACCCAAAGATCCCTTTGGAACAATCTGCAGACCCAAAGATCCCTTTGGAACAATCTATAGACCAAAAGACCCTCCTGGAACAATCTGCAGACCCAAAGACCCCCCGGAACAATTTGAAGGCCTAAAGACCCGCTTTTAATAATATTGGGACCCAAAGACCCCCCTGGAACAATGTGCAGACCCCCCCAAAAAACCTGGAACAATTTGATGACTCGAAAATCCCCCTGAAACAATCTAGGGACCCAAGGAAACCCCTGGATCAATTCTAAGCTATAGTTTGGCACCTTAATATAAGAGTTTAATAAATTAAAGCAATGTATCCAATACGTTAATGAACTAATAAACATTTTAGTAAAAATACTGAAGAAATATTGGCGGGAAAGTTCGTGCCTTCAGGCTATAATTCCTGGCCACACCACCAGTCAGCAGAGAACCCTCACCTCGCCGAAATCGTCATTTTTCGCAAAACTCAAAATCAAAACCAGCCATAGAATCACTTTGAAAACATTACCATTAGATTTACCGCATTCATTTATGTTTCTTTTGGTAAAGGTTTTCTTTGCTAATATTGAATATCAAAGCAATTAGAGCAATATTTAACGTGATACAGCCATCCAAAGTATGCAACAAGTCATGTTGTTTTCTCAAGATATGTTAGAGAAAATTGAGTAGAAGAGCAAGTAATAATAATCTAAATAAGCTTAATAATAAATGGATAATAAAAAAAACAGATATATCTTTATATATCCTTTACTTAGATATTATTTTATTCTTCACATTCATTCTGCATCCTCTTGCTTTTCTCATCAATCTTTCTTGATACGTTTCTTCATAATTTGTCTTGCTTCATTCAACCAATTTTATTCTTCACTCTCTGTTTAATAGTAAATCTAATTAATAATAATTAATAAGTGATAAAGAGCAAACTAAATCAGGAAATAAGGAAGTTTTCTAAGCTATATGTTTTCTCAAGATATTTTAAAGAAAATTGAGTTGAAGAGCATTTAATGATAATTTAAATAAGTTTAACAATAGATGGCTTATAAAAAAACTGATAATTTATTTCTCGGTTACTTTAGAGAATATTTTATTTCTTCACATTTCTTATGCATCAATCTTGGTTCATCTTTCCTGATATTTCCCTTCAAAATACATTTGTTTCCATTCTATCTACTTTATTTTTTATCCCCCACTCTCTTTATTAGTGAATATAGCTATCAGTAACGCAAGAACATTCAGATGAACAAGTCAGTTATCCTTATAATATAGCATTTGGTACCTTGATATAGGCAAGGATTTAATCAACTAGCTGAACCAGTAAGTTTATAAACTCTTGATCCTTTAAACTGTTTAGGAAAACACAAATGTTTGACACTAAGCTGAGGCTTCACTCCACACGCAAAGAACTACCCAATGGCCTCTTCTTTTTTTTCTACCTCATGTCCGAAAAGTATAATACTAAGTTTTATCTCAAATTACTCCTCAAATCCCAGGTTCATTGTCCTTCACATCCCAAGTTCGTGTCCTCATATCCCGAGTTCTTGTCCTCATATCCCAAGTTCTTGTCCTCATATCCCAAGTTCTTGTCCTTATATCCCTTCCAAGTACTGTGTAATCCCATTGCCTTATCGGTATGTGATAATTTCCTAGTTTAGGTTTAAGTTAGTTTAGGTTGGGTTAGGTTAAGTTAATTTAAGTTGATTTGCATTTGGTTAGGGCCTACACTAATGTACTCTACGGCATCTCTTGTGAGGCGAACGTAATTTAACTGACTTAACCTAAACTAACCTAACTTAACCTAAACTAACCTAACTTAACCTAACTTAACCTAACTTAACCTAACCTAACCTAACCTTATATTACCCAAATTTAAATTAATGTTAAACTGCCATGGTTATACTCGATCCTCAGATATAACTTGGGCAAATGTGGTAATTTGTATCCAAGGGTGATTAGTTGTGTCCAAGGGTGATTAGTTGTGTCCAAGGGTGATTAGTTGTGTCCAAGGGTGATTAGTTGTGTCCAAGAGTGATTAGTTGTGTCCAAGAGTGATTAGTTGTGTCCAAGGGTGATTAGTTGTGTCCAAGGGTGATTAGCTGTGTCAAAGGGGTGATTAGCTTTGCCCATAGCTGGTAAATGAGGGTGACAAGTTGTGTCCAGCGGTGGTTAGTGTCCTAGGGTGGTAAGTTGTGTCCAAGGGTGATTAGTTGTGTCCAAGGGTGGTATTAAGTTATACACAAATGTGCTTATTAGCGTCGAATAGTGATAAGTTCCTATAACCTTCCGGCCATTGATCTAACCCGTCTTTCCGTAACGTCTTATAGTTACTTACCTAACTTACTTACTTACTTACTTTACTTACCATACTTACTTACCTAGTTACTGTTGGTCAATACGCGGTAGTGTCCAGACCTGAGGGCCTTCTTAGCTTGGCGGCTCGCGTCACTATAGATACTCTTTCCTGGACACCGACAGATCTTGTCTGGCTAGGGGGAAGGTTTAGATGAGACAACAGCAACAAAAAGAGTTGCTAAAGGCTCTCTCTCTCTCTCTCTCTCTTCAATACTTGTATCACTCTATCCTATCTCTACTTCTAAACCATTCCCCTCCCTACCCCCACATTCACCCTCACTCTCAAACCTACCTTCACCCTGCTCCCTGTGCCTCTCCTCCTTCTCCTCCCTCTCTCTCTCCATCTCTCACCCTAATCCAGGCAATAAATAATCTTCCAACAAGGCGTTTTACAGGAAGATTTCAGATAATCTTACATCCCCCGAAAGGTCATCAGTTATACAAGTGACCTACCTGAAGAAATGTACACAACGCCTGATTTTGTGGCCTTCTGTTTGTCGGCTTAACCCGGGCTGATAAGACTCTCGAACATCGGGCTGATAAGGGCTCTCGAACATCGTATTTCCGACGTATTAATCCTCTAACGTCAGCAAAACTCATGTTCTGAAAATGATATGAAAGCGCACAGAAAAAAATTGACGTGATGTAATGTTTTCTATTTGTGGGTCTAAGGGTTTAGGTTAGGTTCGGGGATTTAGTGCATTAGATTAGTGACGTTGGGAACGCTCGAGAGGATAGGCTGGTCAGCCAATCAGCTTTCTGGCCAATCAGTTAATCAGCCAATCAACTAGAGTCTGTTAGTCAGCTGGTTTGTCTGTCAGTCAATGAATCATTCAGTCAGTTTGTCAGCCAATGAGCGAGCTAGCCCGCCTAGCCACCAAGCCATGCAATCATCCACCCAATTGGATGATTACATGGTCATCCATCCCAGGCCACCATAATATCTGAGTGGCCAATCAATCAACCGGAATTACAACTGACCCACAATCCATCCATTCGCGGATACAACCACATTACCAGCACCCTCATTCATCCATCCACCCATCAAAACCAATCCAAAACATGCCTATTCACCTATCCATCTCATCAACGTATCCCATACACTCAATCACGCACCAACCCGCCCCCCCACAGCCTGGCTAGTCACAATAAACCCCCAAGATTGCACATCTGGGAATTAGATGATCTGTTTCTCTCCACCTGAATATCCTCCTTTACAGAAAGGGATCAAGAAACCATGCAAGGCAATTCGGGGTCACGGCTAACAACACCCTCTGCTCTCCTGGTGTGACCTTTAGCGACTTCGCTACACACTATGCTAACACTTCTCACGCGAGATTTATTTCTGTGAGTGAATTTGTAACTCTTATGACCTTCTTCGGGACTGACTGACCCACCTTCCCTACCTAACTGGTCTTTTGAACTATTCGTGAGTGTTGTGAAAATAGTCTGGTTTATTGCGCTGTTGAGTCGATTCGTTCATGTTCTCGTTAAACCTTTCGTTGTGCAAGTCGTTGTTTTGTTGTGCATTTCATTGTTCCGTTATGCATTTCGTCAGTTTCGTTAAGAGCTTCGTTATGTACCGTTATGCATTTCGTTACGTTATCGCGTCATTTCGTCATGCATTTTCTTGCTTTTCGCTATTTTTTTGCCTATTTTATCGGCGCCTTATCCTAGCCTAAATATAAGGATCAGTTAAACTCTCGCAGTTGCCACCTGATCTTGAAAAAAAAGATCCATGAATGGACACTCTCAGTGGAATTTTGTGTAAAGGTTAGAGGTGGCGTTTTTGTTGCTATGTAACGAAGCTGCCTGACTCGTTCGAAGCACGAATCAGAGACCCAAGGTTCAGCCCACCTTCGTGACGTGATCAGGAGCCTCGACCAATCAGCGGTGATGGCTGTAAGGGGCCTGGCCCAATCAGCGGTGATGGCTGTAGGGAGCCATGACTCGGCTGTCAGCAAAAAAGGCGATTGCAGTATTCATGGTGCTCTAATTTTAGCCTTTAAAGGGTTCGATGTGCACTCTGGCATGTCTGGCTGACTTGGATATGTCCCCATGACCTGGGGAAGTCTCGTAGACATGGGGCAGTCTCGTAGACATGGCGAGGACGTCTCGTAGACATGGCGAGGCACGTCTCGTAGACATGGGGCAGTCTCGTAGCAGCTGTTAAACCCCCTATTTATGAATAAAAAATACTCTACAAACGACTTTCATCTGACAACTTCCAAACTTCTCACAAACGGCTTCGCTCTCGTCGTTGTGTGTACGAATCGCACTTCAATAAATGCCTCACCATTTACAATATATAATGAGGCAATAAATGCCTCACCATTACTTCAAATGCAAATAATAGCCACCAGAACCTAAGCCCCCTAACCTATCCTAGCTCTAACCTAAGCCTAACCTAACCTAACCTAACCTAACCTAGCCTAACCTAACCTAGCCTAACCTATCCTAGCTTAACCTCACCTAACCTAACCTAGGTCTAACACACACAATTCTAATATATAATAAAATGAATTTATATTTGAGTAAATGCAGATATTGACCAGGACCTGATCAACCACGCTGTGACTCATTCGTCAGGCTGCGAACAGCTGCATCTAACAGCCTGGTTGACCAGTCCAGCAACGAGGAGGCCTGGGCGAGGACCGGGCCGCGGGGATGCTAAGACCCGAAACCAACGCAAGGTATCCCTTCAAGGTAAGGTAATGGAGGAACGACCCTTATGGGTCGGCCGCCACTTCGACGATAGACAAATATGCTTAGACAAATAGAAAAATATGCTTGTTAATTCAGCTGATCTAAAATACAGCGCCCTATCTAATAGATCTGTCCGACAAATGAATAAAACAAAAGGTATCAAATAAGTAATTAGAAAAGACAGAGGAATTTTCCAAAAGATATCCAAAGAGGCGAAGTTCAGTCTTAAAGAATAAGTCCAAGAATATAACAAGTCAAGGTCGTGGAAAGAACAGGTCCGCTGAAAAAAAAATCTCCGGTCAACTAGCGGACGGGGAGAAGGAAATATGTAATAGACACTAAACTATTTTGTAATATCAGTCTTCATAAATGATAACCTAAACAATTTTACTCAATGAAGCAACACTCTGTCAAAAAATGTTAATGAAAACACACAATTCTTGCTTCAGATCTATTCACACAATTTTTGTTAATCTATTCACACAATTCTTGTTAATCTATTCACACAATTCTTGTTAATCTATTCACACAATTCTTGTTAATCTATTCACACAATTCTTGTTAATCTATTCACACAATTCTTGTTAATCTATTCACACAATTCTTGTTAATCTATTCACACAATTCTTGTTAATCTATTCACACAATTCTTGTTAATCTATTCACACAATTTTTGTTAATCTATTCACACAATTCTTGTTAATCTATTCACACAATTCTTGTTAATCTATTCACACAATTCTTGTTAATCTATTCACACAATTCTTGTTAATCTATTCACACAATTCTTGTTAATCTATTCACACAATTCTTGTTAATCTATTCACACAATTCATGTTAATCTATACACACAATTCTTGTTAATCTATATATGTTATCCTGGTTAATCCTTCTTGTTAATCAAATATTTTACTAAGACACTCATTTTTGTTAATATATAAATTAACAAAAATGGATGTAATAAAGCAGATTGAGAGGTTTAATCCAAATAAATCCCCAGGTCCTGATGAGGTGTTCAAGAAATCCGTGAAAGAATATAAGGAGCTCAGTGGGTCCCATAAAGAGTATATTGAAAAAAAAATCAATCGAACCTGGTGTTGTCCCTGCAGCCTGGAGGGCTGCCAATGTAGTTCCAATATTCATGAAGGTAGATTGAACTCTAGATTCAAACTACGATCATTTGACATCAATCGTTGGAAAGTTCCTGGAACCAATAATTACAGACTCGATCAAAAAGTACAGGTTGATAAGAGACACCCAACATGGGGGTTCAGAAAGGGCTCGATCCCATCTCATCAATTGACTGTCTTGTTATTCAAGCCAATTCGAGGCACTTGACAACAACAGTAAATGTGATATTGTTAACCTGGACCTCAGTAATGTCTTCGACACCGTTTTGCATGAGTGGCCACTTAGAAAGGTCGAAATGCATGACGTCGGAGCGAAATATACTAAACTAATTCAGGGCATGGCTTGAGAAATACCAGAAGGTCAGCCTTCTTGAAATGAAATCTGAGTAGATGGATGTGCTAGTAGAGGCTCTGAGGGATGTACTAGTGGAGGCTGTGATGGGTGTACTAGTGAAGTACTCCTGGGCTTTCTACTTTTCCGTAATTTCCAACAAAGACCTGGATACAGGAGAACCCAGTCATTTCAAATAAGCTTGCAAGCAACACTAAGGAAGCAATCAATGCCAAAGACCTCAAAAGACACAAGTTTAAGAATCAGTGATGGGCTGAGAAAAGGCAAATGGAGTTTAACATTGATAAATACATTAGGGATGCTCTATAGTCTATATCATCATTCATACAGTGACGTGTAGATCACATTGTGAGAAACCTGGGTGTCACGGCCAGCAGCGATCTGAGACCCTGTACATCAATACATCAATGCACAAAATTAGGTCACCAAGGTGCTGGGATTTATGCATATGAAGAGTCAAATTAACGTGGCGGAAAACCCATGAGCAGACCACACACTAGAAAGTGAAGGGACGACGACGTTTCGGTCCGTCCTGGACCATTATCAAGTCGATTGAGGTAATGGACTATTATCCCGTGACTGTGTCTACCCCTTAGTGAGGTTCCACTTGGGTTACGTCTTGTCGTTCTGGCCGTCGCAGTAATGGACGGTTCAAGACACTACTGGAGAAACTCTCTCTGAGGAAGATAACTACACGACCTGGAAGCCGAGCTGTGATATCTTGCAGCTGAAATCTTTCCTAGGGAGACACGTGTGTCTCAGTCTTACCTCGATGGTGAGATGTAGAACAAACGGGTTACAGGATCGAGGTATTCAAGTTAGGAGCAGAACCCTATGGGGGGGGGGGGATATCAACACGATTCATAAACGCTCGAAAAAAGATCCGAACCCACAACAGTGGGTGTATAAAAGCTGGAGACATATAGTCCTGTGGGGGTGTAAAGTAGGGAGAATTCTTCATTAGCAGGTTGGCGATAATGAATAATCTTGATTGTTTATTCCCAACACCAAGAAAAACGTCTTGGAAAGAGACCAACGTTGTTTCCGTCTTCAGGTGCCCACTTGGGGATTGTCAGCCCCAATGATCTCAATATATAGGCAAAACAACAACGTCTCTCATTCACATTCACGTCTGACAACATTCACAGTCGACTTGAGAATGGTCCAGGACGGACCGAAACGTCGTCGTCCCTTCACCTTCTAGTGTGTAGTCCGGTTCTTTGAACTGGAGGCTTCATTACTCAGTGTTTCTGAGTATTGAGTATTCTGAGTGTTTCTGAGTGCTTCATTACTCAGCCTGGTTGATCAGATACCTGATCAACCAGGCTGTGACTCGTACGTCAGGCTGCGAGCAGCCGCGTCCAACAGCCTGGTTGATCAGTCCAGCAACCAGGAGGCCTGTTCGATGACCGGGCCGCGGGGACGCTAAGCCCCGGAAGCACCTCAAGGTATACTCAACATAAGGTGGTCAACAACGCCTCTCTCTCTAGGCGATTAACAATGCACAAACAACAGTACTCCATCAAGGAACACATAATCACCACACACAACGAGACAATCACCAGGAATATTTTGACCAGCAACACCGAAATAATCGAGAGACAATGACAATAGAAGATTAGACATCAGTGAAGCGCTGCATATTAAGAAATCTAAACCAGCCATCAATAACCAGTTAAAACACACTTACACTCTATACCCACTTCAAGACCCCGGACCAACACAGAAGCTGGACCAAATGACCCTGCAACAGGAACGGAAGCTGCCAGAAGAACATAAACTGTCAACATGTCACACTCTCTGTTGATATATTTAATACCTTATTAATATCCTTCAATGTAATGCCATTCATCCATATGTTGCCCGATTTGCCTAATAGGCCGAGTGATTTTCTTTATTTGCAATAAATTGTTTCCATTTAGTTTATTTGAATTATTATTATATTGAGACCATAATTTATTGACTTAGTTGTGTTAGGTTAGGTTAGGTAGGGTTGGTTAGGTTCGGTCATATATCTACGTTAGTTTTAACTCATATTTAAAAAAATTAACATATACATAATGAAATGAACAGATTTATCATTTCATAAGAAACAATTGGGAAAAAATGTATAATTTCAGGAAAACTTGGCTTATTAGACAAATCGGGCCTTGCATAGTAGGCCAAGTACGACGCTCTGGCTACTAGGTACGACATTATATATATATATATATATATATATATATATATATATATATATATATATATATATATATATATATATATATATATATATATATATAATCAGGAAATAACATTTACTTCCCAATAAAAGAAAAAACTGTATTCTATTTGGCAAATGGCAACAATAACCAAGAGAGTATGATTAACATGAGTGATGGGATGATTAATACGAGTGATGGACGATTAGCATGATTGAAAAGGGGGCCGTTTGGGCACCAAATACTGTTCTCCTCACTTAGCTCCACCACCGAGGCTGCTGCTTCCACACTGGACCAAGACACACTGAGTAATGAAGCCTCCAAGTCAAAGAACCGGCAACCGTTAGATTTAAACTGGCACGCGCATGCGCACCATTGGAGTCGCCTTTGAGTTGCCGCCTCGTCATTTTCCCCCACTAATATTCACCTCTTTATGTCCCCTTATTCTCTTTATTTTTTTTTCAGTCCATATTTAACCATAATGCTGTTTGCATATTTCGAAAGCAACATCGGAATGTTTTGTTGGTTAATTGGTTTAAGAAGTAGATACATTATGCTTTGTATGTTTCTTGGCATGTTTTCTCATTTTCTTTGTTTTACTCATAAAGAATGTTTTAGATCATAAACTATTTTATTTATTATTAGGATAACGATTGGGCATAAAGAGCTACAGCTAATTCAGAGAAGACACAAAATAAATCTACATATATTATAAGAATTTGACTTAAAGTTTTAGCTAAAAAAAATAAAAAAAATCACTGACATAATAGCAAAATATAACGTTATACCTTGACATATAGCAAAAACTCTGTCTAGTAACGGCTATTTTTCTCTCACTGGCATATTAAATAAACTCGTATAGCGTCTATGACGACTCGTCTACGGGACATCTAAGTGACGTCTAAGGCTTAGAAACTGACTATACCTGACGTCAGTCACCGCTAGAGACACTTGTCTCAAGTGTCTAGAGACACTTCTAGAGATCAGGAGTCATCAGGGTTAAATCCTCCTTTCAGTAGGAGTATTCTGCCCTCCTATTGGCGCTAAATTGTTGGCTAAAATTCGTTGTTAGGTCAGTTTGGCTGGTTCGAGACCTCTCCCCCCATTTACCCTTGTTGATATGGCAATATTTCCTCTAATAGTTTGCCAGTCTTTGTCTCTGTATTTACAATTTTCACCTATTTTTCTCAGTCTATCGTACCATGGTTGCAGTCTTCCAGGATTATGAGTCGAGGTCTGTTTCTGCTTATAACTATCATAGACGGTTTTTTGTTTATGATAGTTAGAATTGACCAATTGCTTCTCTGTCACACAGTACCTGTTTGGGCCTGTGTGTGTGTGTGTGTGTGTGTGTGTGTGTGTGTGTGTGTGTGTGTGTGTGTGTGTGTGTGTGTGTGTGTGTGTGTGTGTGTGTGTGTGTGTGTGTGTGTGTGGCGTGTAAATATATACAGAGACGTGAATATACAAGTGTCGATGTTTGAGTAAGTTTATCTGTTTATACATTTTCTATGAATAATTAACCCACTAAAGAAAACAATTAAAACCACACGTATAACATTTATATTTATTACAAAAGCAATATTATTATACATTCCTCATTCACGCACTCAACAAATTCATACAAACAGTCATGGCAGTTTCTAATATAATTTTATAAATAAATATTTCTTTATAAATATATAATAAGAAAATAGTTCAGAGATTTTACCCATAACTTTTAGCTAAAGTCGGGTATTGTCTCTGAAGGAAAACAGGAAAAGCTTTTCGTTTATTTGATATTCAATTATAATGAAATATGGCTGGCTAGGAGATTGGCGAGGGGCTAGCTAGGAGGAGATTGGAGAACGGCTGGCTAGGAGGCGATTGGAGAACGGCTGGCTAGGAGGAGATTGGAGAACGGCTGGCTAGGAGGAGATTGGAGAACGGCTGGCTAGGAGGAGATTGGAAAACGGCTGGCTAGGAGGAGATTGAAGAACGGCTGGCTAGGAGGAGATTGAAGAACGGCTGGCTAGGAGGATGCTGGACAGAGTATATAGGTATGATAAGATCGGATAAGTCCTGAGGTTCGGTTCCTTTAACTGGAGATTTACTTGGTAATGTATGGGTATGGGAAGCGTGTCTCGAAGTTCGTAGTCCCTTGGAAGAGTCTCTGGTGGCTGTCCTCGTCCTCGTCCTCGCCTGATTCTTCGTCGTCCTCGTCCGACTCCTCGCTTGACTCCTCCTCGTTGGACTCGTGGCTCTCCTCTGAGTACTCATAGTCGTCTTCTTCGGCGAGTTCGAGGGCTTTCTTGTAGGCCAGAAAGAAGGCTTCCTTGGCTCTCTTGACGTCCTCGGTGTCCTCGGGGGCTTCCGGCAAGGCCTCGCTCTCGACGCGGTAGCCGTCCTTGTCAGCGTCGTACTTGAAATGGTATTCGTCTCCTTCGGGAGCCACAAAGGCGTACTGGCCGCGCACTTCGCCC
Organism: Procambarus virginalis; assembly: GCA_020271785.1. Taxonomy (NCBI): domain Eukaryota; kingdom Metazoa; phylum Arthropoda; class Malacostraca; order Decapoda; family Cambaridae; genus Procambarus; species Procambarus virginalis. Next base: position 6,362,581 of record WNGS01159612.1, read on the forward strand.
TCGTCGTTGCGTTCCTCCTGACGCTCGCTGTCGCCCACGTGATACAAGAACCTGCCGAAGAACAGCAGGGTCATTTTAAAATAAACAGTTCAATCACTTGGATCGTCGGAGATTCGGATATGGGCCTCAAAAAACGATTTCGCTGTCCTCGAATCTCCGATGATTCGTGTGAATCAAATCGCCCAACGCCTTTATGTGATAAACAAATTATGTTCTGCCTGGCTTGGAACAGATTTCTGAAGGTGGTGACTTGAGTTGACTTATACAGTCAATTCAAAATGATGTAACACATCGATGGAAGAAACCTTGGAGGTGGGTAAAGGCAGATATCTGGGAGGAGGCTAAGGTTGTTGGCATGATTCCAACGCCCTACCCCAAAGATATCGTAGTTAAAGTGGTTAAATTCAGGAAAATAAGTAGCCCATAAGTGCCACTTATGGGCCACCTACCCCCATAAGTGGTTTTAGTCAGGAAAATTGAAACCCAAATGTTCTCAGGATCTGGTGATGAATTTGCCAGGGTTTCGGACCAGTTCCTATCAGTAATTTTGTATTATTATTTTTTAATTCAAATTCTCCGAAAAACAAATCTTTTAGGAAGTTCAATAATAGAACATATTGCACGCCAGGAGGCAAGTCTAAGAACTCTAGGAGGCATGCCTAGGCACTCTAGGAGACATGCTCAGGTACTCAAGGAGACATGCCCAGGTACTCAAGGAGACATGCCCAGGCACTCCAGAAAGCAAGCCAATGAACGCAAATAAACCAACCACTCACACATATCTTCCACCACTGCCGGAGAAGTCGTTCCTGAAGCCTTTGAACGACTCGAGGGTCTGAAGTAGCGGTCGTTCGGCCGTCTTGTCGCCTCTACAGAGACCCAACGGCCCCACCACCAGCAGGAGGAGGAGAGCAGAGGTCATTGCTGTAGTCTACAGAAGAGAGAGAGAGAGAGAGTTTGAGAAAGAGTGAGATAAAAATGATTTCCCACCTTTGAGCTACACTATAGAGATATGCATGAAAATACATTAAATGATCAGGCGATGAGTCACAATAACGTGGCTAAAGTATGTTGACCAGACCACACACTAGAAGGTGAAGAGACGACGACGTTTCGGTCCGTCC
>WNGS01159612.1:6383212-6441355 GCA_020271785.1 Procambarus virginalis
CACCGCTGCCTTTCCTTATTCTCATATCAGATATAGACAAAAATACAAGTCACAGCTTCGTATCATCCTTTGCAGATGACACAAAAATCAGTATGAAAATTACCTCGGCTGAAGACATTGAAAAACTTCAAGCTGATATTAATAAAGTTTTCGACTGGGCATCAGAAAATAACATGATGTTTAACAGTGATAAATTCCAGGTACGGTAAAAATGAGGACCTTAAACATAATACAGAGTACAAAACACAATCAAATGTACCCATAGTAGGAAAACAGCATGTAAAGGATTTGGGAATAATAATGTCTGACGACCTAACGTTTAAGGAGCATAACCAAGCAAATATTGCGACAGCCAGAAAAATGGTAGGATGGATTACGAGAACTTTCAAATCCAGGGATCCCATCACAATGGTTGTATTCTTCAAGTCACTTGTGTTGTCCCGTCTTGAGTACTGCTCAGTACTCACTTCCCCCTTCAGAGCAGGAGAGATTGCTGAAATAGAGGGAATACAGAGAACGTATACGGCACGCATAGACGAGGTAAAGCACCTAAATTATTGGGATCGTCTCAAAGCTCTCCAAATGTACTCACTAGCACTTTGCCGCACCCCGCGTAAGAAAAAAAACATTGGCCTTGTGCTTTCGGCGCCTCGGGAGGCCAAGCGGCGAGACAAAAAAGTGTATACTGTTTTTACTGTCCTGACACTATTTGTTGGCCTACGTATTTAAATTTGGTATCACTGTGTTCGCAATAGAATTGTCTATAAGAACATATGTATAAAATGGCGGCAAATCATAAGGCATATCTGCACCACATAAAAAAGTATTGACATTACTCGCCGAGAGCGCCAAACAGCAACAAAATGTTTCCATTCTATTAATGGTTGTGAAGCCCACAGTCGTCCTACATCATTAATTTTGGTATCATTGGAATCGCAATAAAATTCTCTATACGGACATATGCATATGAATGTATATTCTAGGTCGTTGCCCACCCGCAAGAGTGTGGGAAGTTGACAATGAGTTACCCGCGAGCGCACCAGCGAAAACACATGTGGGAAATCATGCTTGGAAAGTTTATACATTTATATGGGTCCCGGCCTTATTTTTCTATGTCCGTATTTGTTTTTTGTACCAATGTGTTCGCAATAAAATTTTCTATAAGAAGAAAAGTATAAAAAATGTAAAAAGCATATGTACGAATTGCTCCAAATATAAAACAACGTCGCTCATTATGCGTGCGCGGCAAAAACGAACCCAATGGGTTCGTTTGTTCCATGTTTGTCAAGTTTATACTTGTCTCAACACAATTTTATTTGTATGACAGTGATCACAGTAAAAATTCCTACACAGACATAAACGAAACAAATAAAAATATTTGTCTGGTCATAGCAAAATGAACAGGTAAAGCGAACCCACCGCAACACGCCCGGCACACCCAGAGCCACACCCGCAACACCAGAAAAAATACTTTGTGTTTTTTTCCTGCTTAGTCATAGAAGTTTAGGTGATATAATATTCATTTTTGTACCAAAACATTCGCAAATAAATTGTCTACAATACGTATATAATATAATATGTTATTGATGATAAATAAAATTCCAAATAGGTGTACTTACCATGTATATGTTGATTGTAGACCAACAGTTGAGCATTTTTTCTTCACTCCACCATCTTCAGGTCTGATATCCTGAAGTTGCTCAACAGATGTTTCGTTGGTGGAGTGAAGCTGTTGCGGGTGGTTACTTTTTCTCCACCCAAAATACCTTCCTGCGGTGGTACCTTGTGTAGCAAGGTACAGCGCACAGTGCCACATCACAAGTTTTACATGCGAGTTTGACGTCCTTCCTTATGCCAGACTTGTTACAAACACGGCACCTTTTACGTTTTTCCAGGTCGATAATTTCATGCGTCAACTTGTAGTTCAGTCTATGTTCTGAATCTACAATTCGTTTTTGTTTGTAGGGAACAACAGGAATCGTGTCTTCTTCAGGAATGACAAGACTGTTGGTTACATCTTCTGTCACATCCGTCAAGTCAAGGGCTTCTATGTCATCGAACTCCTGTTCAGAATTGTGTGATGATGACTGGGCTTGAGGTGTTGATGTGAACAGAGCCCGCCTCGAACCAGATGGGCCGGCTGTTGGAGGTGCCGCGTCAGCAGAACGAGCTACGTTGGAGATGACATAAACACGTTGAAGAAGCGAGCATGCCACATCTGGTTCGTCTGCCAGTACTTCCTCATTGTAGGCAGCCTGTTTACCCCCATCAGTATGCACAGCCCCAAATATCGGGCCATTTCTTTCACACACACAGGTTTCCAAGCTTTTTGTACTGAGCGAGCCGCGAGGTGCATCACGTGTGTGGCATACAAATTTGTTTCATAAGCCAGATATTCTACTATAGCTCTAGTAAAAAATAACTATGAACTGCAAAGGAGTAGTTGGTGGTGGAATTGTTATGCCGGGGGTTGCAGAAAATGCACCAACGATGGGAGGAGTATTGCTACGATTCCACTCATCACTGAGCCTAGCCCTCTTCCGTACCGGACACGTCCTCTTTCCGCGTAGCCGGGCTGGGGGTTCCTCCTCACTCTCAGACGAACTATCTTGCTCACTTGAGGAAACATCAACAACCAAGTCACATTCTGGTTCATCATCCTCAAAATCGTCGTCATCTGAATCTGGAAAAGCCTCAACAAGAGCAGGAATCTTGGAGGGAGTGAGCTTGACCCCACGATACTGATTATGGATCATGGCGATCTGCTATTCTTTCTGCGATTTCCTACCTCTTTTTGGAGTACCACTGCTTGTTCCTTGTTCAGCATCCATTTTCAACGTATTGAATGGGATATAATCACACGAGAACGGAAAGAAATGCGAAAAGCGGGTCAAATTTGCGACGCGAGGGGAGCGTGTTGTGGGCACTGTGCATGACAACAAAACAATGGACCGACCACGTGACCGGGCAGGCCGAGATGCCTGATGGGAGTTGTGTGAGAACGGAATTTCATGGGGAACATTTTAAGAATTTGAAAAACAAAATCGGATAGAAAATGAATTTTATACAAATATTTTTTATTTTAACTAAAATAATGGTTAAAAATGCGTAACCGTAAGAACTACTTATAACGACCCGGCTAGTTATAAATGCGCGAAAGTGCTAGAAAGAAGACGAGAGAGATATCAAATAATATACACTTGGAAGATACTGGAGGGCCAAGTACCAAATCTGCACAGTAAAATAACGACGTACTGGAGTGAACGATATGGAAGAAAATGCAGAATAGAACCAGTTTAGAGCAGAGGTGCCATAGGCACAATCAGAGAACACTGTATAAACATCAGAGGTCCGCGGTTGTTCAACGTCCTCCCAGCAAGCATAAGAAATATTGCTGGAACAACCGTGGATATCTTCAAGAGGAAACTAGATTTATTCCTCCATGGAGTGCCGGACCAACCGGGCTGTGGTGGATATGTGGGCCTGCGGGCTGCTCCAAGCAACAGCCTAGTGGACCAAACTCTCACAAGTCAAGCTTGGCCTCGGGCCGGGCTTGGGGAGTAGAAGAACTCCCAGAACCCCATCAACCAGGTATCAACCAGGTATCAACCAGGTATCAACCTCCCTCCCTCCCTCCGGCCCTCATCTCTACCTCCCTCCCTCCCTCCGGCCCTCATCTCTACCTCCCTCCCCCCTCATCTCTACCTCCTTCCCGCCCCTCATCTCTACCTCCCTCCCCCCCTCATCTCTACCTCCCTCCCTCCGGCCCTCATCTCTACCTCCCTCCCGCCCCTCATCTCTACCTCCCCTTGCCTTCTTAAAACCCCTCTACTTTATAACAGTAATAAGTAATTTAATTCAAGGGGGTCCCCGTTATACAATTTAAGTCTCCATGGTGAAGTGGTAAGACACTCGCCTGGCGTTCCGCGAGTGCTTTGTTCTGGGTTCGTATCCTGGCGGGGAGGATTTACTGGGCGCATATCCTTAACTGTAGCCTCTGTTTAACTCGACAGTAAAATGTGTGCTTGGTTGTAACAACGATTCTTCGCGGCGGGGATCGTATTCCAGGGACCTGCCCGAAACGCTACGCGTACTAGTGGCTGTACAAGAATGTAACAACTCTTGTATATATCTAAAAAAAAAAAAAAAAAAAAGGGGGGGGGAGAAGGAGGTAGAGATGAGAGGGGGAGAGGAAGGTAGAGATGAGAGGGGGGAGAGGGAGGTAGAGATGAGGGGAAGGGGTAGGAGGAAGTGGATTTAAGGTGGAGGGGGAGGGTAGATTTGAGGAGGTGGGTGAGGAGGAGGGGGCCGGGGCTGTTGTAGAGGTGAAGAGTAGGGGGAGAGGTAGAAGTGAGAGGGGTTGAGGAGCAGAGGGGGTCGAAGTAGTAGTGACCTCACCTGAGCCCGGCCTGGAGTCAGGCTTGACTTGTAATAACTTGGTCCAACAGGCTATTGCTTCAAGCAGTCTGAAGGCCCGCATAGCTACTACAACTTGGTTGGTCCGACCATTCTTGCAAGAACGTATCTACATGCTTCTTGGAGACTTTCATCTATGTCCTGGCAATACAGTATTTCAAATGCTTGTTGGGAGAGTATTGAACAGCTGTGGACCCCTGATTTTCAGGCAGTGCACTCTTATTGATTGTGCCTATGGCACCTCTACTCCTCGCTGGTTTTATTTTGCATTTCCATCTGTATCTTTCTCTCCAGTATGTTGTTATTGAATTGTGCAAATTTGGGACTGGATCTTCCAATATCTTTCTTCCACATATTATATTATTTGATACCTCTCTTGTCTCCTTTCCAGAGTAGATTTTAAGAGTGGTGAGACAATTCCAATAATTTAAGTGTTTTATTGTGTGTGTGTGTCATATATGTTCTCTGTATTCCCTCTTATTTCATAAATCTTTCTTGTTCTGAAAGGGGAAAGTGAATATTGCTCAATGCTAAAGATAGGACAGCATCAGTGATTTAAATAGTACAGTATTAGCATTGCTCTTGGATCCCTGGATTTGAATGTTCTCATAATCTATCTTGTGATTTTCCTGGCTGCCGCTATATTTGCTTGGTTATGTTCACTAAATGTCAGGTAGTCAGACATCTTAATTCTCAGATCTTTTATATTTAGATTTTCTTGTATGAGCAAGTCAGATGGTGTTCCCCCCTGTGTTTTGTTTAAGTTCCTCGTATCTACTAAACCTAAATATGTACCTGCAACTTATCAGTGTTAAACATGTTATTTTCCGTTGCCCAATCAAAGACTTATTAATATCAGCTTGCAGTTTTTCGTTTTTTCCTACAATTTCCTACAGAGGAAATTTCCATGCCATTTTTTATATAATCTGCAAAGGATGGCTGTGACTAATATTTTTTCTTCTATCAGAAATAAGAATGTGATCATGAACTCTCTTTAACTGCAGTTAGACTTGTCTTATTTGATAGACTGTTACTCTTTGCATTCTGCTTGAGTTGAAAATCCAATGCCCCATTTGACCCATTATTCCCACTAATCTCATTATATGGGCTATCACTCCATGGTCACACTTATCGAATGCCTTTGCAAATATCTGTGTATACAACATCTGCATTTTAGTTTTTCTTCTAATGCTTCTGTGGTTTTGTCATAATGGTCAAGTACTGTAACTGTGAAAGACAGGATCTTCCCACTCTGAATCCATGTTGACGTGGGCTGTGAAGTTCATTGTTTTCTATAAAATTGGAGATTTAATTCCTAATCACTCTTCCAAAAATTTTTGGTATGATGCTAGTGCAACTGGTCGATAGTATTTTGCCAGAGCTTTATTACCTTGCTTGTGTAGTGGAACTGAATCTGCTAAATTAAGTGTAGAGGTGGAGGTGGTAGAGTAGAGGTGGTGGTGGAAGAAAGGAGGGGGCATAGAAAAGAGGGGGTGGAAAAGAGGGAGGGAAAGGGAAGAAGTTTTATAATAGGAATACTGTACAGGATTTATATGAATAGTGTTTGTATCTACTTAATGTATTTTTCTTTGAGTTTGGCCTGTGCTCAAAACGGCGAGAGTAGCTAGTGGCTTTATAAAATTCTGTACTGTATACAAATACTGTATATACCTATTAACAACAAAGATAATGTTAATGTTTTGTATTTTTATGAGTAGAATATTATGACTTTTTTTTATATAAAGTGTGTTGTTTCAGTGCCCCTGTACCAGAGAGACGACCCTGTGCCTACAAGGAGAGCCCTCGCCAAACGAATCTTGGGAGTCGAGAGGAAGTTAAAGGTTCTAGCAGGTACCATCACAGGCTGCAATATTTAGAGTTTGCACTTTCAATCTGGTTTACGGGCTATTCATGCCCATACCACCTTTTGGATGGCTTAATCTTAATCAATCAATCATCAATCAGTCTGGCTCATACACTTGACTACTTCTGGTTTCTCTTGTGACCTAAATATTGTGTAACATTTTTCTTTTTTAACCTTTTGCATCTGTTCACTTAGTAGCTGTAAATACACACCCAGGTGTTCTGCATGGTGTGGATTGCATTGTGGGGAAGGTCAGTGGCTAGTTACATGGACCTTGACAAGTTTGGCAGGTTTCTTGAATAATGGGACAGCAAAGCAATTGTAAACAGATATAAATTAAAACTAAAAGATTAAAATAAATTATAAATTCAAATAATTTATATACCGTGTATTTATATTTATTTTAAAAGTTTTAATGTTTATGATTATGTAATTTGTATGAGTTTTTTCAGGTAAAGTGGGAATGGTTGACAGCACGTGGGTCCTGGAGCTTCTTTCCATAGCTGCAGAACTTGACCCGCGAATATCTGCAGAAGACAGTGTCGAGTATCAGGTCAACTCGACTCTGATATCAGAGTCTTCAGAAGAATCGACTAAAACCGTGCCAAAGAAACGTCACGTTTGTCCTGAAGTATACAAAGGCAGACAAGTTGATTACCAGCTTCAGAGTAATTTTATGCAACTGGCCTGTGACTACGTCCCAGATTTTAAAAATGTTTTATCTGTCATTATTTCAACAAAGAGATGGGAGTATGATAGAATAAGATTTGTTGTAGAAAATATGAGAAAACACTATGATGTAAATATTTATATATTGACTTACAACACTAGTGTACCTCAATCTTTAAATATTGACAGTACATATATTAAGGTGTTCACTGCTGGTCAATCAGAGTCATACGCCATAAATGAAATGGTTACCACCATAAACACACCTTTTACTCTATTAGCAAACTCTCTAACTCATTTTTCAGGACAGTGGTCACTAGAACGTCTTGTGAGAGTTTTGGACGAGCTTGAGACAGCAAATGTTGCATCAGGCGCATATAGGACCCTAAATGGCCACTGGAATCATGGATGTTTGCAACAAAGAATGGAAAATTACCAGCTGGTTTATACCCGTGGTTACGAGCACTCAAAACATGAATGTATGTTTTGTGATGATGTTCTTGGGCCATTTGTGGTCAGAACAGATTTTTTGAAAAGGGTTCCTCTGACAGAGAGCTTGGAAGGCATTGCTGTTTTTCATGACTGGTTTCTTAATGTACGCCTTATGGGTAGTCTGGTAGTAGCCTGTCCAGATGTTATGTTTTTTGTTGATACAGAACCACATATGGTACGTGATGAATGGTTGAAAATTGCCAGAAAGTGGTCCTTACAGTATATTCAGCCATTTGAAGGCAATACACTGGAGTTTTCTTGTGAGGAAGCTGAAATAACTTGTAAAAATATATTCAAAGCTGTATCTTCTTTCCTTTTGCCACCATGCTGTAGAATGAAATTACGTCATGAGCTTGGATATGTTGAAGACTGTGCAAGAGAGCTTGGCGTCTACTGTGAACTTCAGGCTGGAAGTTTGTTAGGTGCTGTTAAAGCTGACGGAGTATTGCCTTGGGACTTGGACATTGATGTTACGACTGACTGTAAAGATGAACATCTCTGGTTTACTAAAGGCATGGAGTGTATGAGAAGGAAAAATTGTAGATCTGTTCATGTGAAAGGTGATTATTGGACATCAACGTGCGAGATTTCTACAATTGATATTTCATGTCGCTACAATGTCAGCATTATTTTGCCTGCAGAATACCGTGATATTCCAACTCAGATTGATGTTGATGGAAAATTTAGTACCGTGAAGCCAAATCCAGGACTGGCTGCAAGAAACTATTATGGTTATGAGTACCTAAAACATGCAGTTCATTGGCGCTACTCTAGTAATACGTCATCGCCTAATGATGATAGCTCAGCACAGGCACCAGGAACGTGGGGTGTTTGCAAGGAACCAGGATTTCACTCTTGCCTTGATCACTTTCCTGTTGATGGAAACTTAATGTTTAAGAGACTTGACTGCCAACTTAATTAGTAATTATAATATATATAATATATATATGGCCACAATGTGATTAACTGTGATATTACCTCTTACGTAAATGTTTGCTTGAATCAGCTTCCTATGTTGTGTAGCCCAGTATAAAATTTCTCTAGAAGTTCAACTGCAGTACAGTAAGGCTGTTGTAGGTGTAAAATGTTAAATACTTTTTATAATGGAAATTATACAATATCGAAGAAGGCTCACTACAAGCTGTTTCCTATACTGTATATTAAAGAGCATGTGAACTTGCCTAGATATATGGCTTACAGGGTCTAGTGTTGACTCCTAAGCCTAGCCTTTCAAACTATTAGCAGTACAATGCAATGTCAGTTCTTTTCTTTCTCATAGTATTTGCATTTAAAATTGTGTAGCGAGTTAGCTTCCACTTCAACTAACCATTCCACTTATTTACAAGTTCTAATAAAGTTCCCATGTATGCCCTCTCATTTTGTAGACATTGAGCACTGCTTCATTGTTTACTTTTGAACATGGCTTCAATGATTATTTTGAACATGGCTGTATTTATCCTGAACACTGCTATTGTTGTTTACCCTCAACACTGCCTTGATGCTTGTTCTGTTGACTCCTCCAAGAACCCTGCAGCTTGTGTACTGTTCCTTCTCTTGTGTATGTACCTGTCAGGGAAGAAGCTGAAAACTGTTAATTGTATGCATTAGTGAGTGGCTAGTTTCCAGTGCCTCTACATACATGTAAAGAAGATAGATAATTGGTTTCTTCTGCAAGAAAATTGTATTTGATTTTGATTAATCCAAGCTAATGGAGACAATTTCGGGTAAAGGTTTTCAATGTGATTCAATAGCAGATGATGAGCCACCATAATGTGGCTGAAGATATGACCAAACAATACATCAGATGGTGAAACGAGGACATTTTGGTCCGTTCTGGACTGTTACACATGACTTGGTAATGGTTCAGGACAATTCAAAACGTCATTGTTTTGCCATCTTCTGATGTGTGGGTTGGTCATGGTTAAATAGTACAGTATAGTATTGATACTCTGGATATATAGTGTAACCATACATATATGGACTAAAGAGTTCCAGGTCTGTTTAATTTCACCTATGATTTGGATCCAATAAACATTTTTCAATTTTTTGTACATCTTGTGAAATTGTTTGCCATTTTCCTGGCCACAAGATAGAATGTATCGCTGTGCATACCTAGACAACAAAGTGATGACTGGTGCATGGTAAATCTATGGTACAGGTACTTGAAGATGGTAAGAAATGGGAAAACTTTAAAGAAAAAAAGTGTAATACCAGCACTGTAATGTTTTACCATGAGAAAAGCTGATTAGACTTTAGTCTGTGTAGGCATAATGTTGGGTAACACTGTATACAATACCAAACAAAAGCTTTTTATGCAAGTCTCACTTTGCTCTGCATAGACCATTTATTTATAAGCAGCCTCTTCTAACTCCCTATGCTTTGATTTCTTTAGTTTACTTTAAACACTTTGAACAGTTCTTCTTTTCTCTCACTTTGTTCTGTTTTGTTCACTTTTCTTGATCTATTTAATCTAATTTCTTCCATGTTAAGATGCCCCCCCTTTCTCCATCTGGTTTAACCTGACTACTTCTGCTAGTAGACATTTTTTGCAATTCATAAATATTCAATATCCAAGAGGGGAAAATTGCAAATAAAAATTAAAAATTAATTTTATTTAACAGTATTTACTTTTCTAAAGGCCAGATAATAATAAAAACTTGAAAGAAATACAAAAGTTTGGTATTTTGTTAGCTGTCAATCATGCCTACCAAGACAGCTTGGTGATTTATTATTATTATAACAATAGTAATCATTTTATTTATACATAGGAACATGTTGGTGGTTAATTAGTAGGTACTGAAATTGTACACTATATAAAGCCACAAATACGCAAAATGTTTGGCAATTGATTTAAAATTTAATTATTTCTGACCCACTAAGGATTTCATTCCACTGGTCCATTTGAATAAGGTTCCAATATACAAGATATTTCTTGTATAGTGGGACCGTCTTCCACTTCTTCATGGAAGAAATGTATTAAAAAAAATTATTTCAGAGAGAAACTATAATATAACCTAATTTACTCCATGTTAAGATATAATAATATTCCATGTTAGATATATTCCATGATATATATATATGATCCAAAACAAAGCTTTACAAAAAAAATTGTACATAAATAAATAAATAAATATGTTTATTCAGGTAAGGTATATACATACAAGTGATGTTACATTAATGGATCGAATTATAGATAGAGCTAGTACATACAATGCCTAAAGTCACTATTACGCAATGCGTTTCGGGCAGGAGTACTTTTAAAAGTACATGTACTTTTATGGTATAGATAAGGGCACTTTACCTGTGCCTTATAAAGCAGTCAAGTATGGTGAATGGTTGGGTGTAATTTAAAATGTTTTTTTACCATCTTTCCATATATTCCATTCCTTATCGTTGGGAAAATGTGCCCCCCCCCCCTCACCTTACAAAAATGTGTGTATGTGATTGTTGTTGATATGTTTCTAAGGAATGTATGGCAAGGGGGCCGTATTGTGAAGCTACACCACCACCACTGTACTGTACTGTACTGTACTGTACTTTTGTTGGATGTGGCTTGTCACATACATAACACATCTGTGTGCTTCTTGCAGGAGCCTATGAGAATGTGAGAAGAATGAGCATTTCCCCACTGTAATGATCACATAAAAGAAAACATTCCTGTAGTTTATATAAAGTACCTGTAAAGATAAACATATTTAAGTCATGTTTGAATGTTAAGCTGTATGAAGCTTTAAATAAATGCAATCAGTTATACATAGATATTCATACATAAAGCTTCATACTCCAGAACATACTCCAGCTTGTTTCCCCATGTTGTGTAGTAAAAACTGACCTTTACTTAGGACAAATTATTTTTTTGGCTAGTAGTTCAGTAGGTTTTATCCAGCTTAATTTTTTCTCCCTATTGCCTATAAACAGAAATCTTCCCATTCTTTAACTTCTTCTAGTTTGTCTTTTTTTTTATACTTAGTGCATCTCTATATATTTAACTTTTTCTACCTTTATACTTTTTTCCCTTAACACTTTCATTCCTTTGTTCATTTATTTTCTTATTATTTTTGTGCCTTTTTCTCCCTTGTCCCATTTTATCTCCATGTTTCTAAGCACCCACTTCCTCGTGTGTATGTACACACGAGGAAGTGTGTACATACACACTTACACACACGTATAGTAAGAGTTATATACACACACGTACATACACACACGTATAGTAAGAGTTACTATACGACTGCCCTCGAGGGCAGTCGTATAGTAACTCTTTACACACACGTTGTTTTTATCTATCGGTGTTGCCTTGCAGTTTGACATTAATTATGTGCCTTAAGGTATTTGTGTGTTGCTTGCAGTAATTGTGTATAATAAGAACGCGTGCATAAATTATGTGGTGCTGTATTTGCCTTAGACATTAGTATGCCCAGATTGATGTCCAGTAGTCTCAGGGAAATATTTAAGGCAGCTACTGTGTGTAGTGTAACAATTTCAACCAAATGCTGTAATGCTCTTTGTTACAATACAGTGATATGTAATATCCCTGTACCTATTTCATTAGACAAAAGTGATGATAATTTCATAGGTTAAAATGATTGAAATGTGTAATATTTCTAGTGATTGGTTTGATACCCAAGCTTAGGCTGTTGCCATAGCAGTGCCTTCATGCAAGCTATATTGAATCTTCAGGAGACAGGAGCAATACTTGGTCAGCCTCGAGATCGAACAGTGTAAACTTGTGTTACTCAGAATGTTAGCCATTAGGTAAGGTACAGTAAACTTGCATTATACTTGTATTTTGTGATTGTTCTCTTATTTTGAAGAATAACAATTGTTGAAAATACCATCGAAAAACATTTTGAGACTTATCAAAATTTTTAATAAAGGGTTTTAAATGCATTTCATGTGTAGCATGTTCTTTATTATCTTTTAAATAAAAATTCTGTTGTGCTGTGAGGCATTACTATTTCAGTTGTACTGTAATTGAAGTGGTGTAAGAGGAACTGTCCACAAGGGCTACGGTGTAGGCAGAACTTTCACAAAATAGGCTATATTCTGTGCACCTAAAGAAGAAGAAATTAAAAAAATATTGGATAAACTAATTTGTTGCTATATATGGAATGGATTAAGTCTTGCTCATTACCTTGATGATTGACATTTTGGCTTCAGATAAAGAAGCAGAACATTGTCATGCCAGTCATTCTGTTTAACATATTTTCATTATGAAAGTGGTAGATCCTTGATCATGCTATATGTATAAATACAGTGTATATCTGATAAATTTTGCAGTTGTATCTCAAAATGGGATGTAAATTTTTACATTGTTGAATATGAAAGCATATCAAGTATTGATTTATTCATGTAGCCAAGCAGAATTATTTTTCAGTTTTGTCTTCCATCCTTTCCGTGCTACATAGCCTTCCCAGTTTGGTGCCTTCTATTGATAATTACTTACTTCCATCCTTTCCCTAAATATGGTTATGTCAGCAGTTTTGTAATTTGTGATAAATTTCTAGTATGATTTTGTTTAGGAATTGTGTAAATATTTAAAATGCTTAAAACATAGATGAACACCTGAAATTCATTTTTTTGTTGTCAAGAACAAATGTACACTTTTGGTCTCCAGAACATGTATATTATTTAATAAAACTTATCTTTCTGGGTGAATTGTTTGCATGTACTGTACTTTAGTTTTTCTTAAGTGAATAATTTTAGCCTCATAAAATATGAATATTTGTTTTCTTAGATTTTCTCTAATAAGTATAATTTAATATACTATTTATATTAATCTTAAAGTAGTTGAAGGAGTTACATGCTTTCTTTTCTCTTGCAAAAAAAAACTTAGATTTTTAACTTCAGTACAAGGTAATTAGGTAGTAATTACCCTTATAATTAAACATCTATTTTCCCAAAGCAGTTGCTTTTTTCAAGCAAATGCTTAGAGAGCTCTGTATATCGAATCTGCAATTTTGAGCTTTCAAAAAACTGAAGAGGCCTAGCTTCCCAGCTACTTAACAGCACAAATGAGGTGTAACCTCTCATTGTACCCTCGTGTAAAAGCTACCCCTTTGGTTGGATTCTACTGCAGTTACCATGTAGGACTACCCTGTTCTCACTTTACACCAGTAAGTGTGCCATACCTATAGGCTTGTCGTGCAACACCCTCGGTTACCCTAGACCACAAGGAACCAATGTGACACATTTGCATGACCTCACTAGAATAACTAAAGCACCGCTGTTACTAGTGAAGTACAGTACCAGTATTTTGTAATCTTTGATACACCTTTTGTCAGATTTAATAATTAGTAATACCTCTTGATCAAATTGTTACTCTAGTGCTGCTGGCTCTGACATTTCCTTGATCAGTGTCTGAATTTCAGGATGTTAGTCCTGCTTTTCCACTATCCCTTGTGAATTTGATACTTTTGACATTACAGGTACTTAGTCTTGTCTGTCTTTTTGCTCTCGTACTGGCATCCTCAATGATATTTAGGATGTTTTTAAATTTTTCTCGATGCTGCTAAATAGTTTTCCCAGCTTTGTGCATTTTTTTTCTTCCTGCATTTTGATCTGTGTTTTGGAGGATATTGACTCTTCCTCAAGCCTTGAAACTCTCGGCTCAGTAGGTACTGTGTGTTAAAGAATGTTCACTAGACATTTACATTATGTAGTTCCTCTACAGGGTTAATGACAGTTCTGTATAGCTTGTGTTACAATTGCCATCTTGTTTAGTACCTTTCCCAGCTTTTAGTCATTTCCTACCTCATTGTATGTACTAGACAGACCAGGGAACATTTTTTTTGTTACAGGAAGGTTGGAGTAATTTTGAGATTACAATTTTTAGTTTCAAGGATGAAACCTAGTGACATTGGGTGGCAACTGCCATTTTGATGAACTGTCTGTTCACCTAGCATAAATTAGGTACCTGGGGCTAGACAACTGTTGTGGGTCGAGTCCAAGGCAGTCGGTAGTTAACCTAAAGGGAACCTCAATATAGCTAAGCACAGGCATCCTGTCCCCCCTACAATGAGAATTATGAATTATTTTACAACCCATGGATTGTTAATTTTTTTCAGACTTCATACATGCCTCATAGCTATGTCAAAGCTCAACCCCATCAAAATCTTTGTTGATTTTTTATGGGGTTGATGGATTTTGATGAACATAGGAAGATCGGTGTCCGTAGCCCTGGCTCTGTTAGGCCCAGGCCAGGATCCTTTGGTGTGACTCCCAAGTGACCCTCTCTGTTCCCGTCCCACTTTTGTGACAGGGTCGAGTCCCCAGTTGTAACCAACATGTCGCTTGGAGTGGCTCCATCTCGTATTGTGACAACGGCGCCTTTTAACCAAGCGCCGATCACCGCTAGAGTTCCCTTGTGCATCCATAAAACTCACTAACCAAAAGCTAACTGGTGTTTATTATTCAAAATATTACTAATAATTATATTGATAAATTCCAGGTTCTTAGGTAGCTTACCTTGAGGATACCTTGAGGTGCTTCCGGGGCTTATCGTCCCCGCGGCCCGGTCATCGACCAGGCCTCCTGGTTGCTGGACTGATCAACCAGGCTGTTGGACGCGGCTGCTCGCAGCCTGACGTATGAGTCACAGCCTGGTTGAGGTATGAAGAAAATTAAGACCTTAAACAAAATAAGAGTACAAAACACACCTGTCCATAGTAGGAAAGCATTATATAAAGGATCTGGGAAGAATGTCCAACAACCTAACGTTTAGGGAGCAATTATTAAATATAGAGTCAGTTAGAAAAATTATAAGATGGATTACGAGAACCTTTATATCTAGGAATTCCAATCACAATTTAAATCGCTTGCCTTGTGCACTTTTGTTCTTGTATTGGCATCCTTGGTGATGTCTATTGCCTTTTGATAATTGTGCAACTTTGATGGTGCTACATAGTCTCCTCGGCTTGGCACCTTTTGATAATTATTTACTTATTCAAATCACTTTTGCTGTCCCATCTTGAGAGTTTTTACATTCACTTCCCCCTTCAGAGCAGGCAAGATTGCTGTAATGAGAGGGATACAGAGAACATGTCTGGCACACAGCCATGATAAAGCACCTAAACTATAGTACTCGGATCACCTCAAAGCTCTCAAAATACCACTCGCCTTCACTCTGAGCAACAGCCTGTTTGACAAATTTCTCAAGCCATGCCTGGCCCTTGGCTGGGAGGTAGAACTCTTAGAATACCCATCCAGGTACCACGAGTTGTTGAATTACCCGCTACTCTAGACTACAGGTTATTAATATTGTGTACTACATTATGTAAATGTCTACATAATGGAAAATCTTCCACAACACCTACTTCAAAGTTATGAGAGAAACTCCATGTCAACCAATGTCAACACACCTGTTCATAGTTACCCCGTTAATAAACTTCTTTACTGTGGTATGGTAAAAATCTTATTCCTGGACCGGAAGAACTTCACTTATGGGTTAGTATAGAGTAATAATGTCTGACATCACAAGTGGTTAGAGGAATAATGAAATGGCATTGAATCATGTCACACATCTTGGTCTATTTGTTAAGTCTAGGACCAATGGGCCCTTACACCAAGGCACATGGTAGGAAAGTAAATTAGACAGCAGCTGTATGCCTTTGGGTTATGACCTTGTACATATATACAACTTGTATAACCTCAGGCATGACCTGCTTTGAAATCAGAGCCAGATGATCCAAGAGGTCCTGCACCTTTGCTGCTTGGTACCTGCAAAAGATTGTCTTTTGTTGTCATTATTTCACAACAGATTAACATCTACTAGATGTTACTTCTTCTTAGAACGTGTGGGTAATCTTGTCACTTGGAGGGCTGGTACCTTGAGTTGTCTTGATCTACCCTGCATCATCCCCTGATAATCATTCTGCGACACAGAGAAGTGTTATTCCAATTTATGCAAGTTCTTTAAGAGAAACCAAGTGGAAAAAGTTTAGAAAATTGCCTGTTAATATACGGTATATGAAGTGTCATTTCTGAGAGCCTGCTACCCCTGTCCCATCCCTTTTACTGTTTATCTGAGGGCCACCATCTCTTGGTGACCTTGATGGGGACTGGATTTTGTTAATGCTCACTTAGTATTTTGGCAGGCTGTGCTTGCTCATGATCAGGAGAAGGCTGGTCCCTGTACCTCTTGTCTGTTTCCCACTTTACTCTTGTTACCCCCAAGATGAAGATTTTCTATGTGGGTGGTGGCCACTGCTTTTCAGCTGGTGAGCTGGGTATTTTAGCATTGTGGTTCTTTTCGACTGTGGGCCTGCGAGCTCTGTGGGTACAGGCTTTGTGGACTCATGGTTAAGGTAAGGGTTCTGTGGTGCCCAAGTCTCAGCAGAGGCATTTGAAATATTTTTGGAAGGGAGAAGAGATGCTCATTGGGGCTCTTTGTTCCAGCCCTTTTTCAGGTTCGGCCCTTTGATGGTTTGGTAGGGGGATGATCAGGCACCTTCTCCCATCCTTGAACTACAAACACCTGGCAGTGTGTGGAGTCGTGATTTCTTCATTGAGTGGAGGAGGCAGTCTTAAACACCTTCTTTGGTGTCACATGTGCCCTTGCGTCTTTGCAGGAAATCTGTATTCCCTAGAGAGCCGGCAAGAGAGAAATATAATAATTTACACACAAAATACTAAGAAGACCATACAGATTTGGAACTGCACAAAAGCCACATGAGATCAGAGAGCCAGACCAAATACCAATTCCAGAGCACGCCATAGAATATATAAAGATATCTCAAGCCGAATTCCAGAGCACACCATAGAATATATAAAGATATCTCGAGCTAAAGTGGAAAAATTACTCGCGGGGCTAGGAAGAAATATAGCGGACCTTGGGTGCTGCGAGAATGTGCAACTGAGGTGTGCATTCCATTCCAATTAGTATTCCAATTATCCTTGTGCTCAGGAATCTTAGCAGATACATGGATAAATGCAAAGTCAGTCTCCGTGGTGTAGTGGTAAGACACCCGCCTGGCGTTCCGCGAGCGCTATGTCATGGGTTCGTATCCTGGCCGGGGAGGATTTACTGGGCGCAATTCCTTAACTGTAGCCTCTGTTTAACGCAACAGCAAAATGTGTACTTGGATGAAAAAACGATTCTTCGCGGCGGGGATCGTATTCCAGGGACCTGCCCTTAACGCTACGCGTACTAGTGGCTGTACAAGAATATAATATAATAACATAGTACCAATCTATAAAAATGGTAATCGAGAGAAATCTCTAAATTATAGACCCAGTATCATTAACAAGTGTGGTAGTCAAAACACTAAAAAAGATAGTTAAATCCAATTGGGTTGAAGACCTTGAGATTAATGACATTATAACAGACAGTATGGATTTTGATCAGTAAGATCCTGTGTAACAAATCTGCTTAAAAAAAAAAAAAATACTACAGGAAAGAGGTGATTGGGTTGACTGGACCTAAAAAAGGCTTTTGATAAGTCTCTCACAAGAGGTTGTTCTGGAAACTGGAACATGCTGAAGGGGTGACTGGGAGATTTCTGACATGGATGAAAAATTTTCACATCATTTCTCCCAAAGTTTCACCTGCAAACTTCTATATACAGTACTACATTCATCCAAATATATTCTCTTAGTGTCTGTGTTTATTGTCACCATATTTGAAGTTATCTTGAAGTTACCTTGAGATGATTTCGGGGCTTTTAGTGTCCCCGCGGCCCGGTCCTCGACCAGGCCTCCACCCCCAGGAAGCAGCCCGTGACAGCTGACTATAACACCCAGGTACCTATTTTACTGCTAGGTAACAGGGGCATAGGGTGAAAGAAACTCTGCCCAATGTTTCTCGCCGGCACCTGGGATCGAACCCAGGACCACAGGATCACAAGTCCAGCGTGCTGTCCTCTCGGCCGACCGGCTCCCTACAGTAACTGTTGTTACTGAAGTAACAACAAAAACTTTACAGCAGTAATCGGACTGGAGGAGTGTTACTAGCAGAATACCACAGGGTTAAGTTTTTGCAGCAGTAATGTTCATTGTCTACATAAACGATCTTCCAGAAGTATTACAGAATTATATGAACATGTTTGCGGATGATGCTAAGATACTGAGGAAGGTCCCCAGTATTTTCTTTGTCAGAAGATAGGAGATGCAGACGATTGTAATGCCTTTCAAATTGATATAGATAAAATAAGTGCTTGGAGTGTAAGTGGAAAATGGAATCCAATGTAAATAAATGCTATGTTATGGAATGTGGAATTGGAGAAAATAGACCACACACAAATTACAAATTATGTGGAATGGAATTAAAGAGCTAAAAAAATAAACGAAACCTAGAGGTGGCTTTGGATAGTAAGCTGTCACCAGACAAACACACAAAGAACATTGTGAGAGGAAGGTATGCATAGCAAGTTCAAGTTCAAGTATGTTTATTGAGACAAGAAAAAATACATCTCAAAGGGATAGAGTAGCTTAGGCTATTTCTACCCCCCCCTTGTACGTTGTGTGCGTAGCTTTCTAACTTCAGACTTGCTTTTAATTTTATGCATGGTGAAATACTAAAGAAACTGTTCATGACTTTTGTGAGACCAAAATTGAAATATGCAGCAGTTGTATGGTGCACAAATATCAAGAAGCACATAAATAAACTGGAAAAGGTGTAAAAGCATACTTCAAAATGGCTTCTGGAACTGAAAACAAGAGTTACAAGGAGAGACTATAGGCATTAAACATGGCAAAACTAAAAAGATAGGTTATATGAGGTTATAAAGAGAGGTTATATGAGAGAGGTTATATGATCATCACTTACAAAATACTAACAGGAATTGACCAAATTGACAAGGAGGAATTCCTAAAACCAGCAACTTTACGAACAAGAGGATACAGATTCAAGCTAAGGAAACAAAGGTCCCATCAAAACTATTAGGTTTTCTTTTGCAAACAGTCATAGATGAAACAAGTAAAGTGAAAAGATGGTGGAGGCCAAAACTGTCAGTAGTTTCTAAGCGTTATACAGTATATTATTTACCCAAATTCAAAAAAAATTCGGTAGAACTGAATGAATTTGTGACCAAGTACAGTACATGGATTATTTAAATATTTAAACTTTTTTTTTACAAAGAAGAAACTTTTGTTTCAAATATTTTTAGAATTGTGTTAGTGGTGACCCAGGGCTAAGAGAATTGCACTCTTAAAGAGTTAGGGAGCAATAAAGATTACATAAATAAGTAAAACTATTGATTCTATGTTTGCAAAATTTTCTGTGGTGCTGGCTAATGAGCTTCCATCATAGAGCCCAGCCATCCTGGGAAAAGTGCAAGGTAATAATAACTTACAGTGGGACTGTTAGACATCAAACCCATGATGAGCAGAGACGTCAGTCATAGAGGTCTGGACGATGTCTGGTGGGCTTTCTGCGGGATAGGTGAATTGCGAGGATAGCGTGGTCCTCAGAGGTTAGGTCACTAAGAGGAATGATCTCCCCTTGGGCTGGTACCTCACCTAAATTAGTTCCAAGACTGCGCATTTCACATCTGTAAAATGTCGCTTAACAATTTCTAAACTTTTGATGAAGGAAATTTACTACATGTTCATTACAATGGTGAATGCATTATAATTTGTTTAATCATAAATAACAAATATATCTTGAGCATTATATTGCATTTTTCCTCTGATAAGATAATATGAGCATAAACACAAAAGCCTTTACACATTAACATGAATAAACAAAATTCTGACGTAGAAAAATGAGGGCAGTACTCAGAGGAAGTATATCAGACTTGCAGGGTTCAGTTTTTGCACCGGTAGTGTTCATTGTCTACAAACAATCTACAAAATGGAATACAGAATTATATGAACATGTTTGCTAAGGATGCTAAGATAATAGGGAAGATCAGTAACTTTGATGAGTGTCGTGCCCTACAAGAAGACCTGGACAAAATAAGTATATGGAGCACTACTTGGCAAATGGAATTTAATGTAAATAAATGGCATGTTGTGGAATGTGGAATAGAACATAGACCCCCCACACAATCTATAAATTATGTGAGAAATCTTTAAAGAATTCTGATAAATAAAGAGATCTAGGGATGGTTCTAGATAACATAACATTTTATTTAGGAAAAGTACATACATAGATGCAGAGTTACAAACATACTGTTGGATTTATAGATAGAGTTAGTACATAAAAAACTAATACGCATAGCATTTCGGGCAAGGAAGGAAAAACACTTAGACTAAAACTTAATAGAAAACTATCCCCTGAGGATCACATAAAGAACATTGTGCGAGGGGCCTATGATACACTTTCTAACTTCAGAATTGCTTTTAAATACATGGATGGCAAAATATTAAAGAAATTGTTCACGACTTTTGTTAGACCAAAGCTGGAATATGCAGTGATTGTATGGTGCCCATATCTTAAGAAGAACATCAACTGGAAAACGTGCAAAGACATGCCACTAAGTGGCTCCCAGAACTGAAGGACATGGGCTACAAGGAGAGGTTAGAGGCATTAAATATGCCAAAACTAGAAGAAAAAGAGGCGATATCACTACGTACAAAATAGTAACGGGAATTGATAAAATTGATAGGGAAGAATTCCCGAGACGTGGAACTTCAAGAACAAGATGTCATAGATTTAAATTAACTAAGAAAGATGCCAAAGAAATATAAGAAAATTCATTTTCCCAAACAGAGGGGTAGACGGTTGGAACAAGTTAGGCAAGATGGTGGAGGCCAAAACTGTCAGTACTGTAATTTCAAAGCGTTATATGACAAAGAGTACTGGGAAGACAGTACACCACGAGTGTAGCTCTCATCCTGTAACTACACTTAGGTAATTACTTTAGCAGAGACAGTCAACAAATATCGCCAAATTCCTAATGAATGCTTTACTATTTAGATCTACTGGGATGCATCCCTTAGAATTGGAGCTTGTCTCTTGAAGAGTCAAGCCTGGATGTGAATGGAAACTGGTGAAGATTAAAAACTAGTTAAACAAATTGATTATTTATATTTTAAATATTGGTGAACAGTGGTTCTGTATGCAGTCTGTCTTCAAAACAAAGGGCCCAAATCAATTATATACAGGAGTCATTCTCCGTATTGATGAAATGAGTTTATGCTTCAATGTCAATTAGGAGTCATGTAATCTCAAAAGGGCTTCCCTCAAATGAATGTTCAAGGTGCACTTCTCGAAGCGATTCACAATTCGGACAACTATGCATCAAAAGTTTAAATGTGATATATACTAGTAACATTCAGACAACACTCAGCCCCCCTGTTTAAATCTCTAAACATGCTTAACATACTCACTCCACACATTCTCTTGTGCCATTTACATTTACAAAACCCTGTTCTTAAATGCAAACCCTGCTCTGAAACTCTTCCTGGACAGATGTAATAGAACCCATAATCACCACACCAGAAATAAATCTCTCTCTAATATTCCAAGAGTCAAACATAATCTCTGTAAACACACTATGCAAATAAAGGGACCTGGTGTATGGAACTCACTCCCTAAAGAATTGAAAAGCTGTCCAACTTTTGCCTTATTCAAAAATATAACCAAAAAGTACCTAATTTCATCTTCATAGTTTCCTACCTAGTGCTTTAAACTTGCACTGTATCTTGTGCTATTCATGCCCCCCTATATATGTACCTAAGCCATTCAACCTCACCATTGTAATCATTGCCATCATCTTATATCATGGTTGTTATATGGAATGCATATTTTACTACATTATACCTTGAAATAATCCTCAAATTTTCTTACAATGTACCTGTTTAAAAATGTTCAATTTTGTTCAAATTACCTACTTAAAATTATCTGTTAGATTAAGAACCTGCCCGAAATGCTATGCGTGTTAGTGGCTTTACAAGAATGTAAAAACATCAATGCTATGTACTCTCATAACTCCAATGTACCTTCTTGTATGTATATATATAAATAAATAAATAAATAAATAAAGTAATTTTGGAATATATATAAATAAAACCTATGCAATATTTTGTTGGAAAAAGAAAAATTACAATTGCAAAATAATAGATTAAAAAACTTGGAGCTTGTGAAACCCACCTTTCTGATAACTATTCAATTGTACAAGTCTCTGGTGCACCCCTGTCTGAACTACCGTACCCAAGCATATACCTCACCATTGAAAGGACTTCAAACACTTACCACCCCACCATCCACCCACTCCTCATGCCTACCCATCCACATCCCTGACACAACCCACCCACTCCCCATGCCCATCCATTCACACTCCTGATACCACTCAATCCTCACCCCAGCCACCACCCAATCCTCACCCTAGCTACCATCCCAATCCTCACCCTAGCTACCATCCCAATCCTCACCCTAGCTACCATCCCAATCCTCACCCTAGCTACCATCCCAATCCTCACCCTAGCTACCATCCCAATCCTCAACCATGACATCCTCCCATCACAATCCCCATTACCCTCCTCTCCCTTCATACACCATACAGTGCCTACCCTAACTCATCCAATTCCTGGCCTGTCTCTTACAGATGGAACAAGGATCGAGACTGGGACTAACTGCCCGAAAGACTCCATGCCTTACGGAGATTAACTAAGAATGTCTTCCTTCCTGCCGGTCTATGCCTGCTATACAACAGCAATGGCAAGGGAATATGTGAGGGAATAACCACACGAATCAAAGCCAATGACTAGGGATGGCAAGTGTCAAGGAAAACACCACCATAACTAGTCTACCAATGACACCAATTATACTAATTAATACATGTGAAATTACCTTGCTCTATTAGAACTTTGAATTAAAGAGGATTAGCTCTACAAGAATGATCATAGCACTGCTGACTAGGGCAGTGTGGATCACAGCAGGACACTAGTGGGCCATGTGGACATTTTGATTGCTTTATATGGTGGATTATGACTCAAAAATGGGAACCCGAGATGCTGTTCAGATGATCAAGTGTTCATATACTGTAGTGGGCATTAGTATAACGAGGACTCTGTATCAACATTTATTTAGTTTGTATTTATTTATACATTCAAGAAGGTACATTGGTTTTGTGAGAGTCATAACATTGATGTTTTTACCGCTTCCAAAGCCACTAACCCATCCTTCTGTTTAGATAGTACCTATTGTGACAATCGTCAATAGTCACGAATTCGTATGTACTTAGCTTTTAGATAGTATATTGACTAGTAAGGAATTCTTAAAAAAACAAATGAAGCTAAAAACAAACCTAAATATTCCTAGGCCTAATATAGCATACACATATATACTATATTAGGCCTCAGATATTGTGTATTAGGCTTAGGAAGGTTAGGTTAGGGTAGATTGTCAGAGCAACACAAGTAATAAAATAGTTTTCCAGTTTGTCCAACTCAATAGTTCAGATTTCTACTTTCTAAATTCATTGTACGTCGGTATACAGTATATACTATGGTCCTCATCGTTACTATAAGTACTACCAAAACATGAGGATGAGCTGATAACATGCATAGTATTTCGGTCAAGTCTTTAATCTAACATAATTATAAGTTATTTGTAGCAAAATTTCATGAATATTAATAGGTACATTGCAAGAAAATTTGAAGATTATTAATAGGTACATTGTAGTAAAATTTGCATTCAACATAACAATGATATAAGTTGATGACAGTGATTACACTTGTGAAGTTGCATATCTTAGGCACAAATATTAGGGGAGTGGGTAGCACAAGATACAATTAACTTGAAGCACTAATTAGGAAAGTATGAGGATGAAATTGGGTACTTTTTGGTTTTACTTTTGAATAAGGCATAGGTTGGACAGCGTTTTAATTTGTTAGGGAGCGAGTTCCATAGATCAGGTACCTTTATTTGCATAGAGTGGACAGATTTAGTTTGACTCTGGGAATATCTAAGATATTTATTTCTGGTGTGGTGATTATGGGTTCTATTACATCTGTCAAGGAAGAGTTCCATATCAGGATTTGCATTTAGGAACAAAGTTTTGTACATATAAATAGCACAAAAGAATGTGTGGAGTGAGTGTGTTTAGCATGTTTAGGGACTTAAAACAGTTTAAACATGTAGACAAACAACCCACATCTTTTTTTTTCCTAACCTGTGCTGAGCAGGGTTTTTATGGGTGTTATTCAGGATGCTGGTATGTGTGGAGCTGTTGGTGGCAGAGAGTTGGGTGCACAGTTGGCGCGGCTGGTGACGATGGTTGGCAAGGGAAAGTACAATGGTGGGGGCGGTGACATCACTGGGTTTGACTACCATTGCGGCCTCCCCAGAAACACTTACTCCTGTTTATAACAAAGGAAAAACAAACCTTTAAGACACCCAACCCACACACACACATGAAAACAAAGGAAGCGATTGCATTTTGGTTCATCTTGGATCATTATCGGGTCTAGGACGACTTGATAATGGTCCAGGATGGACTGAAACTTCGTCACTTCCTTTCTTTTCCTGTGTGTGGGTTGGGTGTCAAATTTTTAATCATATTATTGTAACTTAATCTCTGCAAAACCTTAAAAAACATATACAATTGTTTTGAAAATTTCTAGGAATATAACTCATGCCAAGCTTGGTCATTTCTACTAAGAAGAATTAATTATTTCAAAGCAAGAAATAAAACACCCACTTGTCCCACACCAAGAAGGCCTGGGTATGAACCCTGGGCAGAGTGGGATGGCTGGGGTAATGTGCGGCTGTTTGAGACCTGGATGCAAAATAATTGTGTAACAGGGATAATAATAATAATTTATAATAATAATTCATTGTGTCATGAGATAGGAAACCAGAATGTATTCATACATGTTAGGCTTTTATCGAGGCCCCCCCCCCCAAGGTTGAATTACTGACCCCACAACAAGCTGATTAACTCCTGAGTACCTATTACTGTTAGCTGAACAGGGCATTAGGCAAAAAGAAATGTGTCCAACCATTTCTGTCCCGTGTTGTAAATTACGTCGCTGTTCCCTTGTTTACACTACAGCCAAAATGGCTGTAATTTGAAAATGAAAATTAATTGATTTTTTTTTCAAAACATCAAGTTAAGGGTCCTCTGGTAGGTTAGGAGGGCAGGAAGTTCTCCTAAGGTTTCAAAACATCATGAAAACCATTTATTTAAAGTTTCCTATCCTAACGTAACAGTAAGCCAGAGGACCCAAAACGAAAGCGAGACAGTACAATACTTTTGTGAGCCCCTTAAATTTTAAATTACGTCCTTTTTTTAGCCTGAGTGCGCATACGAGCAAAAAGCGACGTAATTTGTAAAAGGACGGTTGAAAGGCTTTCACAGGTTGGCTTTCAACAAGCCAACTAACCAAGCCTGAGTACCTACTCACTGCTTGGTGAATAGAGGCATTAGGTGAAGGAAATGTGCCCGACCATCTCTGTCCTGCCCAGGATTCAACCCAGAATTCTCGACTGTACATCGAGAACAAACCAGACTGTACTACCAGGACCCTTCATAATGTATAATGTATGTATCGAGTTTTACATTTTGTTTACAGTACAGTACTTAATGCCATAATAAATACATGCCAATACACATACAAGTTAAGTGAGAAAGAAGTTAAGTGATGTGGAGGCCAAATCTGTCAGCAGTTTCAAAGCATTATACGACAGAGTACTGGGAAGACGGGACACTACAAGCATAGCTCTCATCCCGTATATACAAATGATTGAAGTAATTTAGCAAATGACTAAGTAGTATACTTGGTCCATTCTTTCTCCTCCCCTGGACCAAGCTTCACTAGACTAGAAATATGCATATGTTCCCTGTTTTCAAAAATGGCAGAAAGAGCTCGGCAGTAAATTACCATCCGATCACCCTGACTGCAAGATCACCACATCTGCAAGCTCATAGAGAGAATCCTAAGGGATTCTCTTAGGAAATTGGATGCATGCGTGTAGAAACCTACTCACATTTTTGGAAATGGCAATCAACTATTCAAACAAAGACATATCTAGTATATGTATTATCTGTGCTAAAAATAGAAGAGGATATGATTGATCAAATTAATGTGGGGGGGAAAAGCTAACCCCCTCCCCCCCTTGTGCAATCACCATATTTTAAGATGGACTACAAATATAGAAATCCACATAAAGGTTCTTATGTGGAACACATAAGAATTTCATCTTTTCTTTCATTTTTCAAATGAAAAGAATTTTCATTTCTTTATTCATCATAAAGATGATGAATTTCTAGATTACCAGCGAGGTGACTATCAAGGAATGAGAGAGGAACTGCAAACCATCTCCTGGAGGGGAGCTGATGGGTGACCATGGCACAGAAGCATCATGGCAAAATTTCAAGAGGGTCATCACTGAACTCTTTCATAAATATGTGCCGAAAAGAAGAAAAACAAGAGAGAGAACTCGGTGGATGACATAGGTCGTAAAATGAGCATTGGTAACCAAGAGGAACCTCTGGAGAACATAGATATTCTCGATGGACATCATTGATTATGAGTTATACAAAGGGCACTAAACTTGGCCACTCAGAAAATCAGATCAGCTAAAGGAAGCTACAAAAGAAAACTTCCCCAAAACAAAGATCTAAAATCATTCTATGCCTATATAAGAGATGAAACTAAAACAAAGGACTCAGTTGGACCCTTAATAGATGAGACTAACCAAGCTACAATGGATGATAAAAGGGCAGCAAACACACTAAATGATTATTTTACATCAGTGTTCACACTCAAAAGGTTGGATGACATCCCAGCACCCACACAAAAAGTTTGAAGGAGGGAAGGAGAATGAATTTAGGGATATACCCATAACATGCAAAATAATTGAAAAAAAAATTGACAAACAAAGACTCAAAAGCCTCAGGTGTAGATGGAATCCAATCCAAAGTCATAAGGGAACTGGCAGAAGAACCATACCTACTGCTGAAACTACTTTCCACAAAATCTCTGGACCAAGGGGTAGTCCCCCCCCTAGACTGGAAATATGCAAATGTCATCCCAATTTAACAAAAAAAGCAGAAAGAGCACAGCAGAAAACCACTAGCCGATCAGCTTGACATTACACACATCTGCAAGCTCACTGAGAGAATCCTCAGGGAGGGAATCATTCACCAGCTTTCAGTGAACAATCTTGTACAATCGACACAACATGAGTTTGCTAAAAACAGATCCTGCCTTTCAAACCTGTTTACATTTTTGGAAACGGTAACCAGCTACTCAGACAAAGGCCTTCCGGTGGATGTAGTATACACGGATTTTGCTAAAGCTTTCGATAAGGTACCACATGAAAGACTGGCAAGGAAATTACAGGCCCATGGAATAAATGGTAAAATATTAGAATGGATAAAACAATGGTTGAATGAAAGAAAAGAAAGGGTCGTGCTAAATTGAAACAAATCTGAATGGAGAAATGTGCTAAGTGGGGTGCCACAGGGGTCCATTTTGGGGCCAACCCTTTTTGTCATATACATCAATGACAGATGAGAATATTACAAACCACGTCATCAAATTTGCAGATGACACAAAGATTTATGGTAAACTGGGAAATGATAATGATATTGAAGCCTTACAAAGAGATCTACATAAACTTGACAAATGGTCAGAAGACTGGCAAATGCTTTTTAATATTGATAAAAGCAAGACCTTGCATGTGGGGCATAACAACTGTCGCCATGACTACCAAATTAATAGTATACATTACAACAGATTGATGAAGAAAAGGACCTAGGAAGCAAAATCCACCACTCATTAAAAGTTGTACAACAGGTGGGTGCAGCAGTCAGAAATGCTAACCAAACTCTTGGGATAATCAAGCGTACTTTTGACTATAATGCTAAGGAGGTAATGGTTCAACTGTATAAATCTCTCTGCGCCTCGTTTGGATTACTGTATCTAAGCATGGAGACCTCATTTTCAGAATGCCATAGCTGCTCTGGAGAAGGTGCAACACCGGGCAACAAAAATCATTCCAGAGCCGAGTCATTTCTCGTATCAGGAACGGTTGAGGGCCACAGATCTAACAACACTGCAAACCAGGCATGACAGGGCAGATCTTATTGAAACTTTTAAAATACTGAACAAGTTAGAGGATGTTGAGCCAGATATTTTCTTCAGAAGGTCAGATGTAACACAAACAAGGAACAATGGTTTCAAGCTCAACAAGTTACAATGTAGGACTGAGAACAGGAGATGCTTTTTCACCCACAGTGAATATTAACCCATGGAACTGCCTACCTGCCAAAGCTGTAACTGCAAGAAGGGTACTGCAAGGATCAATTTTGGGGCCAAATCCTGTCATATAAAACAATGACATTGATGAGAAGATTACAAACCATATTCTTAAATTTGTGTATGAAATTAAGATTTAAGGTAAAGTAGGAAGTGAAAATAATATTGAAGCCTAACAAAGAAATCTACATGAACTCCACAAATGATCAGAAGACTGGTAAATGCTTTTTAATATAGAAAAAATGCAAGGCCTTACATGTGAGTTATAACAATGCACATCACAACTACAAAGTCAACAGCATTACCTTGCAACAGATTCATGAACAAAATCTCTCGATTTTTACCCTTGGAGTCAGAATCCCCCAAGCACTTAAAGTTGCACCAGTAGAGGCTGCAATAAAATGAGCCAACCAAACTCTAGGAATAGTCAAATGAACCTTTGACTTCAAGGGAAAAGAAGGTAGTTATTCAGCTGTATAAATATCTGGTATGCCGCCATTCAGACTATTGTATTCAAGCATAGAAGACCTCATCTTCAGAAGGACACATCTGCTTTGGAGAAAGTTTAACCCGGGGTGACAAAAATCATCCAAGAACTTCAAGTTGACTCTCACACTAAGAACGATTGAGAGCTAAGAACCGTTGAGGGCTAGAAACAGTTGAGAGCTAACAACACTAGAAACCAGACATGACAGTACTAATCTCATCAAAGCTTTGAAAATACTGAACAATTTGGAGGATATTGATTCAGACCACTTCTTTAAAAGGTTAGCTGTAATACATACAAGGAGCAATAGCTTCAAGTTCAACAGGCCACAGTGTAGGACAGAAAACGGATGCTTTATTACCCATAGGGTTATAAACTCATGGAACCATATACAAACTGAAACTGTAAATGTCAAAACCCTGCTGAATTTTTAAATTCAGCTCGATAAAAAATACAAGACAAATGGGGGACCTTTGACAAGCCTCGTCAAGACCACTAAGAGAAATGATTATCCTCGGGTAAATTGGAGCAATGAGGGAGATTCGATTCCTTGATCTGGGTATTCCCAAGTTGTACACTTTACCATTAGACTACAACATGGTATAAGTTACACAATCTCGTATTCCACAGGATGTCTGGAGGCGCCTACTGAAGTCAGTTCAGATTTTGCATATACCCCCCCCCCCATGCACTCTGGTATAGGTAGCAGACTTCTTCACAATGCCCCAGCTTCAAATACACATTGATATATCACATTAGTGTGATTTCCTTGAGAAAATCAATTGAAGCAATGAGAGCGATTCAAACCCTCGCCTCGGATACCCCCAATCCTGGACTGGCTTCTGTAGGGGTCTCCAGACAACATGTGGATTCAGTGGAATCCAAGGTTGTATAACTTATATCATGTCGAGCTCCAGAGGTAAGGTGTATGGAACTATGAGTGGAACCATCTTTCTGCATTGCATAGTTGCAATGTTGACCAGAAGAGGAACCTGCAGCAGGAGGGCAACAGCCCAGGAATAAGACTCCCCCTCCCCAGGCCAAAACAGCCTGTTGACAAGTCAAGTAAAGCCAAGTAAATCTCTACCAATGTTTTCCCAAGGAGAGGCATGAGCATCTTGGAAAAGGTCACCAGTTCTGGAATTGTAGGCCCCATGGACCTCCACACCCAGTGTGAAACCAAGCAAAGCCACATCCTCAGAATGGCCCAGAAAGCCAAATTTTCCTGAAATAATATATCTTTCAGATATTTTTTCTTATGGGATGATACAGCTTTCCATTATACTGTATTACATATGATTTAATTTTTTTTACCGATTCAAAACTAACATAGAAATTTGATCAAACCTGGCCTAACCTAAGTACCCTAACCTATCCTAACTTAACCTAATCTAACATAGCTCAGTAATTCATGTTCTTAATAATATTAATTTTAATAAACCAATTAGGAAAAAAATATAGCTTATTTATATAAATAAGTGTCGTTGAGGTGTCAACATTGAGGTGTCTACAAATTCCTTCTTGTATTTGAATAATTATCATTTTACTGTACAGTATTTTTAAAGTGTTCCCTAACTAATTTCATCCTCTTAAAACACCTATCATTAATTGAAATAGACCATATCATCCAATACCAATATCTACAATATCTACCTATAGAGTAGACAAATCCTCCTCTAACACCCACATTTACCCGAGAGGGAGTAGACATGTCGTGTCCCCCCCATTACCACACTTACCAGTAGTGGGAGAGGCAGTGCGGCGCAAGATGGACCATCTGAAGGAGTGTCGTACATCAACTACTCGTTCTCTGGCCTTGCCTAAAAAAGGTGTCGTTGAGAGCGTGTACAGCAGTGGGTTGATGGCAGCATTGAGCGGCAGCACGAACACTGCCACCCATGCAAACACCTTGTGTAAGGAAAACAGGGATTTAATTAATTGCTGGGGAACATGAGAATAAACTTTCCTCACTAAAGCACAAATGTAACTAAACTGAATGACAACATAGCCATGAAAACCAAAACTTGAAACTAGCACAAAATAGCGTGAGTGATAAGTTAATGTTATCATAGAGAAGCAAATGCTGGAACTTTGGATTTCACAGGATAGATGGTATAAATGTTGAATGACGTTCCATCAGTCAAAAATTACCAAGACCTTTCAAATTTGTTCGGAAGAAGGGGACAATGTATACACTCTCAACCAGTTCTACTACAAATAGTTCATGCACTACTACTGGATATAAAGCTATTGGTAAATCATGTTTATAAAAAAAGCAAAAACTAAAATATGGTATTAAATATCCTAAGAGGTTCAGGTATCTGGCCCCCAGGCCTAAATCCCATAATTACTGCTGTAATTTGCACATCTAAACTTCTGATAGGAAATGATTACAAAGGAAATTGAACATCAACAGACTAATAGATCCACCAAAGTACAGTATGGTACTGTCAACTCTTTATGAAAAGCTTATGGTGGTTCAATATAAGGCATGGGACATCTTTGCATAAAATTTTAGCCAAAGTCACTAACTTTTTCAAGGTATGCCAAGGCATATTACACTATGGTAGAATTGTATAATACAGTACTTAACAAAATTGTAGTAAAATGTGATTTAAAAATGTTGATATTTTTCACAACTTATTTACTGAAGGTTATACTGTAAATTTTAATAATATCAACTAATTTGATCACTTTCACTGAAATTTTTCACTATATGATGATGTACAACATTCTTATTTTAAAAATAGTGGTTTATCAACCCTAAAATGAATATTACGATTCAGTTCATGAACCCACTGGTTAATAAGTGAGTGTATGCAGTCCCATACAAAACAATGATACAGTGGAATACGCATGTATGATACAGTGGAGTATTCATTGGTATAAAATGTAATTTCTATAATGTTACTAATACTCAGAGCATTTTGAGCATACAGTAACAATTAAGTCTTAATTTATATGTTTAATGGGGCAACACCTACTAATAATTATAATTTTTATTACAAGAAGGTACAATGCATTTGTGAGGTTACATAATATTGGTATTTTTCCATTCTTGTAGTCACTAACATGCATAGCATTTCAGGCAGGTCCTTAATCTAACATATCAGGTATGAACATATCAGGTAAGATGAACATATATAATTCTTGTAAGATGCAATACTGTACTAACATATTTGAAGTGGTAAATTTATATATCAAATTATATACAAATTTTCAGTGATATTTAAGGAAGACAGGCATACACTAAAATTACAGTACTTAGCCCAC
Source organism: Procambarus virginalis (assembly GCA_020271785.1). Taxonomy (NCBI): domain Eukaryota; kingdom Metazoa; phylum Arthropoda; class Malacostraca; order Decapoda; family Cambaridae; genus Procambarus; species Procambarus virginalis. The sequence continues at coordinate 6,415,561 of WNGS01159612.1, forward strand.
TAGATAACCACTAACTTTTTCAATGTATTGCCTATTGTATGAATAAAAATCTAAAATATTATTATTATTACTGTATTAGGGAATATCTGGCCCGAGGGACCAGTGACTATTAACCTGTGGAGGGATGGGGACACCGGCAAGAGAGACAAGGCCCAGCAGTATGATAGGCAGCCAGCAAGCGGCATCTGTCACTACAATGAGAGTCATCTTGGTGGCCATGCTGGACTCCCTCACCTGCTGGTCACTCCTGACGGCAGCGCTGGAGGTGCGTGCAGCTTGATACATACCCCAATATGACCCGGCGATCACAGAAAACGACACCAAATTCAGCACTGTTCATTGGACATAAATTAACAATGGTCACTGAATGTTACACTATAATATTCACAGTTCAGACTATGAATGGTCAAGTTTTAAAAATGTACAAAAAGGCAAAGTAGGGAAGTGAACTATAGTATAGTACAGTAATATTTAGTAATGAAAATACTGAGAATATATAGTTAGATTCAATAGTCTATTATGGAACCCAGACCCATCTTATGGGCATTTGCAGAAATGTTTTAGAATTTCACAATGCACAATTTACAAATAATAATATTGCATAAAAAATTTCTTCAGAAATGTACAACTTTATATTTGCATTTTGTGAGACAGTACATACATTGGGAATTGTGTGAAACATTCTTGCAAAACCACTAACACAGTTTTGGACAGGTCCTTAAGCTAAAAAATAAAGACAACAGAATTTAAGTTAAACATACAGTAATTACTATATTACAAATTGATAGAATATATTATATTGATAAAGTTGAATGTCTTAAGTACTAAATTGGGTGAGTGGGGTAACACAAAGTGGGACACTGAGGATGAAATTTGGTACATTTTGGTGTTACTTTTTAATAAGGTATAATTTGGACAATTTTTTAATTCATTAGGGCGCAAGTTCCATAGACTGGGTTCTTTTATTTGCATGGAGCTCATGAACAGATTTAGTCTGACTCTAGGAAAGATATTTATTTCTGATTTATTTATTTCTGATTAAAGATATTTATTTCTGGTGTGGTGTTCATGGGTTCTATTGCATCTATCAACGAAGCATTTCAGATCAGGATTAGCATTTACCAGTAGGTATAAGGTTTTGTACATGTAATTAGGATAAGAGACTGTGTGGAGTAAGTATGCTTAGCATGTTTAGGTATTTAAAGAGTGGGGCTGAGTGTTGTCTGAAGACAGAGTTTATTATAGTTCAGATAGCAGAATTTTGCTGGGCGATGATGGGCTTGAGGTAGTTTGCAGTGGATGAACCCCATGCACAGGTACCATATGTAAGATAGGGTTAGATTAACACGTAGTATAATGAGAGGAGAGCAGAGCTTGGAACATAATATCTGATTTTAGAAAGTACTGTATACCAACTATTTGAAACTTTTTTGTTGTGTGCTGTATGTGGGTGCTGAAGTCTAATCTCTAGTGTAAGTATAGGCCAAGGCACTCTCCATCATTTTTTATTGCTGATGTTAACATTGTCTATCTGAAGCTAACTTTAATTTGTTGATTTGCTTCCAAATAAAATGTAGTAGTGTATGTTTCTTTTCTATGTTTAGTGAGAGTTTGTTGGTTGACATACACAAGTGGACTTTTTTAATTTGTTATTTACTTTATTTAATGTGTGTGGGTTTTGGGTCTGAGTATATGAAGGTAGTATTGTCAGCACATAGTATAGGTTTAAGAATTTTAGAGACGTTAGGCAGATCTTGATGTATATAAAAAATAGGAGAGGTCCTAGGATGCTGCCCTGTGGTATTCCTATGGCTAATGGTAGAGTGGGGGAGGTTATATCATTGATGGCTACATATTTGTGTCTGTCATTAAGATAGGATCAAATATGTGTAGTTGAAGGCAAGGCCTTGGATTCCATAATGGTGAAGTTTAAGTAAGAGGTAGTTATGGTTTACAGTATCAAAGGCCTTTCTCAGATCAATGAAGAGCACAGTAGGGAACTCATTTTTGTCAAGGGCTGTGTAGATTATATCAAGCAGACTAATGATTGCATCGTTGGTACTCTTTTGAGAGTGGAAGCGAAACTGACAGGGACTTTGTACTGTATGTTGACTTTTACAAGGTAGGAGTAGAGCTGTTTGTAAATAATTTGTTCAAATGTTTTTTTTATAATATAGGTAGATTTGTTATTAGACTGCAATTGTTAATGTCTTCTGTATCGCCTCCTTTATGAACTAAAATATCTAATTTTAGAGAGTATACCAACAGTTTTGTAAACTTTTTTGGCTATGTAGGTACTGAAGTTTATTCTCTTTTTCTATGTATAGACCAAGGAACTTTCCAGAATTGTTAATGCTAATTTTAAAATTGTCTATCTGAAGGTGAATTAGGTTTGATGATTTATAGTGCTTCCAAATAAAATGTAGCAAATCTTTTCTATGTTTAGTGTGAGTTTGTTGGTTGACATCCATTTGTGGACTTTTTTAATAAGCTATTTATAATATTATTTAATGAGTGTGGATTGGGGTATGAATAGATAATACAGTAGTACCTTCAGCAAATAGTATAGGTTTAAAAATGTTTGAGACAATTGGCAAATCCTTGACGTATATAAGAAATAGGAGAGGTCCCAAGATGCTACTCTGTGGCACTCCTATGATTAATGGTAGAGTGGGGAAGGGTATGTCACTGATGGCTACATATTGGTGTCTATCATTATGATTGAATATAGTTTAGAGCAAGGCATCATCACTAATGACACCTGAAATCATATTCACTATGAATGACATCTGTAATTACATTAAAACAGGTACCAAAGATGTTCCAGATACCAGCAGGCTTTCCAGTGTACAGCAGCCAGGGCCCAGAAACAGGTCAGGTGAAGCATGGATAAGCTAGTCAAGAACATGGCATCATCAGTCTTAACTCCACCAGTGATTCAGTGACAAACACACTGGATATACTACAGACCTTCTCCAGCACCACCAATATTCATCAGCAAATGACACGATACTTGACGAGTCGAGTTCCAACTCTCATACCAGATGCTACAAGAGAGCCACTCCCAGCCACATTTGAGGTCTCGTCTCTCACCCCTCATCCATGCTCTCCACTCTCACCCCCTCATCACCCCTGGCCTTACTCGAGCTCTCTGCTCCAGGCAACACAAAAATTTCCCATCTCTGGCCACCTTCAGCATTATGGCCTACATGACTCTGCCAGCAGTACATACCAAGCATCTTCGTCTCAATGAAACATGACATCGTTGTACCATTTCTAACATCCAACTGCTGTAACCAAACTACAATAAATAAACATAAAAACCACCATACTCTTTGAATGTTGTCACCCAAAATCATATACAATACAGACTTATTCAAGACAGGACCCAAGAGCTGAAGATCAACCCCTGTAAGCATAGCTATATAGGCAAGCACAAACTAGGAAGCATCTTTAGGTGGTGCTACAAACTAAGACATTTTACACATGAAGTGTCAAGAAACTAGGAGAGTTGTCAAGGAAGTGGTATAAAATAATATAGGCACTTATCCAGGAAATACCTACACTAATGCTTTACCCAGGAAGTGCCACAGAATATGAGACAAAGCCAAGGAACGTCAAGCTATGAAATATACCAGAAGTGATATACCTAGGAAGTGTCAGGTATATTTACTATGGGATATACCTAGGAAGTGTCAGGTATATTTACTATGGGATATACCCACGAAGTGTCAAACTATTGGACTTACCCAGGAAGACAAACACGGAGTACTCCCATCCACTCGGCTTCTCATGAGTGATGTGTAGTGCCAAACACACACCCGATCTCCCGTAGAAGTTCCTGCCGATGACATGACAGGTGAGAGGCAGTAGTACAATAGCGGGCACATACATACCCCCAAAGCAAATTCTATTTGGGCTAACATCATATAATATGATGATAGTAATAACTTGCATCACTATAACTCCTGTATAAGCAGCTGATCTTTAGAATAAGATATGTTTTTGATAATTTGAATTCTTTATGCACTCAAGATTCTTAGATGCTGTTCTTGAGAGTTCTTGTTCTAGAGGTAACACTTAGGTAGACTCTTGAATGTTGTATCTAAGAAGTAAAAAAGGCAGTTGGTTTCTCACTGACTTGCATCGAGACCTTCCTGGCAAATAACAGACTATTCCTAGGATGTAACCAACAAAACAGTTACCTAACTACTGGGTACCTATTTACTACTAAGTGAACAAGCAGAGGTATTATAACATGTAAAAAAAACTTGGTCGGACAGCTCATCGTGCCTGAAAATTGAACCAAAGACCAATCAGTTGCAAGTCGACTGCACTGACCACTGCGCTTCATATCACCATGGATGAGTGGACATAATATACTGACCTGAAGTAGTGTATATCAGTGAGTGGAAGAGCAGCCAGGAGCCCCACACATGCCCACACTACACCCATGATTACCTTGGTCCACCTCATACTCAGACGGGGCACTCGGAATGGGAAGATAATCACCACCAACCTCTCCAGAGTGATCACTGTTAGGGAGGAAAGTTTTTATATTTTTATTAATAAGATTAGGTACTCATAGCAATGTGCCACTACTCTATTCTATACTGTATAAGAGATTGTGGAATATAGATCCAAAATTATCTGTTATCAAATAGAATATTATCTTATATCATGGTTGTTATACTGAACACATAGTTTGCTGCATTATACCTTGAAATAATCCTCAAATTATGCTACAATGTACCTGTGGATTACCCTTAAATTTACTTTAATGTACCTACTAATCCTGTCAAATTTCTTATACAAAGTAGTTTTTATACTTTCTTACAATGTATTTTTATACTTTCTTACAATGTACCTGTAAAATTTTTTTTAATTTTGCTAGAAATTACCTTCATAAAATTATATGTTAGATTAAGGATCTGCCTGAAATGCTATGCATGCTAGTGTATTTGTGCTGCTTTTTCAGCCATGTTCCCCCTTTCTTATTTTTATTTGTTCTCAACACATTTTATACTTTAAACTCAATTAGTATTAAGTTTTAGTCTTTAATGTTTTTCCTGCCCGAAACGCTTTGCGTAATAGTGGCTTTAGGCATTGTATGTACTAGCTCTATCTATAAATCCATCAACTTTGTATCTTACCTTGTATGTATGTACCTTACCTGAATAAAAATTTATTTATTTATTTATTTAGTGGCTTTACAAGATTGTAAAACCTCAATGCTCTGTACTCTCATAAACCTAATGTACCTTCTTGTATATTGTCACGAGAATCTCTCAAGATAAGATCAGGCCTGCTCCATCCTCACCTATTCTACAACATCACATCTGCCTATTCAAGAATTTACAGTAGCAACAATGAAAACAACTAGAATTAGATGCCTAGACAGTGGTCTACTACCCCTCCCCCCCACCACACCTGGTGATGGCTCCTGGATCACGCCACCGGCCAGGAACAAGGGCACTGCTAGTTTGAGCGAGCTGGCTCCCAGTTATCGCTACACCAGCGCCACCTGGACAGCCGTCTTTCCATATATATAGAGGCTACCCAGCCTTACCCACCCAGAATTCTTCTCCGTGCTCTACTGCTTAGATCTGTTGGCATACCTCGGTGTGGTAGCAGGTTTATGCAGACTGGCTCACAGTATTCCCGCACCATTTTGCTGTTTGCACTTTAACGTAACGTAAATTTGATTGTTTGTATTGTTCATTTTGCATACTTTGAGTAAAGCCAAGTTTGGATATTATTTTTATTTAATATATTGGTCAAGATAATTTTCTTGGTAAAGTATTTTAAATTTCTTCTTTATATGTTTTATCCTACAGTTGCCTCAGTGTGAAGTTAAATAGCAGTCTAACTATTTTTTACTTTTTTTGCTTTATGTGACTGGCATTCCATCTGCCCTAGAGAAACTGCGCTACCATCCATTTTTCACGTCACAATATAAATACATAAATAAATAAATAAATAAATTAGTAACTTCATTCTGGAGACATTCATGTATCAACATGTCAAGCAGGCCACAAGAATGAGGGAGATAATCCATCAATACTAGATCTGATCATGTTCTGTTGTAAATTAAATATGCTTTGCAATATAATCTAGAAGAGAATGGGGACATTGAAACAGTTGATAAACTTGATTTCAAGAGAGGACACTATGGGGAACTTAAATTCTTTAACGAGTTTAATTGGACAGACTTGTTGCTAGGTAAGGAAGTAAATGAGATGTATGCCAAATTTTGAGAAATACTGTATACAATGAAGGCACACAAACATTCATATCAAAGCAGAGATGCTGGACCAGAAAACAAGATTGGTTCAACAGAAATTGTGAAAGGGCCAGAGAGGAAAAGACAAGAAAATAGGTTCAATATAGGAAGAGGCCTAAACAGCAAACATACCAGCACTACAAGCAAGCAAGAAACAATTACAAAGCAGTGAGAAGAGAGGCAGAAGGGAACTTTGAGAAAGGTATAGCTGACAAATGTTAAACAGATCCAGGCCTTTTCTACAAATTCATTAAAAGCAAGCTGCATATAAAAGATAAAATCCAGAGATAGAGAATGGGGAATAAGACTAATCAGAATGAAAAAGAAATGTGAAATGCTAAATGAACAGTTCCAAAGTGTATTTGTACAAAATGAGGATTTCAGAAAGCCAGACCAAATACAAATTTCAGAACACACCATAGAATACGTAGAGGTATCTCAAGACGAAGTGGAAAAATTAATCATGGGGCTAGGAAGAGATAAAGCGGTTGGGCCTGAAGGAGTTTCACCTTGGGTGCTGCGAGAATGTGCAACTGAGCTGAGCATTCCACTCCGATTAATAAAATAAATAAATAAATATGTTTATTCAGGAAAGGTACATACATAGTGATTTTACATAAGTGGATTTATAGATAGAGCTAGTACATACAATGCCTAAAGCCACTATTACGCAATGCGTTTCGGGCAAAGATATTCCAGACCTCCTTGTGCACAGGAATCTTAGCAGATATAAGGAAAAAGGTAAACAGCACTGTACCAATTTCTAAAAATGGTAGTCGAGAGGAACCTCTAAATTATAGATCCGTGTCATTAACAAGTGTGGTAGTTAAAATACGGGAAAAAATAGTTAAAGACAAATGGGTTGAACACCTAGAGAGTAATGACATAACGGACAGATAGTATGGTTTTTGATCAGGAAGATCCTGTGTAACAAATCTACTTAGCTTTCATGATAAAGCCACAGAAATACTACAGGAAAGAGATGGTTGGGTTGACTGTGTCTATCTGGACCTAAAGAAGGCTTTTGATAGAGGCAAACACAAGAGGCTGTTCTGATAACTGGAACATGCTAGAGGGGTGACGGAGACTTCTGACATGGATGAAAAATTTTCTAACTGACAGATAGATGAGGACAGTAATCAGAGACAATGTATCTGACTGGAGGAGTGTACTGGAGCAGAGTACCACAGGGTTCAGTTCTTGCACCAGTAATGTTCGTCATCTACATAAATAATCTACCAGAAGGAATACAGAATTATATGAACATGTTTGCGGATGATGCTAAGATACTGGGGAAGATAGGAGGCGCAGACAACTGTAATGCCCTTCAAATTGATCCAGATAATAATAAGTGCTTGAAACATCAAGTAGCAAATGGAATTCAATGTGAATAAATGCCATGTTATGGAATGTGGAATCGGAAAAAACAGATCATGCACAACTAACAAATTATGTGGAACGGAATTACAGAACTCTAATAAAAAATGAAACCTAAGGGTGGTTCTGGATAGTAAACTGTCGCCAGAGGAACACAAAGAACATTGTAAGAGGAGCGTATGCCTCACTTTCCAACTTCAGACTTGCTTTTTATTATAAGGATGGTGAAATACAAAAAAATGTTCATGACTTTTGAAACCAAAATTGGAATATGCAGCAGTTGTATGGTGCCCAAATCTCAAGAAGCACATAAATAAACTGGAAAAGGTGCAATGGCATGTGACAAAATGGCTTCTGGAACTGAGAAACAAGAATTACAAGGAGACTAGAGGAGTTAAACATGCCAAAACTAGAAGATAGAAGAAAGAGAGGTGATATGATCACCACTTACAAAATACTAACAGGAATAAACCAAACTGACAAAGAGGAATTCCTAAAATCAGCAATTTCACAAACAAATGGACACAACTTCAAGCTAAGAAAACAGACATCCTGAAAAAATATTTGAAAATTTTCTTTTGCAAACAGTGTTGTAGACAGTTGAAACAAATTAAGTGAAGTGGTGGTGGAGGCCAAAACCATCAGTAGTTTCAAAGCGTTATACGACAAAATGTACTGAGAAGATGGGGACACCATGAGCATAGCTCTCATCCTGTAATTTCATCCTCTCACTTAGGTAGTTACCAGAAATAAATAAAATGTTAATTAAGACATTCCTAGGGTCACACTAAATCTGTGCAAACACTCCGTGCAAATGAAGAACCCAGTCTATGTAACTCGCTCCTTAATGAATTAAAAAATTCTCCAACCTTTGCTTTATTCAAAAGTAAAACTAAATTCATTAGTACCTAATTTCATCCTCATAGTTTCCTACCTTGTGCTACCCACTCACCCAATTTTAGTACTTAAAACTTGCAATTTCACCAAGATAATCAATGCGATCAATTTATATTGTATACAAACAAATACAAATACATATACAAATATTTATTCAAGTACATATACAAATATTTATCCTTGTATGTACATACATACCAGGTGAAATACAAAAGTTGATGGATTTATAGATAGAGCTAGTACTGTACATACAATGCCTAAAGCCACTATTACACAAAACGTTTCGGGCAGGAAAACACGACTAAAACTTAATACTAACTTAGATTAAAGTATAAATTGTGTTGAGAAAAAATCAGAAAAAATAAAATGAAAAAAGGGGGGGGGGGAAACATGGCAGAAAAAAACAAAAATACAATTTGATCAATAAACAGCATTGTTTAAAATCGTCGACATGGGTTAACATTTAGGGGTGAGGTAGGTTACATCGAGTTAATTAGGTGGTACTTAGTTTTTATCTTAAACTGATTGGGAAAGGTACAGTCTTTAACATAATTGGGAAGGTCATTCCACATTCGAGGTCCCTTGATTTGTAAAGCATTTCTAGTTTGACTAAGTCGTACTCTTGGAATATCAAATAGGTATTTGTTTCTGGTGTGGTTATCTTGAGGTTATCTTGAGATGGTTTCAGGGCTTTTTTTTTTAGTGTCCCCGCGGCCCGGTCCTCGACCAGGCCTCCACCCCTAGGAAGCAGCCTGTGACAGCTGACTAACACCCAGGTACCCATTTTACTGCTAGGTAACAGGGGCATAGGGTGAAAGAAACTCTGCCCATTGTTTCTCGCCGGCGCCTGGGATCGAACCCAGGACCACAGGATCACAAGTCCAGCGTGCTGTCCGCTCGGCCGACCGGCTCCCAACTGGTGCTCATGGGATCTGTTACAACCTTCTAAGAAGCTTTTAAGGTCAGGATTGACATTACATTTCAGCGTTTTTATATATATATATAAAATACACATGAGAGGATGTGCAGGGACTTAATATCTAACATATTCAGAGACAAGAGTATATATTGGTAGTTATTATAATGAGCTCAAATTCTGCTATAATGTACCTATTAATACTTTTACAGTATTTTTATTAGATTTAAGGACCTAACTGAAATGCTATCCGTATTTGTGGCTCTGCAAGCATGTAATACTCAAACACCAATGTTATATACTCTCACACACCAATATACCTTCTGTGTAAATAAATAAATACAAAAAATAAATTAAACAAATGAGTTCATCTAATATCTACATCTCAGAGGATGCTTAGTTATACTGTATATAGAATCAGGAGAAAAGTTGAGATGTGAGTCTAGTCTACTAGCCTGCATTACCAAACTCTGGGTAGAGAACAAAAATATCTTCCAATATTTGTGAGTGTATGAAGTAGATACAGGTAGACATTAGCACCTGGAGAAAAATGACACAAGACGGACAATATTGTTTTCAAAGATCCTGTGTAACAAATTTACTTAGTTTCTATGATATAACCACTGAGAAAGAGATGGTTGGGTTGACTGCATTTATCTGCACCTAAAAAAAAAAAAGGCTTTTGAGTTAAAAACAGAGTCCCACATAAGACTCTGTTCTGGAAGCCAAAATATACTGGAGAGGTGACAGGGGGCACTTCTGACATTGATGAAAATTTTCTGACAAAAATGGGGACAGTAATCAGAGGCAATGTACCAGACTAGAGAAATTTTGCAAGTGGTGTACCACAGTGTTCAGTTTTAGCACCAGTAATGCTCACTGTCTATATGAATGATCTACCAGAAGAAATAAAGAGCTATATGAATGTGTTTGCGGAACTTAGTCTCCGTGGTGTAGTGGTAAGACACTCGCCTGGCGTTCCGCGAGCGCTATGTCATGGGTTCGAATCCTGGCCGGGGAGGATTTACTGGGCGCAATTCCTTAACTGTAGCCTCTGTTTAACGCAACAGTAAAATGTGTACTTGGATGAAAAAACGATTCTTCGCGGCGGGGATCGTATTCCAGGGACCTGCCCGAAACGCTACGCGTACTAGTGGCTGTACAAGAATGTAACAACTCTTGTATATATCTCAAAAAAAAAAAAAAAAAAAAAACTTGTGTTGGCCCTGGTTATCGTGTTTGGCCATTATCATCATATTTGCCCATGGTTATCGATGTTGACAATAAACATTGATTTAAAATTTGTTACAATGTATATTTATTAAGGCCACTAATACACAAAGCATTTTGGGCATAACTTAAAACAATTCAGTAGGGTTGTACTGTATAAAGGTTAGATGAGGTAAACACTTATCCTTTTGTTGAGCGAATGTGATATACTGTACAGTGGGGAAAACAACGTCGATACCTGTAAGGGTGAAGACGGAGAGCTCACTGGAGAAGGTGGAGAAAAAGCCAGCCAGCCGGCAGAGGGGCGAGGTCCTCCAGACGGCATCGTAGATGAAGTAGACCCCACGGTAATGGACATCGACAGCAGCAATGATCAACAGGTAGAGCCCCATGCATAGGTCCCCGAGTGCCAGGTTGGTGATCAGGAATGAGTGGACCTGGAGTATAATATTTAGCCATATTATTAACAATACTATTTGGTACAATTTTACAATGACACAATCTTCATTTTCTCAAGTCCTAACCCTCTTATTCTGAATGACATGGTGAATAGTGAGCCCTATAAAAAAAAAGTTCAAAAGGTGTTCTCACTGATAAGTTCAATTTCCAATGCCATACAAAATGTATAAAGCAGTTGGCATTCTTTCTAAAATCAGATGCCTCGCCCTGCCCTGGTAACACTATTACTCACTCAACTATCCTTATCTCACCCATGGAACCTGCACCTGGGGTTCTACTGCCCAAAATTATCTACAACCTCTAATTACTCAACACAAATCAGCAATTATTTATTTATGTATTTATTTACATACATACATTATATATATATATATATATATATATATATATATATATATATATATATATATATATATATATATATATTTGCTTAGGCGTACCTGCAAGAGGAGGCAAGTCACTAGCCTCATCAGTCACTAGGGCAATAAATAATTTCCCCAGAGCTGACAACTTGATCCCCATCCCTCCTCAACGCAAAAACCGTCGTGGAAGACCCAAGAGTTCCAATGATAATTTTAAGCTTGGAACACAAGTGACCAAGAAAATTGAAGAGGGCAACACAGTAGGGGCAATTAGGTTACTTACCAGTGAAGAAACAATCGCCCCTAGAGATACAGCAACTGCCGACTCACTGAGAGAGAAGCACCCTCCCAGAGTACCATGGGAACCCACTGCTCGGGACACAAATGCCCCAGACATGGGACCTCTATTCCTCCAAGCATCAGAGATATACAAAGCCATCATGTCATTTCCACCAGGCTCAGCAGGGGGATACACTGGAGTAAGACCTCAGCACCTCAAGGAGATGACAAACCCAGTTCTCGGAGAAGTTGCCGAGACACTGCTGTCAGAGATCACGAAGTTTGTCAACGACTGTCTCTCCGGGTTGATCCCAGATACAATTAAACCGTTCTTCTTCGGAGCATCCCTTTGTGCCCTTAAGAAGAAGGATGGTGGAATCAGACCCATTGCCGTGGGCAACACACTTCGGCGCCTTGTTGCTAGGGCAGCTGTCAGAAAAATCAGCATAGACGCTGCAACGATGCTTCGACCCCATCAACTAGGTTTTGGTGTCCCCCATGGCTGTGAAGCAGCAGCTCATGCAGCACGAGCCTATATCAAGGACCTCCCAGAAAATAAGGCATTAATTAAATTAGACTTTAAAAATGCCTTCAACCAGGTAAAAAGGGATGTGGTACTGGAAGCAGTTCGAACCAGCTTTCCTTGTCTACTTCCTTTCGTTTCAGCAGGGTGCAGTAGGGAATCGACACTGTTGTTTGGGGAACATGAAGTTGTTTCCGCATCAAGATTGTAACTTGCTTAGCTAAATGAATTGTGGGGTTCAGTCCGAGCCCATTATGTGCCTCTAAACCTTTCCACTACTGCCCACAAGATGGGTATGGGGTGCATAATAAATGAACTAAACTAACAAGTCACACTGTTGGACTAACAACAGGAGATGCTTTTTCACCCACAGGGTTATAAACCTATGGAACCGCCTACCAGCCGAAGCCGTAAATGCCAATCTGGCTGTGCTTACAATGGTTGAGCTTTGTCTCTACATTTGAAACTGTGTATGGAGTCAGCCTCCACCACATCATTGCCTAATGTATTCCATTTGTTAGTCAGCCTCCACCACATCACTGCCTAGTGCATTCCATTTGTTAGTCAGCCTCCACCACATCACTGCCTAGTGCATTCCATTTGTTAATTACTTTGACACTGAATTTGTTTTCTAATGTCTTTGTGGCTCATCTAAGTACTAAGTTTCCACCTGTGTCCCCTTGTTAGTGTTCCACCCGTGCTAAATAATTTGTCTTTGTCTACCCTGTCAATTCCCCTGAGAATTTTGTAATGGTAAATATGTCTCTCTTTACTCGTTTGTCCATCAGGGACGTAAGGTTTAACTCCCGTAGCCTTTCCTCATAACTCATACCTATCAGTTCTGGGACTAGTTTGGTAGCATACTTCTGACTCTTCTCTGTCTTGTGTTTAACTAGGTATGGACTCCAGGCTGGAGCTGCATACTCCATGATTGGTCTGACATAAGTGGTATACAAGGTCCTGATCGATTCCTTACACAAGTTTCTAAAGGCAGTTCTTTGTTGGCCAATCTAGCATATGCCACTGATGATATCCTTTTGATGTGGGCCTCTGGAGACAGGTTCGGTGTCATATATGCCCCCAGAGCTTTCTATTTGACTTTTGCAGGATTTCACCTCCCAGATGGTACCGTGTATTCAGCCTCCTGCTCCCTTCGCCTAATTTCATTACTTTGCACTTTCTTGAGTTAAACTTTAGTAGCCATTTTCTAGACCATTCCTCCAGTTTGTCCAGGTCATCCTGTAGTCTCTGCCTATCTTCATCGGTCTTGATTCTTCTCATAATTTTTGCATCATCAGCAAGCATTGAGAGAAATGATTCTATACCCTCTGGAACATCGTTTACATATATGAGAAACAGGATGGGTCCAAGTTTAGATTTTGTAAAGACCTGGGTAAAAAATACGGTTCGGTAACAGGGTTGTCGATTTGTGGAACCAATTACTGCATAACGTAATAGAAGTAGGATCCCCCTGACTGTTTCAAGTGTAAGTTAGACATATATATGAATGAGATTGGGTGGTTATAAATAGGAGCTGCCTCGTATGGGCCAATAGGCCTTCTGCAGTTACTTTTATTCTCATGTTCTAAGTGCATGTGTGTGTGTGTGTTTGAGATAAATATATGTAGTAGATATAACAGAGGAAAACTAGATTGGTTAGAAAGACGGGGTCCAAGAGCTAATAGCTCGATTCTGCAGACAAATAATATATACACATGCACACAGTAACAAGGCACTATATATAGTCGCTGTGCCCGAAACGCTATGCGTTAGTGGCTATGCAAGAATGTAAAAAGACATCAATGTTATGTACTTTCCCAAACCCAATGTACCTTCTTGTATATACATAAATAAACAAACAGTCGTACCCTGTTGTCTGTGTGGTAGAGGAAGCGCCAGATAATGACGAGGAGGTTGCCGGAGAGGGCAAGGGAGCCCAGCACCCACACACACACCCTCAGCACAGTGTTGGTCATCAGGTCCTCACACGAGCTGAACTCGTCCGGTTGCGGCCGGCAGTGGTGGACGTGTCGGGCCAGACAACAGAAGCGGAATTCGTCAGTCCACCTGGAGAGGATGGCCAAAAAGTAATTTATTTATCTGATTTTACCTGAGGACCACCATCTCATTAGTGGTCTCGACGAGGACAGCAGGTCCCTATCTGTCCTGATGATTTTTCCTGCTGGATTTTGAATTGAAGCAATGTTTTGGCATTTCCCGCTTCCGGGGGCCCATAACTTAGGATATTAAAAGTTGTTCAACTGCAATCAAATTTTATTGACTTGTTATATGTAAGAGGGGCTCCAACTGGTCCAAGTTTCAGTATCACAGCCTAAATAGAAAGGGAGGAAAAAATATGTAATATTCAACGATTTTTCAACATTTTCATTATGACTCTACAAACATAAGTGTCAACTGAAAACCTTTTTATGACACTCAGCTATCACATTAGCATATAATGTGATAGCCGAGCCATCTATTAGCATATAATAAGGGATTTAACTTAGGATTATTATCACAAATATATTTAGTGCAATAATACAAATTTTCAAAGTTACCCGCAAGGCAACAAAATGATGTTTATAAATATTTATAAATCAATAAATGGACTTAAGAATAAAGTGGTAAGATAATTTGTAGAGGCATAAACTCTACATATAAGGTGCAAGTTTCATGTAAATTGATTAATAAACAATGCCCTGTCTAACCAGGCGAGCCAGCTAAACGAGGCGATTGGTTCAGGTGGCCACACTGAGCCTCGCTGTTACCCCCCTAACCCCCCCCCCCCAGGGACTGCAGCCGCTGGGTAGGCTCAACAACCAGATAAAGGAACAATGGGGATATATACGGTTCTCCATACATGACGAAAATACGGGTGGGCAAGCCACTTGGCGTACAAGGTAATTATGCGTATCCTAGCGGGCAGCAGAAGGGGGCAGAACGCCCCCCACAACTACCCATGGGCAGCACACAAGAGCATCCCCCCTCCCTCACCATGCCAAGCAACCACACACACACACTTGAGAGGGTATATATAGATCATAATAATTCATTGTGTCGGGGGACAGTCAATTTATACATACAGTATATGTTAGGCTTCTATCGAGGTCCCAGATAGTAATTCATTATTTTTTGATTATATTTTACATTTCCAACATATTGGTGTATTCCGTTAAAAATGCAGCATATTAGGTGACCTGATGGGTTGATTGACGTTACAACCCAAACACATTTTCTGAATTATAATAAATTGTTTTTTACCATCTGAATTTTTCAGAACGGAGTCCAATATTGCTTAATATGATCTGCCCGAAACGCTTTGCGTAATAGTGGCTTTAGGCATTGTATGTACTAGCTCTATCTATAAATCGATCCATTAATGTAACATCCCTTGTATGTATGTACCTTACCTGAATAAACATATTTATTTATATTTTATTTAATACAGATACGTTTCCAAGTGAGGTCTCTTTTCTGCACCCCTTCCAGGAATTCCCTTATTTTGTCATAACAAAAAACTAGTACACAGTGGTTGCTGTTCCCTGTTAGAATTTTGTTGCTATATTTTCTCAACACAATTTATACTTTAATCTCAATTAGTTTTAGTCTTAGTGTTTTTCTTGCCCGAAACGCTTTGCGTAATAGTGGCTTTAGGCATTGTATATACTAGTTCTTTCTATAAATCCATCAACGTTTTGTATCTCACCTTGTATGTATGTACTTTACCTGAATAAACATTTGATTTGATTTGATAAACTCAACACTTTTTGTCCCGAGTAAAGATGAAATTCAGTCAACTGGAAGGTCCTCTTTCTTGATCATACATGCTTTGATGCTATGTAATTCACTTCCATGAGGTTCACCACTCTCTCTCTCCATGTCTTTCTTGCATAAAATTTTATTTCAGCATGGTTCAAATCTCCAACGATTAATAGTGTTTATCCCATTTTCAGAACTAATATTATTGCTGATCATGGAGAGTGTGATCGTTACCAGCGGCTGATTCTCGTTATATTGCTCCTTAGAGGAGGCCTGACGGCTGAGTGGACAGCGCTCGGGATTCGTAGTCCTAAGGTTCCAGGTTCGATCCCCGGCGGAGGCGGAAACAAATAGGCAGAGTTTCTTTCACCCTGATGCACCTGTTATCTAGCAGTAAATAGTTACCTGGGAGTTAGACAGCTGCTACGGGCTGCTTCCTGGGGATGTGTAACAAAAAGGAGACGCGAAGCCCCGAAATCATCTCAAGATAACCTCAAGATAACCTCAAGATAACCGTCCCTGAACCTGTTGGTATTTGCCAGTGGTCAGTACATTACCACTATCACTCCGGTTCTCACCTGTTGTTACAGTTCCTGGTACAAAGGTTATCTTGAGGTTATCTTGAGATTATTTCGGGGCTTTATTGTCCCCGCGGCCCGGTCTTCGACCAGGCCTCCACCCCCAGTAAGCAGCCCGTGACAGCTGACTAACTCCCAGGTACCTATTTACTGCTAGGTAACAGGAGCATAGGGTGAAAGAAACTCTGCCCATTGTTTCTCGCCGGCGCCCGGATTGAACCCGGGACCACAGGACCACGCGTCCAGTGTTCTGTCCGCTCAGCCACCGGCTCCCACAAACACTGGACAATCCAATCCAACAAGTCTGTGATTCCCTCAACTAACCTCTCACTCTTGACATTCAGCGCCACATCTCTATACTTCTCTTCTGGTCACCTGGACTGTATGGGGTCTCGAACCCTTTATTTCCGGGTCTGGGTCTGTATGGGTCGGCCAGATTCACGAAGCAGTTACGCAAGCACTTACGAACATCTACATCTTTTCTCAATCTTTGGCGGCTTTGTTTACAATTATTAAACAGTTAATGAGCTCCGAAGCACCAGGAGGCTATTTATAACAACAACAACAGTTGATTGGGAAGTTTTCATGCTTGTAAACTATTTAATAAATGTAACCAAAGCCGTCAAACATTGAGGAATGATGTACAAGTTCGTAAGTACTTGCGTAACTGCTTCATGAATGTGGGGTTTATTTCCACAGAAGTGTGGATGACAATTTCTATACTTTTCTGTTCCCTACCTTATTATCTGGCAGCCTCTGGCATACACTCGGCCTCTGTTACCAGATTTAATCTGATACCTAGTTACTACCGCTCTTGTATACCGAGACCGGTCTCATAGGCCTTCCAGTGCCTTGGTATTCTATGAGATACCATCAACATACCTGGGGCCAGATTCACGAAGCAGAATCTGGCCCCAGATCAGATTCTGTTACGCAAGCACTTAGCAACGTGTACACCTTTTCTCAATCTTTGACGGCTTTGGTTACGTTTATTAAACAGTTTCCAAGCGTGAAAACTTATCAATCAACTGTTGTTATTGTTGTAAACAGCCTAATGGTGTTTCGGAGCTCATTAACCGTTTAATAATTTAAACAAAGCCGCCAAAGATTGAGAAAAGATGTACAGACTCGTAAGTGCTTGTGTAACTGCTTCGTGAATCTGGCCCCAGACTTCCAGTCTCCGCTTTGTCCTCGCTGCCGGAGTCCCTGGTAGGGTGCAGTCAAGGGAGCAATGCCAATTTTGTATGTTCCGGAACTCTGGTGGGCCTGACAAAAGCCTATCATTTCCTATCCTGTTTCTATATATATGTCACACGATTAAGTATTTCGTGTTGTACTCACTAATTATCATAAGATATAATTATCAAACAAAGAACAAAATATCAATCATGTATTTATCAATTAAAGAAGTTAAAACACTTAGTGGTCACAAAATACAACCAGTGAGAAGTTTTACAATAGTGTGAAACAAAGGGTTTGCCTCCAGGTGTGTGGGGGAGGGACAGGGGTGGTGTGGTTGGACGCAGGTGTGTGTGGGGGGGACGGGGGAGGTGTGGCTGGAAGCAGGTGTGTGGGGAGAGAGGGGGGGGGGGTTTATCATATAAACTTACAGATAGTGGAGGTTGGTGAGGCCAGAGAAGACTCGAGCACCTAGGGTGTCAACAGAATTTCCTCTTAGATCCCTGTGGAGGATAAACAAGTATTTAGTACAACAATACTCCTGAACAATGCTGCAGTACACCAACAGTACTCCTGATCACCGCTTCCGTCAGGCAGAGAGAAGCATTGATCAACATCCTCTGGACTGGCTGTCATTGATACCACACATTTTATTTACTTTGTATGAGGGTTTTATGACTTTTTCTACTGGTTCCCCCTTTGGAGACGTCTGTGCACAAGTGGTCAGAAAATTAGCTGTTGTACTTCAGGGATATTTGATTGTTTTGATTGTTGCCGCCGAAGGCGGCTAGTTTATTGTGCATCCCATACTCATCCTGTGAGCGGTAGCGCAAAAGCATTACAGAGGGCACAAAAGGTCTTTATCAGACCTCATCTTAGATTATTACATTAACACTTACATCTATCCTTCACACCTTACAGTTACAATGTCAGCTAGTTACAGAGTAAGTGCTATTTCAAGAGCTACATATTTACAGTAAGTCATCATACATTAATGGTAGGTCTTATCGCTAATACATAATAGTTTGACCAATGGGGACATTACAGAGTCATAGGGGAGCTTCTGTTTCTTGTTAGTCTTCAAAAATACACTACTTATTTCTGAATCTCATATGTCGTTCATCTACTGGAAGCGAAATGTGGATATAGTGCAAGTATTTCAGGTAATTTTCCCATGGTAATAAGATGGTTGCCATATCATACAGAGTGAGCTTAGATTTATCTCTAAATGGCTCAATGATAATGGCGCCCCATCCTGAGAATACTGTGGTGTTTTGGAATGCCCGCTCTCTTTTTAAGAAGCAATTTCTATGCAATTTTATCGTCAGCGCACCACCGTTGGTCGTGGGGCTCTGTGAGACTTGGTTTACTGACGCTCAATCCTTCACGGAGCCGGGGAATTCGGTCTATAGACAAGATCGGCCAGTACGGGGTGTAGGGGAACTTGCCCGCTTGCTCAGGGACTCAGTTCCGAGCTCCATGCTCCGGATTCACTCCTTCCCGAGTGGGCATTTAGAGTTCATGGCAGTGAAGGTGGCCCTCTCCCATGGGTGAGGCACCTATGGAGTTCTGTATAACCCATGTCTACCGGTAACTAAGAAGGAACTAGAACACTATTTTGGTCAGATTACAGACACCTGCCTCGTCATGGATGACTTCAACGCTCGGCACTCATCATGGCAACCTATGCTATCGGGTCGCCACCACAATATGGCTGGCCGAACCCTGTTTCAGTTTCTCCTCGACTCCCCAGACCTCTCCTTACTGACGCCGCCAGGTTTGGGAACTCTGATAGACCCGGTCAATGGGCATACTTCAACGCTCGATATAGATCTCGACAAAGGGTTCAAGAAAGACCACAAGTACACGCGATGGGTCACAATAACGTGACTAAAGTATGTTGACTAGACCACACACTAGAAGGTGAATGGACGACGATGTTTCGGTCTGTCCTGGACCATTCTCAAGTCGATGGACTTGAGAATGGTCCAGGATGGACCGAAACGTCGTCGTCCCTTCACCTTCTAGTGTGTGATCTGGTCAACCACAAGTACAGTCTGTACGGAAGTTGTCGTTGTTGTTAAAGATTCGCTACCTGAAACAAAAAGTTCCAGGTAACACGGGCTATGGTGAGCCCGTAGCTGTACGTAAGGGGGGTCATACACGGCGAGACAGTTCCATTTTGCATGAAACACTTTAACATTTCTTGAACAAACGAGACGATTCTTAGATGCTGTCTGGAGCCAGGCAACAGCTGTGGCCGGCCCAATATTGCTCCGCTGTCAGAGATCTGCCACTGTTCACATCTGGGAACCTGTGAAGCCCAGTTGGCTCGCAAATTGGAATATTCAAGCTATCGCGCGCATCAATGGATGTTACTAGTTTGTGAACGCGAGCGAGCGAGCGAGAGAACGCCAGCTTATTCCCCTTAATTATTCAATAGTGTGGAATCCTTGGGCCATATTCACGAAGCAGTTACGCACGTACTTACGAACGTGTAAATCTTTCGTCACTCTTTGACGGCTTTGGTTACATTTATTAAACAGTTTACAAGCATGAAAACTTGCCAGTCAACTGTTGTTATTGTTATAAACAGCTTCCTGGTGCTTCGGAGCTCATTAACTGTTTAATAATTGTAAACAAAGCCGCCAAAGATTGAGAAAAGATGTACAGTTCGTAAGTACTTGCGTAACTGCTTCGTGAATCTGGCCCCAGGCCAAGAAGGGCATAGCCATATCGAACTTGGAAGTGGTCACACCTTAATAATAAATGAAGTCACGAAGAATGAATCCTGCTTAGAGGGCACATGGGGCCTCCCCTTGCTATGTCTTCCCTTATATCCCCTCTTACAAAGGGGATACTAAAATCTATTAATAAAAAACATGACCTTGAGAAGAAGTATAGGTTAGGAATTGTCTCTAAAGAATTTTCAAAGAATTACTCATCAGTGCTGTCTAAAATAATTAGAAGAGCCAAAATTAAATACTACAAAGATAAATTTACCCGAATAAAGGGCAACATTAAGAAAACATGGAGCACTATTTCACAAATATTGGGATCAAAAAAGTTTTTAAATAAAAAAACCAATACTCCTGTCCAATAATGATGGTCTGCTTTCAGCCACTGATACTGCTATTGAATTCAATAGGTTCTTCTCATCCATTGGATCATCCACTGCTAATGATATTCCATCTTCCAGTACTAATGTTCAGGACTACCAGAATGTTTTTCAGGTAGTACCTAACTACCTGAAGGCGTAGGAATTAGTAGGCGTTCAATACCTAACACCTACTAATTCCTCTGATGTTAATGAGATAATTCTTTCCCTTAAAGCAAAGTCTAGTGATCTCGCAGAGATATCAACTCATATATACAAAAAAGCCTCCAGATTTTTAGCTGCTGCCATTGCATTGCTCTACAACAAGTCACTTGAACTCCAAACCTTTCCAGATATTCTAAAAAAAAGCGAGAGTAACTCCAGTCCACAAATGTGGTGATCTCACTGATGTCAACAACTTTCAGACCTATATCAATTCTGCCAAACTTGTCAAAAATATTTGAAAAACTAATCTACAAGCAGCTTTACTCTTATCTAGCCAAACACAATATACTAAGCTCTTGCCAATATGGCTTCAAACCCCCAAAAACACTAATGATGTACTTATTAGTATAATTAACTTGATACATGCAGCTCTTGATAAAAATGAGTTCCCTGTTGGGTTATTTGTTGACCTACGTAAGGCTTTTGACACTGTCAACCACCAAAACCTTCTTCTTAAATTCCATCATTATGGACTCAGAGGTCACCGAGTCCATAATGATGTAATTTAAGAAGAATTTAATTAAAAAAAATTCTTTAATTTTAAAAATTAAAAGTTTAATTTTTCAGTCTTACCTTAGTGACAGGCTCCAGTATGTTTCTATGAATAATTCCATTTCTCCTACACTACCCATAAACATTGGTGTTGCACAGGGCAGCATACTTGGCCCTCTCCTCTTTCGCATCTACATTAATGACCTTCCAATTGCCTCTCAACACCTCAAACCAATTCTATTTGCTGACGACAGAACCTTCCTTTTCACCAGTCCTTAACCTCTTGCTCTAAAGTGAATACTGAACTAAATAAAGTGAATACTGATACAGAGTGAATACTGAACTAAATAAAGTCCATCTTTGGCTAACTGCCAACAATCTCATCCTTAACATTGACAAAACTTTCCATATTTTGTTTGGCAATAAATCCTCAAATCAAATTAATCTAATCATAAACAATAGCCAAATTAGTAAGAAAGTAGATGGTAAATTCCTTGGTGTCCTCATCGATAACAAGCTGAATTTCCAGGGACACATTCTAAATATAGCAAAAAAAGTTTCTAAAACTGTTGGCATTCTTTCTAAGATCAGATATTATGTTCCTCGCTCTGCCCTGGTGACGCTCTATTACACTCTCATCTATCCTTATCTCAACTATGGTATTTGTGCTTGGGGTTCTACTACACAAAATCATTTACGTCCTCTAATTACCCAACACAAAGCTGCTATTAGGACAATATCTAACTCTGGCCCCAGACATCACTCGGTACCCTTACTCAAATCTCTGAATATGTTAGATATTAAGTCACTACACATCCTCTCAAGTGTACCCTATATATTTAAAACTCTGAATTGCAATGTCAATCCTGACCTTAGAAGCTTCCTAGAAGGTTGTGAGAGAACCTATGGGCACCACCCCAGAAAAAAATACCCATTTGATATTCCAAGAGTACGACTTAATCAAACTAGAAATGCTCTACAAATCAAGGGACCCAGAATGTGGAATGACCTTCCCAATCATGTCAAAGGCTGTACCTCCCTCAACCAGTTTAAGAGTAAAACCAAGTGCTACTTAATTAATTCCATGTAACTTACCTTACCCCCTAAATGTCAACCCATGTCTTGCTTTTAAAAACAATGCTGTTTGTTCTCCAACTTGTACAATTGATGATTTATGCCATGTTTCCCCCCCCCTTTTTTTTATTCCTTTTTTTCAACACAATTTATACCTAATCCCAATTAATATTAAGTCTAAGTGTTCCCCCCCCCTCCACACCTTGTCCGAAACGCTATGCGTATTAGTGGCTTTAGGTATTGTATGTACTAGCTCTATCTATAAATCCAACATTATGTTTGTAAATCAACTATGTATGTACTTTTCCTGAAGAAAAGAATTTGAATTTGAATAATGATTTGTTTTTATTTTGCCCTTGAGGGCTATAGTTGATTGGACAGCGTCACTCATCCTGTGAGTGGACACCGTCATAGTGACAGTATTGGGCAGCGTCACTCATCCTGTGAGTGGACTCATCGCCACAGTGACAGTATTGGGCAGAGTCACTCATCCTGTGAGTGGACTCATCGCCACAGTGACAGTATTGGGCAGCGCCACTCATCCTGTGAGTGGACACACCGCCATAGTAACAGTGTTGGGCAGCGCCACTCATCCTGTGAGTGGACACACCGCCATAGTAACAGTATTGGGCAGCGTTACTCATCCTGTGAGTGGACACACCGCCATAGTGACAGTATTGGGCAGCGCCACTCATCCTGTGAGTGGACACACCGCCATAGTGACAGTATTGGGCAGCGTCACTCATTCTGTGAGTGAACACACCGCCATAGTGGCAGTATTGGGCAGCGTCACTCATCCTGTGAGTGGACACACCGCCATAGTGACAGTATTGGGCAGCGCCACTCATCCTGTGAGTGGACACACCGCCATAGTAACAGTATTGGTCAGCGTTACTCATCCTGTGAGTGGACGCACCGCCATAGCAGCATGTACAACACCCCTCAATGTTGTACAACCCAGAAGCTGGGTTGTTCATCCTGTCACTTGTACCCAGACACAGCTGGGTACAAGAATTAAATTCTGCACTGCACTTAAAAACTGCAGGAATTAAACCTCACTTCGTTGGAAGACAGAAGAGTTAGGGAGGACATGATCACCACATTCAAGATTCTCAGGGGAATCGACAGGGTTGATAAAGACAGGCTGTTTAACACAAGGGGCACACGCACAAGGGGACACAGGTGGAAACTGAGTGCCCAAATGAGCCACAGAGATATTAGAAAGAACTTTTTTAGTGTCAGAGTGGTTGACAAATGGAATGCATTAGGAAGCGATGTGGTGGAGGCTGACTCCATACACAGTTTCAAGTGTAGATATGATAGAGCCCATTAGGCTCAGGAAACTGTACACCTGTTGATTGACGGTTGAGAGGCGGGACCAAAGAGCCAGAGCTCAACCCCCGCAAGCACAACTAGGTGAGCACAACTAGGTGAGTACAGCTGGGACTTAACTGTCTCAATTGAACAGTTTATCAAACAAGGAATTACCACCTTAAACCATCAGATATACGTTATCTTATGGGGTGCACAGTCGGGGAAACATTTTAAGGACAAAATTTATCTTTAACAACAGAATTAATTTCCTAATTCAATGTGGGATTTGACGTGAAAATCTGAGGAAGGTCAGACTCCTGGTCTTATAGTCCATTAGCTCAGTCACCCCTTGCTTGGTCACCTCAGCCCACTCTGAACTCTTCTCCTTTATTCACGATTAATTGAGCTTATTACTGTTGCTAATACAGGCTGTATATTTACTGTTTTTTGAGCACTCATTGTAATTTGTTTAGTAAAGAATCGACACACACAAAACTCCCCATCAATACAACAATCCCCACACACAAACACTCACCACAAACGCGCGCACACACACACACACACAAACACTCACCACAAACGCACGCACACACACACACACACACACACACACACACACACACACACACACACACCCACACACACCAATCCACACCGGAAACCCACAATCATCCCCCAACCCGTAAGAGAGCATTTTACAATTCTATCTCAACTCGTTTAAAATCCTTCCCCCCAATTCACTCCTCTGATTGGACTAACTGCCAAACGACAGGTTGTAATAGAGGTCACAGGTCTTCCCAATCTGCCGAGCGACCTCATTCTCTTGGCTGTTACATATATATATATATATATATATATATATATATATATATATATATATATATATATATATATATATATATATATATAAAAAACTGAAAACTCACACCCCAGAAGTGACTCGAACCCATACTGCCAGAGCAATGCAACTGGTATGTACAGGGACGCCTTCTTGATGAATCGTGGCCATTAGTAAAGCACGATTGGTGACGGTCAACAGTAATTATGGGAAGTATAGATTATTGATATTGTAGGTAAAAGTCTACGGAGAGCTCAATCCGGGTTTCACTACCTCCCACCACTCAGGAGTTACCAGTAATCACCTAATTGTATTTGCAGACGATGGGCCACGGGTTTTGGGTGCCACCTAT
Organism: Procambarus virginalis; assembly: GCA_020271785.1. Lineage (NCBI taxonomy): Eukaryota > Metazoa > Arthropoda > Malacostraca > Decapoda > Cambaridae > Procambarus > Procambarus virginalis. The sequence goes on from WNGS01159612.1 coordinate 6,440,795, forward strand.
TTAACACTTGGCTGTGTATAGGTCCAGAGCCTATTAGGGTCTTTTATATCTATATTTAACGTTCACTACGGAGTCAGCCTCCACCACATCACTTCCTAGTGCATTCCAGTTGTTCACTGACTCTGGTAAAATCTTTGCAATGTCTCTGTGGTTCATTTGGGTACTTAGTTTCCATCGGTGTGCCCTTGTTAATGTACTACCCAGTTCCAGTATGTAGTCTCGGACCTGTACTTCAAACTGGTTCCAGTACCAAGCCTCGGACTGTACCCCAAACCGGTTCCAGTATGTAGTCTCGGACCTGTACTTCTAACCGGTTCCAGTATCAGGTCTCGGGTTTAACTCCCACCATACAGGAGCCACTAATCCGAAACATCCACCAATGAGCTCCATAATGGTATACACATGTATATATTAATCCTTTAATTACAAACGCCTGCATGAACATACACATTCATAAGCCCTGTATGCACGTTCCTTTGTTCTGCCGAGTTATATGGAATTTGCAAGCATTTCAAATTAACATTTTATGCAATACAAAAGTGTCACATGACCAGGAGTGTA
>WNGS01159612.1:6446714-6459275 GCA_020271785.1 Procambarus virginalis
CACAGCTTTGATCCCTAATTCTGACCAAACTGTGATCAGGAAACTTGATTTTCTGATCAAGTGTCATTGGTGAAGATTAAGCCACCACAAAAGGTGGCACGGGCATGAGTAGCCCGTATACGTGGTAATTCATTAAACCTAAATTTACACTAAAATCATGCCTCTTGCACTTCATAACACCTAACATTCTCTGGGTCATTTACTATCTCGTTAGGTGAGGAGAAATAACTTGATGTGGGTAAGGCCTGAATCTACATTAACTTTGTACTAAATCACAACTAATCATTACAAACAGTACATCATCTAAATCCCATTTGTACTCACATGAGCTGAAACATAAACAGGAGTGCTTTGAAAACTCAGGTAACTGTGTTTACATAAAACCCTTAGGATATGATATACCAATGCAGATGGAATTATAAATAAAGTCGTGGAAATAAAAGAAAGGGTCAGATAAAACGATCTGAGGTTATTGCTATAGTGAAAACCAGCTAACTGATATGATCAAAGATGCAATATTTCAAAGGGGGTTACCAGGTATTAAGACACCAGGTTTTAACAGTGTGGTTATGGTATGTCTTTGCCGGCAACCCTCGTCAGAGACCGGGCCGCGTGGTCCTTGACCCCAGGAATCAATGCAAGGTAAATCCCAAGGTAAACTTCCCTTCTTTCCCATGTCCTGTGAGGAGAAAGGTACCTGAAAGCTATGTTCTTTGGGGCAAATATTCAGTTTTAAAACTGAATCTAGTGAACGTGTATTAGGAAGCTTGCTAAAACATAAGGCATATCTTCTGTTATGAACAAAATCATAATTATAAGAGAAAGGGACTTTAATCTGGGATGCTATATTCATTATGACCTTCTTGGAATCAGATTGTTAAGAATTATCAGTTGTTTCTAACCTTCCTATCGCCATGGTCGACCGTGATGTGGTTGTTTCTAACCTCCCTATCCCCATGGTCGACAGTGTTGTGGTTGTTTCCCACCTGTCCTCGCAAATTCGTATAGTCAATATTGACTTATTAGTTACGTGCATAGGTGACATACTAAACATAATTGTTTCCCTTGAAAAGCTTCATAGAAAACACCGACCTTACCTAACCTACTTAGTATGTTAAAATAAGCATCTTATAGCTTCGTAATTACAATTGTTACTTAACCTATTATAGGTATAGGTTAGGTAATAATTGTAATTACAAAGCAATAAGATGCTTATCTTAACATACTAAGTAGGTTAGGTAAGGTCGGTGTTTTCTATGAAGCTTTTCAAGGGAAACTATTATGTTAGTATGTCACCTATGCACTTATTTAATAAGTCATTATTGACTATACGAATTTGCGAGGACGGGTTGGTTTCCAAGTGCACATTCATTCATTTTTCCGAACTGAGTCATCAAAAATCGGTATTTTATCAAATGTTATTTGATCTCAAATTATACTTTGTAGTTTTATGTATAGTAGGAGCTCGGATAAGGTGGGTAAAGTGGTATAGTAATGTTGGTAATTTGTTTTTATTTACGGTACTCAGGTGGAAAAATTCTTAGCCTATCCTCGTCCAGACTGCGGCCGACCCCAACCCGTCCACAGCCTATCCTCGTCCAGACTGCGGCCGACCCCAACCCGTCCACAGCCTATCCTCGACCAGGCTGCGGCCGACCCCAACCCGTCCACAGCCTATCCTCGTCCGGACTGCGGCCGACCCCAACCCGTCCACAGCCTATCCTCGACCAGACTGCGGCCGACCCCAACCCGTCCACAGCCTATCCTCGACCAGACTGCGGCCGACCCCAACCCGTCCACAGCCTATCCTCGTCCAGACTGCGGCCGACCCCAACCCGTCCACAGCCTATCCTCGACCAGACTGCGGCCGACCCCAACCCGTCCACAGCCTATCCTCGACCAGACTGCGGCCGACCCCAACCCGTCCACAGCCTATCCCGACCAGACTGTGGCCGACCCCAACCCGTCCACAGCCTATCCTCGACCAGACTGTGGCCGACCCCAACCCGTCCACAGCCTATCCTCGACCAGACTGCGGCCGACACAGAGGACACATTCACAAATATTAACATTCTCTCAAACTAATACGACATTTTAACGACCATTTGCCCATTGTTTATGAGGACTGACTGCCGTACAAAGCCATTTATCACTTGATCAGGAGCGAATCTGATTGGTTGAGCTCCGATTAAAAATGTTATTGAACTTCAAATGATAGAACAACGCTCTCATTCCAATTACTAAAAAAATCAGATAGTTGCAATTCTATTTAAATTCATGGATTTCAGTCTCTGTGTCCACGTGTTCATTACGTGTTTTATTTATGCTTACTGAATACTGGTGATGATTGGCTGTATAAGTACGGTGGTGGATGAGTCTTATTCTGTCCCCAGGGTGGTGGTGGATCACCATTACCCTACCCCAGGGTGGTGGTGGACCACCATTACCCTACCCCAGGGTGGTGGTGGACCACCATTACCCTACCCCAGGGGGGTGGTGGACCACCATTACCCTACCCCAGGGGGGTGGTGGACCACCATGACCCTACCCCAGGGGGGTGGTGGACCACCATGACCCTACCCCAGGGTGGTGGTGGATCACCATTACCCTACCCCAGGGGGGTGGTGGACCACCATGACCCTACCCCAGGGTGGTGGTGGACCACCATTACCCTACCCCAGGGGGGTGGTGGATCACCATTACCCTACCCCAGGGTGGTGGTGGGCCTCCATTACCCTACCCCAGGGTGGTGGTGGACCACCATTACCCTACCCCAGGGTGGTGGTGGATCACCATTACCCTACCCCAGGGTGGTGGGCCACCATTACCCTACCCCAGGGTGGTGGTGGGCCACCATTACCCTACCCCAGGGTGGTGGTGGATCACCATTACCCTACCCTAGGGTGGTGGTGGATCACCATTACCCTACCCTAGGGTGGTGGTGGATCACCATTACCCTACCCCAGGGTGGTGGTGGGCCACCATTACCCTACCCCAGGGTGGTGGTGGATCACCATTACCCTACCCCAGGGTGGTGGTGGGTCACCATTACCCTACCCCAGGGTGGTGGTGGGCCACCATTACCCTACCCCAGGGTGGTGGTGGATCACCATTACCCTACTCCAGGGTGGTGGTGGGCCACCATACCTACCCCAGGGTGGTGGTGGATCACCATTACCCTACCCTAGGGTGGTGGTGGATCACCATTACCCTACCCTAGGGTGGTGGTGGATCACCATTACCCTACCCTAGGGTGGTGGTGGACCACCATTACCCTACCCCAGGGTGGTGGTGGATCACCATTACCCTACCCTAGGGTGGTGGTGGACCACCATTACCCTACCCCAGGGTGGTGGTGGATCACCATTACCCTACCCCAGGGTGGTGGTGGGCCACCATTACCCTACCCCAGGGTGGTGGTGGATCACCATTACCCTACCCCAGGGTGGTGGTGGGCCACCATTACCCTACCCCAGGGTGGTGGTGGATCACCATTACCCTACCCCAGGGTGGTGGTGGGCCACCATTACCCTACCCCAGGGTGGTGGTGGATCACCATTACCCTACCCAGGGTGGTGGTGGGCCACCATTACCCTACCCCAGGGGGGTGGTGGATCACCATTACCTTACCCCAGGGTGGTGGTGGATCACCATTACCCTACCCCAGGGTGGTGGTGGACCACCATTACCCTACCCCAGGGTGGTGGTGGGCCTCCATTACCCTACCCCAGGGGGGGGTAAGGTAATGGAGGCTCCACGATCTCCGTGTGTTACAAGAGGTGCTCTGTGATTGGCTCAATATGAGAGGTGTCAGCCTATTGGATTAGGCATCTGTGCCTACTACACCGAGGAACAAGCCAGCCACTCTGCTGTTAGTGCCAGACGGTAGAGCTTCATGCTGGTCGGCGTTCAATCCCCGACCGTCCATCAAGAGGTTGGGCACCATTCCTTTCCTTTCCCAGCTCCCCGTCCCATCCCCCTTATCCTGACCCCCTTCCCAGTGCTATATAATCGAAATGGCTTGGTGCTTTAACCTTGATTGTGCCCTGATTGACTCTCTTAACGACTCTTAACAGCATCTCGAGAGTGTCTCTTCTTGAGATTATCTTGAGGATATCGGGCCTTAGTGTCCCAGCGGCCCGGTCCCCGAGTACAGGAGCTTCACAACCTTGTACCTTACAGATGTGGCGTGTGACCCCCCCCCCCCTCCCCCCCTTTCCGTATCGTTTTAAGCCCTCTGACATCTGTCGTTTGGGTTGGACGACGAGGGACCCCGTGACGCCAGATTACGATATCATAAAGATCAATATTTCATGTTGTTATCTTGGCCTTTGGCTTGTTCGTATTTTCTTTGTTTACTTTTTTAGGGGTGACTTACCTGGGGATTATTGCATGTGCAATGTGCACTTGCTGGTCACCTGTGTGAAGCCAGTCATTACAGGTAAGTCTTCAATTATCCGGAATGTAATGTACTATTCAGTTATCCGGAATGTTTTATATTATTCAATTATCCGAATGGTTATAATATTTGGTTATCCAGAATACTATAGTGTGTTCAATTATCCATAGTGTTGGACAGTATTCAATTATCCAGAATGTTAGATAGGATTTAATTATACACAATTTATAGCATTTAATTATCCGGAATATATCGTGTTCAATTATCCGGAATGTAAGATAACATTAAATTTTCCGGAATGTTAAAGTGTTTAATTTTCCGGAATGTTAAACAGTGTTTAATTTTCCGGAATGTTAAACAGTGTTTAATTTTCTGGAATGTTAATATTCAGATATCCAGAATGTTAAACAGTGTTTAATTTTCCGGAATGTTTCAATTTTCCGGAAGGTATCGCGTATATAGTATATAGGTATACCTTTTCCTATATTTCCTTCCTATATATAGCTTTTCCTTTCGTTCAGATCAGCCCCGGGAATGCAACCGGGAGGAGTTCCGGTGTAGCAGCGGCCAGTGTGTGCCAGCAGAGTACGCCTGTGATGCTGGTGTGGCCAGGAGGCTGGCCTGTGCTGATCTCTCTCATCTCCTCAACTGTTGTGAGTTGTGACTCCCTTACGCACACTCACACGCACGCCCACACACACACACACACACACACACACACACCCACACACACACACACACACACACACACACACACACACACACACACACACACACACCAATATTTTCCAGTTTCCACATAAGAGGTTTGTTCTGGAAACTGGAAAATATTGGAGGGGTGACAGGTAAGCTTCTACGCTTACCTGTCGTAGAAGCACACACACATTAGGGGAATACACAGCTATTTTGTATCAAAACTTTAGCGAATTCCTTTTTCACCTCTTCCACAACCCGCTGTGGGGCTCAATATCCACAAATAACATTAATTCAACACTTACTCAACATTATTCAATGCTGCTAAAGTTGATATGGCTACACATGGATACTGTGTAGGCTGGATTTTGAAACTGCAAATCTAACTGTATTCTTCAGTAACTCATTTAAGTGATTTTTAACTTAATTTTTGTTTCGCCCTAAATTCAGTTTCATTCTTAGCTCTGTTTCACGAACGTTTCGTGTTCCGTGTTTTGTGTTCTGTGTTCCGTGTTCAGAACATAGAACAGGAGTTGGAGAACCCACAGAGTTGGTCCATTTTCCATCACATATAGACGTCAAAATCACCCAAACGGACAGATAACATGGTACTAATTGCCCTTCTACTCGAGCGGTCAGAACGTCACTAATCTGATGTATTAAATTACCCCGAACCCTAAACTAACCGAGAGACTCACGAATAGAAAACGGGACATCACGTCACTTTTGAAAACAGTTATTATTTTTAGTCCAGCCATTTTTGGCCTGACTGTATACGTCAAAATACGGTGTACTATTCGAGTGGCCGGGTTGACTGTGAATCCCAGCGGCTCGGCTTATAATTACTAAACAGTGTATGAGTTCCCAAACCCCACGGGCTCACCATAGCCCGTGCTACTTGGAACTCTCTGTTCCAAGTGGCGAATCTTAAACAACAACAACAACATCCCAAACTCAGCCACGTTGTTCTATAATAATAACATTAGGTTGTAAAGTTTCCAAACTCGTAAACTGTTTACTAACTGTAAACAAAGCCGCCATGATAGTTGAAAGATGAACGGGTTTCGTTAGTGGGTGCGTAAATGCCTGATGAGTCCAGGGGCCAGATTCACGAAGCAGTTACGCAAGTACTTTGGAACGTGTACATCTTTCGTGAATCTTTGACGGCTTTAGTTACATTTATTAAACAGTTTACAAGCATGAAAACTTGCCAATCAACTGTTGTTATTGTTATAAACAGCCTCCTGGTGCTTCGGAGCTCATTAACTGTTCAATAATTGTAAACAAAGCCGTCAAAGATTGAGAAAAGATGTATAGGTTCGTAAGTGCTTGCGTAACTGCTTCGTGAATCTGGCCCCCAGGTTCACGAAGCAGTTACGCAAGCATTTACAATTTGTTTTTATTACAATTATTAATTCATGATATATACGTGTATATAGATGCATTGTTTATAGTGATTTTATTACTACTGCTTAAGGCGTCTATGTTGCTTGTTTCACGATTTTCTTTGTTTCACCCTTAACTGTCTGTTTCACCCTTAACTGTCTGTTTCACTCTTAACTGTTTCATTCCTATCTATCAGACTCCTGCCTATCTGTCTACCTTCTTTTCTATCTATCACTCAGTACCGGCAATCAACTATTAATCTTATCTATCAGTACCGGTGATCTATTAGTCCACTTGTCTATTCACTGACCTACTTGTCAGGCATCTCCCTTAACTATCTATCAGTCCCATCTATCAGTTAATCCAGGTCCAATTGTCTATCCATTGACCAGCCTGTCAAAACCATCTATCAGTCCAATTATCTATCGCCAGCTGATCACGTGTGTCGGGCGGGACAGCTGCGATGTGGCTCTGGACCTTGTCTGTCTGTAGACAGAGCTTGTGACGGGTATATCGACTGTCCACTCACCTGGGACGACGAGGACAACTGCCGTGAGTACTGTCTATCATCCCCCCGGCCTCCCTGTCCTCTAGCCTATCCTCTATCCTAAATCTACTCATTTTGGGCTTTTTTTAAGCTAGTTTTTGTTTCGACGGTTTGTGTAATTCTCACGTCTCTGGCATCCTTCCTCTGCTGCCAGGTGTACGATAATGTCGTTCTCTACCGTTAATTAGGAGGAAGGTGAGCGAAAGCTACAGTTCATTGCGTCTGAACTGCTGTGAATACAAAACGAAGCAATAGAGTAAATCCGGGAAATGTTCGCTGGGAAAGAGGATACAAAAGCAGCCAAAAAATCCATTATTGAAATTCGTATTCAATGCTTTTTTTTTCTTCCATGAGGCAGCGTAATGTAATTTTGAAGTGTTTGTATTTCTAAGATTTATTTTACACTACTTTAAGTCTGTAAGTATTATATTTTAGTTTTATATGAATTTATTTTCCCGGGATAAATTTCCCGCCAATTTTGCGGAATTTAGTCATATGAGCATCCAAGACGGCCAAGATATTGTGCGGTACGACAGTGTGGACCGGCTGGCAGCGGATGTTCATACGTCCGTCGCCGTGGTTGCGATAGACCTGTCCTCTCACTTAATAATACATCGCACCTGTCCTCTCACTTAATAATACATCGCACCTGTCCTCTCACTTAATAATACATCGCACCTGTCCTCCCACTTGTTATTGTTGTCATTGCAGCCTTCGCCTGCGCGGCGTCGACGCCAACCTGTGAGTGTCGCGATATTACCATCAGCTGTGAGCGCCGAGGGCTCACTCTCCTCCCTCAGGATATTGAGCTCCAGATCTCTCGCTTGTGAGTACCTGGAGGGACAGACAGACAGACAGACAGCTTATTGTTTTTTCTGGTCTTGCAAAAACTTACATCAGTCATTTCTTATGGAATTTCTTCCTGGACTACTTGTTTGGAATTATTTCTGTTTGGAAATAACAAAATTTTATTACAATTAAATTAAATAACAATTCTGTTTGGTTTGGACTTGTTTTCGTATGGCCCCCCACCAGGAGGGGGGCCATACCCCCTCCTGGTATGGCGCTGTATGGTTGGGTCTAATATAATTGTGCCGTGCCGTTCTGAAAGTACCTCTCTGCTGCTCTTCTTTCTCTCAGGTATTAATTTCTCTTCAGAAATCTAGTATTTTGGTGAAATTAAAAAGCACCGCAATATTGATATTTCCTGGGATTTGTGAGTATCAGTCTTCATGGTTTCATGGGTCGCTCAGACTTACATGGTTTGGATTAGCCAAAGCCACTCACATTGTGAAAACAGATTGGATTCCTTTCCTGTTTTTGTTTTGTTTACACAGAAGGGTACAGGAGCAGATGACTGCTGACTCCTGTTAGCAGGCTGAGAGCTTTCCCTTCCTATAGCTCATGGTAAGCCTTACCCTACTAGTTTTACACAGGAGGGTACAGGAGCAGACGACTGCTGACTCCTGTTAGCAGGCTGAGAGCTTCCCTTCCCATAGCTCATGGTAAGCCTTACCCTACTAGTTTTACACAGGAGGGTACAGGAGCAGACGACTGCTGACTCCTGTTAGCAAGCTGAGAGCTTTCCCTTCCCATAGCTCATGGTAAGCCTTACCCTACTAGTTTTACACAGGAGGGTACAGGAGCAGACGACTGCTGACTCCTGTTAGCAGGCTGAGAGCTTTCCCTTCCCATAGCTCATGGTAAGCCTTACCCTACTAGTTTTACACAGGAGGGTACAGGAGCAGACGACTGCTGACTCCTGTTAGCAGGCTGAGAGCTTTCCCTTCCCATAGCTCATGGTAAGCCTTACCCTACTAGTTTTACACAGGAGGGTACAGGAGCAGACGACTGCTGACTCCTGTTAGCAAGCTGAGAGCTCTTCCTTCCCATAGCTCATGGTAAGCTACACTCAATAGTTTCCACGAAACACGATCCACTAATTGGCTAACAACCATGTACCCAATTGCTGATGGGTGAGCAGAGGTGAACAATTAAGGATTTGTTGTGTTTCCAGTCATGGAACCCCAATGCAGCAATGGGAGATTCTTTCTTGGACAATAGGCGACATGCAGAGCAGTACAAATGACCTTGGGATGGTGAATAGTGTAGCAATTCCGCAGTTCACATTTGAACACATTGTTTGATATGAGCCAGCTGGCTCATGTCTGTCCAGCTGGCTCATGTCTGTCCAGCTGGTGACTAACCACCTAGCCTGTCCATCCTACAGCCGGCTGTCCGGCAACTTCTTCAATCACACCTTGACGCCCTCGTCCTTCACTCGATACCCTCACGTCGTCTTCCTGTGAGTACACCTGTTGTTGTAGTTGTTGTTGTTGCTGTGGTTGTTGTTGATGTTATTGTAGTTGTTGTTACGTATCCATCCCTTGAATCCTGTATCCTGCCTTTGATACTTGTACCCAACCCCTGATCTATGTATCCAGCCCCTGTTCCTTGTATCCAGCTCCTAATCCTTGTATCTGGCCCTGATCCTTTTATTCAGTGCCTAAACCTGTATATCCTCTCTCGGGCCCCAAATTCAGCTTTATTTTTCTTTATTTATATTTATCCAGCATATGTATTCAGCCAGTGTATCCAGCTTATGTATTTAGACCATGTATGTAGCCTATGTATTTAGTCTATATGCCCAGCCTATGTATTCATCCTATGTATCCAACCAGTGTATTTAGCCTATATATCCAGCCTATGTGTTCAGCCAATGTATCCAGCCTATGTATTCGCATCTTCTTTGGGCCAGGATATCTCATGGGATATCAGAGCGTGTATGTGTGCGTTCCGTTCATCAGTATTTATCCAATAACAGAATTCATGTATCCAACCTAGAATCCATGTATATTTTACCTGAACCAGAAGATTATTGCCCAAACGGTTAGAACACTGTGTTCTAAGACAGTGTTCTCAACATTAGAACACTGTGTTCTAAGACAGTGTTTTCAACTAGTCCTTACCCACTGCTCGGAACGGAGCACGGTCAATAGGGAGTTTGAAAGGATAACACAAGTATTGATGAATAATGGCAATTTCTCCATGTTTTTCCGTTATCTACTTAACCTTCTTGCGTATATCATTGCAAAATAGACTCCCTTAAGCCAATAGATGTACCAATTACATTAAGACAACGTGCCAAGCACAACAGGTGAGTGGATATCCCGTGGGGGGCGTCCTAGGAGTTCCATGTGTGTTCCATCTCACCTAAACAATGTTGTTAATTCGGTATTATCAGTTCCACTTATCTTTGATTTTCTCTTTGTTTTTTTTCCTTTGTTTACGGTTCTTGGGAGTAGTTCTGTCTCTGGCTTCCTGATTACTGTTTTACTCTCTCGTAGAAATGACGTACATACTTTGCTTAGTTGTTGTTATGAACTCCAGTAGAGTTCTATGTTTACACATTTCCTCGGCCTTTTATATGTGCGTGTGCGTGTGCGTGTGCGTGTGCGTGTGCGTGTGTGTGTGTGTGTGTGTGTGGTGTGTGTGTGTGTGTGTGTGTGTGTACTTGGGTGTTACTCACCTATTTGTGCTTGCGGGGGTTGGCTTTGGCTCTTTGGTCCCGTCTCTCAACTGTCAATCAACTGGTGTACAGATTCCCGAGCCTATAGGGCTCTATCATATCTACATTTGAAACTGTGTATGGAGTCAGCCTCCACCACATCACTGCCTAATGCATTCCATCCGTAAACTACTGACACTGAAAAAGTTCCTTCTAACGTCCCTGTGGCTCATGTGGGTACTCAGTTTCCACCTGTGTCCCCTTGTTCGCGTGCCACCAGTGTTGAATAGTTTATCCTTGTTTACCCGGTCGATTCCCCTGAGGATTTTGTAGATTGTTATCATATCTCCCTTACTCTTCTGTCTTCCAGTGTCGTAAGGTGCATTGCCCGCAGCCTTTCCTCGTAACTCATGCCTCTTAGTTCTGGGACTAGTCAAGTGGCATACCTTTGGACTTTTTCCAGTTTCGTCTTGTGCTTGACAAGGTACGGGCTCCATGCTGGGCCGCATACTCCAGGATTGGTCTTATATATGTGGTGTACAAGATTCTGAATGATTCCTTACACAGGTTCCTGAACGCTGTTCTGATGTTAGCCAGCCTCGCATATGCCGCAGACGTTATTCTTTTTAAGTGGGCTTCAGGCGACAGGTTTTGTGTGATGTCAACTCCTAGATCTTTCTCTCTGTTCGTTTCATTAAGTACTTCATCTCCTGTTCTGTATCCTGTGTCTGGCCTCCTGATTCCACTGCCTAGTTTCATTACTTTGCATTTACTCGGGTTGAACTTCAACAGCCATTTGTTGGACCATTCACTCAGTGTCTAGGTCATCTTGTAGCCTCCTACTATCATCCTCTGTTTCAATCCTCCTCATAATTTTTGCATCATCATCATCAGCAAACATTGAGAGAAACGAGTCTATACCCTCTGTGAGATCATTTACATATATCAGAAACTGTATAGGTCCAAGGACTGACCCCTGCGGGACTCCACTCGTCCCGCAGGGTCAGTCCTGCGGGACGTCTCGCCAATCTGAGACCTCACCCCTCGCACAGACTCGTTGTCTCCTGTTGCTTAGATACTCCTTTATCCAATGGAGTACCTTCCCTTTCACTCCAGCCTGCATCTCCAGCTTTTTCACTAGCCTCTTGTGTGGTACTGTGTCAAAGGCTTTCTGACAATCCAAAAATATGCAGTCTGCGCACCCTTCTCTTTCTTGCCTGATTTTTGTTGCCTGGTTGTAGAATCCGTGTGTGTGTGTGTGTGTGTGTGTGTGTGTGTGTGTTGTGTGTGTGTGTGTGTGTGTGTTGTGTGTGTGTGTGTGTGAGCATGTTTGTGTTCTGAGAGCTAAAAAGCATCCCAAACAACATACACTGAACCCTTCCTCGACCCCTCACCCCCCTCCCCCTCCCCCGTTAGACCATGTATCCGGCACTACAGACACATGTATCACCCTGTACCCGCAGGGACCTGAGCAACAACAGCCTGACCAGCCTCCCGCCGGGATGTTCCTCAGCCTATCCGCCTCCGTATCCTCGACCTCAGGGACAATCTTCTCTCAGCGCTCCGGAACTCCACCTTCCTGGGCCTAGCTAGCCTCAGGACGCTGTGAGTATACCTATCCACTCGCTCCTATGAGTATACCCATCCACTCGCTCCTATGAGTATACCCATCCACTCGCTCCTATGAGTATACCCATCCACACGCTCCTATGACAGCAATATCTCACCCATGAAGCTCCCGATGGCTTTGCAGGGTTACCCGCTACCAACAACAAGAGGACATGTTGCCCTGATTGGCGGTCCTGAAGGGACGCTGCTCTCTTGGTCTGATTGGTCCTCCCTATATGCAAGGAGAAAATCATAACACGGCCCCTGATTGGTTGAGATGATGTTGGTTATACGTCATGTGGACTGTGATTGGTTCAGAGATCACGACGTTTTCCGTGAATGGTCAACGGTGTTTTCTAATTGGTGCAGAGGAGGTTAGCTCTTGCCATTGGCCGGGACAGGAAGGTCGAAATCTCCTTT
>WNGS01159612.1:6466531-6485916 GCA_020271785.1 Procambarus virginalis
CACACACATACAGCTCGAGAAGCTCCAGAATCTGTACACCAGTGATTGACGAGTGAGAGGCGGGACCAAAGAGCAAAGCCAACCCCGCAAGCACAATAGGTGACCATGGCAGGTGAGCATGTAATCCTTCACAAGAACACCACTACAATACCTGCTGGTAATCCCCCTCCTTCCTCCATGACATACTAGGTGTAATCCACAATAGCGTGGATAATAAAATTTTATTAAGCTGGATCATTGGAGATTCGAACCGGGGCAGGGAATGCCGCCAATAATACTCATATTATCGGGCTTGCAGCTTACAAAACAGGTCATATTTCGCTCAACTTATAAAAAATGAAGAAGATGAGAAACGAAACATTAAAAAAAGAAACATGAGAATAATTATTCAAAATAACAGGGAAACAAATCCTTTATGCAGTGTGATTTCCCATTGTTTATGCCTCCAATATAGCTCTTATATCCCCCTCTCAAGCTTTGCCTTTACCTTGCCTCAGACAGCTTAAGGAAGACGTCTTAAGGCCTAGACTTATGACACAATGTGTCTCAACACGATGAGGAGAGACAGCTCTTGATTCTCAGTCTTTAATTACCATCAAGACGCCCTCCTTAAGCAGTCTCAGTCAAACGTCAGACTTACGTTTAAGGAGAATAACAGCCATATTCTATATTGTGGAGCCATATTCTATACTGTGGAGCCATATTCTATACTGTGGAGCCATATTCTATACTGTGGAGCCATATTCTATACTGTGGCACATATTCTATACTGTGGAGCCATATTCTATATTGTGGCACCATATCTATACTGTGGAGCCATATTCTATACTGTGGAACCATTATCAATCAGAAAATGGCACTTATTACTTCCCAGGAACAAGATTTGTTACAAAAATACAATGATTGCTCTCATTGTAATACAATGAGAGCAACAATACAATAATAATAGTAATAATAGTGAGAGAGCAACAATACAATGATATTAATAACCCCACAAGAACAACAATACAATGATAATGCAATGGGAGCAACAATGGAATGATATTGAGTGTTACTCGATGACGTTGGCAATATGTACAAGATGGACAGATACCAGACACAATGACTGGATGGTACAATGTATCACGCGAGGAGTCTAAGATGAGCAGATGTTGCCAAGGTAACCAGGATGCTATCGTTCGGATAACCCGGAGATGTGGTCGGTGAGTGTTGGAGCAGGTGTGGGGAATTGTTGGAGCAGGGATGGGGGAAGTGCTGGAGCAGGGGTGGATCAGTATTGGACAAGAGGTAGAGAAGTGTACTTATCCAACCATCCAATTCATGTAATTACCCAACCATCCAGTTCATGTAATTATCCAATCTCCACCTATCCCTGTGTGTAGTGCTATAATGACACTTGGTGTAACTTCATCCACAGATTTCCAGACCTCTTTCACAGCGAGAATTTTGACAATTTATTTTCTCAATATTCATTTACCCTATTTGTAGCTATTACTTCTTGTTTTAAATTGGGTTAATAGGTTTATTATATGCCAATTTCATGTATGAAACCTATTTATCTTTTCTGTACTCCTCATTCATGTCCACAGTTATATTTACCAAATATATAAGGAATTTAAAATGTTTTATAAGTATCTTTTCACTTGGTTTCTAGTGTCAAGGATTAATTTTAATTATTATTCTTTATATGCTCTTATATATAATTTAGCTAATGTATATAATTATATATTATGGTATAATGCAGTTGTTTCTACCACAGACGTGGCTATACATTTACAATGCTAACCAGCATATATACATTTTCTTCTCTCCTCCATGGACAGGGTGAGAGATGTGTTAAACATATAGTTCAAGGGTTTATTGAACAATCAACCACAGAAGGTGATTGTAGTGCTTTTAAATGCTAAGCTAACCTACAGACATAAATACACGGATTTACGCCCGTCCTACATAAACAGTGTTCAAGGTGTCTTTTACATAGTGTCATTAATGTGCGTTTACAAATGTGAAATGCAATTTTGACAGCTTCCACGTATCCTATATATATAATATATATCTGTATGTATATATATATATATATATATATATATATATATATATATATAATATATATTATATATATATATATATATATTCACCTATTTCTCTCCTACTTTGACAAGGGTAAGATAGCTCATATAGAACTAGTGTGGTAATAGGCACTTAACCACTGAAGGTGATTAAGATGCTTTTACAAGCTCAGGTTATAGGTACATGCAATGAATAACAGATGTATTACATATTGCATAGGTTCAATACATTGTATACCAGATGTATTACATAGTTAATCTTGGATACAAGTTCAATATATCAAGTGTTCCAGTATTCATATACTAGTTACAGAGTTCAGCATACCTCAGCCCAGGGGGGCGAAAGTCAGTCAATATGGGACATTCTACAATATAATGTTCAAGGGAATGCATGTTTTCTCTTTCACACAGTTGACACATTGTGTATTCGACACTTTGACAAAGTTGACACATGGTGTATTTGACACTTTCACAAAGTTGACACATGGTGTATTCGACACTTTCTCAAAGTTGACACATGGTGTATTCGACACTTTCTCAAAGTTGACACATGGTGTATTTGACACTTTCTCAAAGTTGACACATGGTGTATTCGACACTTTCACAAAGTTGACACATGATTTATTGAACATTTTTACAAAGTTGACACATGGTGTATTGAACACTTTCACAAAGTTGACACATGGTGTATTAGACACTTTCTCAAAGCTGACACATGGTGTATTTGACACTTTCACAAAGTTGACACATGGGTTGACATAGCAGTAAATAGGTACCTGGGGGTTAGACAGCTGCTAAGGCTGCTTGCTGGGGGTGTGTAACAAAAAGAAGGCCTGGTCGAGGACCGGGCCGCGGGGATGATAAGCTCCGAAGTCATCTCAAGATAACCTCAAGATATGGGCAGAATTCAACACTTCCACAAAGTTGACACACATGGGTTGAATAGAGTTGATAGATAACACTGCTCTTAGCACAATTATGGATCATTGTTCACCAATGATATCAACCTACAGAGGCCAAGTTTGTCCGTGGATCAACATTGTTCATCGGTCGCTCTATTGCACAACAATAGAGTATTAGCTTTCATTCGCTAGAGCGTGTCTGTCTGTCTCTGTCTCTCATATACCTACCTGTTTCCCGCCCGTCTACACCAGGCGGGGAGTGTGAGAGGGGGACACATTACAGGTGTGCCAACACCCGCTGTATCCAGGCCAGTAACCGCTGTGATTCTTACTGCGACTGTGTACCCGACTGTGACGACGAGTTCAACTGTACCGCTGCCCTCTACACCCGCCTCCACGGTACGTACCCCTGCCCTCTACACCCGCCTCCACGGTACGTACCCCCGCTCTCTACACCCACCTCCACGGTACGTACACCCGCCTCCACGGTACGTACCCCAGCCTTCAACACCCGCCTCCACGGTACGTACCCCCGCCCTCAACACCCGCCTCCACGGTACGTACCCCTGCTCTCTACACCCGCCTCCACGGTACGTACCCTCGCCCTCTACACCCGCCTCCACGGTACGTACCCCCGCTCTCTACACCCGCCTCCACGGTACGTACCCCCACCCTCTACACCCGCCTCCACGGTACGTACCCCCACCCTCTACACCCGCCTCCACGGCACGTACCCCCACCCTGTACACCCGCCTCCACGGTACGTACCCCTCGCCCTCTACACCCGCCTCCACGGTTCGTCCTTTCACTTAATACATCACATTTTTTGGCGGAACAGATCAATCCGTTAAAAATGTAACCTATTAGCAACTAAGCAAGCACTGCAATATTGACGTTTCCCGTACATAGGCGTCGATAGGTCACGTGGATGATGACGTGAAACAGAATGAGAACGTGAGAGCTGGAGCATCCGAAAGATAACTCGGAAACAGAGGACACATGAAAAAAAAATTGAAAATATTCATAAATTCATTGAAAATATTTACATTTACGAAAATATTCATAAATTCATTGAAAATATTTACATTTACGAAAATATTCATAAATTCATTGGGAGACATTCAATGACAAAAATCAATTTCAGATGTGAATGCAAAAAAAGGATGAAATAGATAGTAAATAGTAGAAGGAAGTTAAATATATGGTAAACTATTATAGAGGTGGAAACAGTGAAGATTAATTGAACGAATTGAGGAAGAACTAGACATTTAGAGAAGCAGGAAGTGCTCTAGAAGCCGGCCCGGATCTAGGGACGGGTGCTGTCAAGATATCAGCTGCTAAAATTGACAGCGGTAAACCTGGACGTTCTGAAACCATGGAATGACTACATGTGGAGGCCATTAGTTCAGGCAACAAGGTGTTCAAACTTCAGACTTAGCGAATGATAGACACATGATAACAACAGCAACGAGGGAAAAGTCATTGCATTTAACCTATGCTGGTTCGATTGCTAGACACACACACACACACACACACACGCACACGCACACGCACACGCACACGCACACGCACGCAAACCAAGCTCTCTCAACAAGGTGCAGCTGTCTAATGGGTCTCTGCTTGACTTGTGTAACCAGATACAAATACCTTGGTCTTGTGGTTCGACTATACGGCAGTGTTGTAGCCAGACTGGCCGGGTCGTCAGTGTAGAGAGGGGCTCCGTGCTCTCAAGTCTGTGGCACGCTATCACCCCGTCTCTGGCGCAATTGTAAGAATTGCCAAAAATGCTGTACCTCTCATATATTCGGTCTCTGATCCATTATGCTGTACCCGTGCCTGTTCCGGTTCCTCAGAGAATGCTTGGAGGGCTGGAAAAGATGCAAAATAAAGCTATGAGGATTATCCTTGGATGTCCCCGTACAACTAAATTACTAACATGAGGAAGGAACTGAATATCCCAGGTGTATCATGCTGTTTTGACTAACCTAAACAACTTCTGCACTTAGGCTCCCCAAGCCTTCTTTATCAAAAGTCAACATCCCTCTAAATGGTCTACAAAAACCGCCACTGTGCTCAGAATGTACAATGTTCATGATCTCTCCCAAGAGAGACAACAAAAACACTTTCCTGCCCATGGGCGATCACCCTTTTCCAATTAATGTCCCACATTTCGCACCCAAGAAGATTAAAGAACAATTCTTACTTTGACAAGAAGCAAATTACAGACTGATGTCCTGGTCTGAGAGCGCTCCCTCTGCTAAATTATTTACACTGATGGCTCCTTTCACCAATGCCATGGTGTAGTTGTTGTGACGGCGAGAGATGATTCCTTCTCCCATGAGTCGATAGTATTCTCGGTGACTCGGATACTTTTGATATCGTTCGCCTTATGCGTTTCTGTTCTCGTATTGGCGTCCTTGGTGATATTTAGCGCCCTCTGACTATCCCACACATTTGATGGTGCTACATAACCTTCCCGGTTTGGAGCCTTCTTTTTGATAATTACTTACTTACTTCTCCCATGAGTGTGGATCACGTATAAATAACTGGGCCTTCGCTCTTCAAACAGAATTGGTTGCCATAATCCTTGCTCTCGAGTGCGTAAATGAATCCATAGTTGACACGCTAATTGTATGTGACTCCTTGTCATCCTTGACTGCTCTCGGCTCCCCAAGGCATAACTGTGACGTGCTTATCTCTGAAGCTAGACACAGATATAATGAAACAATCAATGATGGAGTCAGAGTTTGTCTCCTGTGGATTCCTTCCCATATTGGTCTCCGAATGCAGGATAGAACTGATGAGTTGGCCAAGACCTCTGCTCGTAAAGAGGGAATTGATTACCATCTTGGACTGCCTTTGAGCAGCCTGAGGGCAGCAATATCCCAGGAACATCAACATAATCTCGGAGACTTGAGACAAAGTGAAATTCACACCAGTTACTCCATCTATCATTATTCTATTATGCAGGAAGAACCGCACGTCTATGGGTCATCCAATAATGTTAGCAGACTTCTAGATGTTACCACTGCTAGGCTTAGGCTCGGCTACAAGTACCTCTGGCAGTTTGTAACATCTGCTGATGTAGATTTGACTAAATGTAAACTCTGTCAGCTATTCACATACTTTGCGTCAATTGCGAAAAAATTCAGAACTCAGAGATAACTCTTATCTCTGGTGTCCAAGAAGTGTATAAATACTTCATTCATGATGATGTACTGCCAAGAACCTTAGCCAAGTCTCCAGGGTTTGCTTACTGTAGGTGTAGCCTGCACATGACTGTAGGTGCAGCCTGCACATGACTGTAGGTGCAGCCTGCACATGACTAGGTGTAGCCTGCACATGACTGTAGGTGTAGCCTGCACATGACTGTAGGTGCAGCCTGCACGTGACTGTAGGTGCAGCCTGCACATGACTGTAGGTGCAGCCTGCACATGACTGTAGGTGCAGCCTGCACGTGACTGTAGATGTAGCCTGCACATGACTGTAGTGCAGCCTGCACGTGACTGTAGATGCAGCCTGCACGTGACTGTAGGTGCAGCCTGCATATGACTGTAGATGCAGCCTGCACGTGACTGTAGATGCAGCCTGCACGTGACTGTAGATGCAGCCTGCACGTGACTGTAGATGCAGCCTGCACGTGACTGTAGGTGCAGCCTGCACGTGACTGTAGATGCAGCCTGCACGTGACTGTAGATGCAGCCTGGACATGACTGTAGATGCAGCCTGCACATGACTGTAGATGCAGCCTGCACATGACTGTAGATGCAGCCTGCACATGACTGTAGATGCAGCCTGCACATGACTGTAGATGCAGCCTGCACATGACTGTAGGTGCAGCCTGCACATGACTGTAGGTGCAGCCTGCACGTGACTGTAGGTGCAGCCTGCACGTGACTGTAGATGCAGCCTGCACATGACTGTAGATGCAGCCTGCACATGACTGTAGATGCAGCCTGCACATGACTGTAGATGCAGCCTGCACATGACTGTAGATGCAGCCTGCACATGACTGTAGATGCAGCCTGCACATGACTGTAGATGCAGCCTGCACATGACTAAAGCTGCCGCCCAGTTGGGTGGGTGTGGAGCAGGATGAGTAACTGTGTGACTGACTCACCGCAGATGTAAACTGCCTTGTATACTGACTCTTAAGGATATGTGTATCCATGTGTGTGTGTTTGTATGTCACATATGTTTACTCACCTATTCGGGCCTGCAGGAGGGAGCTCTAGCTCCTGAACCCCAGCTGTGTTTGGAGCGTCCAGATGTACAGTCAGCCTTAGCCTACCTAATTCTAATTATTATTCCTGGGTGTTGATTAACAGGTGTGAGCAGGTGCGAGCTGGGAGCGTCGCTCACGTGCATGGTGGCCAGTCAAGACCGCTCCAAGGACAGATGTATCGCCAGTTCGCACATCTGTGATGGTCGCAGCGATTGTCACAATGGCCAGTACCTTAATGACGAGTCTGGGTGTGGTAAGTCTTGACACCTGTCTCTCTACACCTGTTACACCTCTTGTATAGTGTATCAACACCTGTCACACCTCTTGTATAGTGTACCAACACCTGTTACACCTCTTGTATAGTGTACCAACACCTGTTACACCTCTTGTATAGTGTACCAACACCTGTCACACCCTTGTACAGTGTACCAACACCTGTCACACCCTTGTACAGTGTACCAACGCCTGTCACACCCTTGTACAGTGTACCAACGCCTGTCACACCCTTGTACAGTGTACCAACACCTGTCACACCCTTGTACAGTGTACCAACACCTGCTACACCCTTGTACAGTGTACCAACACCTGTTACACCTCTTGTATAGTGTACCAATACCTGTTACACCCTTGTACAGTGTACCAACACCTGCTACACCCTTGTACAGTGTACCAACACCTGTTACACCTTGTATAGTGTACCAATACCTGTTACACCCCTGTATAGTGTACCAACACCTGTCACACCCTTGTACAGTATACCAACACCTGTTACACCTGTGTAACAGGTGTATAGTGTACCAACACCTGTTACACCTCTTGTATAGTGTACCAACACCTGTCACACACTTGTATAGTGTACCAACACCTGTTACACCCTTGTACAGTGTACCAACACCTGTTACACCTCTCGTATAGTGTACCAACACCTGTCACACCCTCGTACAGTGTACCAACACCTGTCACACCCTTGTACTGTGTACCAACACCTGTCCCATGCGTATTAGTAACCATCATTAGATTTCTTAATTGCTTCTGTCTCGTCACTACCGCCTGTCGCTAGTGACTGTCCAGTTATGACCACTCCTCCTGTCACCGTCTATCAACACGGTTCACACCTGTCACTCTACCTGTCTCAAACCCTGCTCCTTATTAACAAAATCCACAAGGGCCGTGACGGATTCGAACCTGCGTCCTAGAGCATCCCAGACACTGCCTTAATCGACTGAGCTAATCGACTGCCCCTTCTTACCCTCCTTTCCCCATACTATGGTTATACTCCCTATACTCCCTATACTATACTCACTATATATACTCCCTATATATTCTTGGCCCTTCTAATGCTATTATACAGAAATAGTCGGTTTGTTATATGAAGAATTTAATGGATTTGTCTCTCTTCCATCTCTCTCTCTCTCTCTCTCTCTGAGCAGTGCAAGGCGATGAGAGGGAGAGGTGGCCGTGTAGGGGTGGAGGGACCACGGTGGAGTGGTTCCTTTGCGGTGACGGCCGGTGCCTGCCCCGCGCCCTCCTCTGCGACTTCAAGTACGACTGTCTCCATGGCGAGGACGAACTCCAGTGTGGTGAGTCTCTCTTGTTTTGGTGTGCCTCGGCTGGTGCCAGGAGCCTCGGCTGGTGCCAGGAGCCTCGGCTGGTGCCAGTAGCCACTGGCAACATCACACTCACCCTACCATCACACTCACCCTACCATCACACTCACCCAGCAAGGTAATCAGCTCAGTTGACATTCATTTATTCATCATAAAATAAACGGAAATAATTAATTAATCGAGAACTTTTTTACCACATTCTGGAACTCTGCTGCAAATCTGCCACAATTTTTTTGTTTCGCCAGTTTTACAATTTGCAAATTTGTTCCGGAGCATTTCGTTCGCTGCATGAGCTGCAATAGGGACGTACATGCTGCTCTCTGGAGTAGGACTTTATACCTTAAAGATAAGGCAACTGTACGTGATGTGGAATGCAAACACCTCAACCAGAAGACATCAGCTGCATGTGGGAAGCTGGTAAGCATTAGAAGGGCGGTAACGAAAACTATTTTCAGAACCTACGTGAGACTAGTGCTGTAATATGCAGCGACGGCAAGGAACTAGCATATCGTGAAGCACAACAAGAAACTTGGAAATGTACAAACATTTGTAATAAGGTTTTTACCATAATTAAAGGAACCAAGCTGTCTTGATATAAACGTATGAGGACACATGATCACAACATTCAAAATACCGAGAGGAATACATAACATGGACAAGAAAGCTTGTCCGTGTTCTGTATTCTTCTTAGTTAATTCTCTTTAAACTGAGTGGAAGTGGACGCTAATTCGCTGGGCTTTAGTGGAATGTCCTGATCAACTAGTGGAATGTCCTGATCAACTAGTGGAATGTTCTGATCAACTAGTGGAATGTTCTGATCAACTAGTGGAATGTTCTGATCAACTAGTGGAATGTTCTGATCAACTAGTGGAATGTTCTGATCAACTAGTGGAATGTTCTGATCAACTAGTGGAATGTTCTGATCAACTAGTGGAATGTTCTGATCAACTAGTGGAATGTTCTGATCAACTAGTGGAATGTTCTGATCAACTAGTGGAATGTCCTGATCAACTAGTGGAATGTTCTGATCAACTAGTGGAATGTTCTGATCAACTAGTGGAATGTCCTGATCAACTAGTGGAATGTTCTGATCAACAAGTGGAATGTTCTGATCAACAAGTGGAATGTTCTGATCAACAAGTGGAATGTTCTGATCAACAAGTGGAATGTCCTGATCAACTAGTGGAATGCTTTGATTATTGTCGCAATATAATTTAAAAAGAATGTTATTTGGCCCAAATATGGCAGCCAATTTTCAAAATGGCGGACCTAAGCGGGTCATAGACTAAAATGCCAAATCGAGAGCATCAAGAATTAGCTTCAAATGAGCTTTCGGAGGCAACTAACTTTAGTTGACATTTTGACTTATGTTTGGGATTGAAAACCCTTGTGTTTGCCCAACCACTTGAGCTGGATGGTAGAGCGACGGTCTCGCTTCGTGCGGGTGGGCATGTAACCCCCCAACCCGTCCTCGCAAATCCGTATAGTTAATATTGACTTATTAGTTACCTGCATAGGTGACATACTAAACATAATAGTTTCCCTTGAAAAGCTTCATAGAAAACACCGACCTTACCTAACCTACTTAGTATGTTAAGATAAGCATCTTATAGCTTCGTAATTACAATTGTTACTTAACCTATTATAGGTATAGGTTAGGTAATAATTGTAATTACGAAGCAATAAGATGCTTATCTTAACATACTAAGTAGGTTAGGTAAGGTTGGTGTTTTCTATGAAGATTTTCAAGGGAAACTATTATGTTAAGTATGTCACCTATGCACTTATTTAATAAGTCAATATTGACTATACGAATTTGCGAGACGGGTTGAACCCCTCGACCGTCCAAGTGGTTGGGCACCATTCCTTCCCCCCTTCCCATCCCAAAACCTTATCCTAACCCTTGCCAAGTGCTATATAGTCGTAATGGCTTGGTGCTTACCCCTAATAATTCCCTTCCCCTCCCTATATACAGATTTTCTGCTGCTTTCTTTTACAATATATATATATATATATATATATATATATATATATATATATATATATATATATATATATATATATATATATATATATATTTTTGCAGTGCTAGGACACCTGACCTGCCAACGTTAACACTTCACAGTGTTAAGTTAGTAAGGTTCAATTCTAACCTACAGTATTTTCCAGTAGTATTTTCAACATGATCTGTTATGCCACTCATATATTCTGATTAGGTGCAGCAAGTATATAATCAGTAACCCAGCATAACACCCTGAGTGTCCGAATGATTTCCGTCTTCACCTCAATTACAAATATTCCGTTAGTTTCATCACTATCCTTATCAGATACTAATAAATAACTTGTCCTTCCTCTCTGTACTCTCATGTGAGCCATTCTTTCTCCCATCAGAGCGTCCTGAGTGCAGCAGTAGTGAGTGGCAATGTCTGAGTGGGCAGTGCATCGACAAGACCGGCCGCTGTGACCTGGAATTTCAATGCTTCGACAAGACTGATGAAATTGCATGTGGTAAGTGGCAAGAACGTGTTGAAACCGGTTTTGGTCTTGTCTAAGTGTGTTGAAACCTGTTTTGGTCTTGTCAGAGCATGTTGAAACAGGTTACTTTTCTTCCCATTACAATGTGCGCATTATAGGTTGAAAAGTATTTGCAATTATGCTCGCGCATAGTTACTAACACTTTCCTGTCCATGATGCCCGCTGTAACATACAAATAGTTGCAAGTCTGTCAATAATATACTGTTTACCTTATACATAATTACAAGGACTTTTCTACCCATACTGCACTCTGATATAGAGGTGCTGTCTCCCACAGAGGAGGAGGCGTGCCGGCCCGGCTCTATGAGGTGCCATAGTGGACAGTGTGTTGCGGCCTCTCTTTGGTGTGATTGGCATCCTGATTGTCCTGACGCTTCTGATGAGCGCTTCTGTGGTGAGTACTGTGGTGGTGACGTGCCTCTGGGGACTACTGGTGTGGTGGAGATATTTTCATTCCAATTTTTTTGTATTAATCTGTGTAGTCATATATATTCCGACGTACAACGAAATTATAAAGTAGAAATCGGCACTTTTGAGTTGGACAAACCGGAAAATTATTTTTTACTTGCGTTGCTTTGACACACTAAACTAACCTATCCAAACTTTTCTGACCTTATCCTGACCCTAACCTAAACCTTATCCTGACCCTAACCTAAACCTTATCCTGACCCTAACCTAAACCTTATCCTGACCCTAACCTAAACCTTATCCTGACCCTAACCTAACCTTATCCTGACCCTAACCTAAACCTTATCCTTATCCTGACCCTAACCTAACCTTTCTAGGCCTAATACACGATATCTGAGGTCTAGTATAGTACATATCTGTGCTATGTAAGGCCTAGGAATATTTAAGTTGTTTTTTTAGCTTCATTTTTTTTATAAAAGAATACCTTATTAGTCAGTATACTTCTATATGTAAGCTAAGTACATACGAATTCGTGACAATTGACGATCTTCACAATAGATACTATCTAAATAGGCGGATTAGGCAACTATTGTGAATGGCATCCTGTACAGGGTCTGTCGATAGCTTAGAGTTAGGGGGCGGGGTGTTGATAAGCCTCACAGGGCTTGGGGGGGGTTGATAAGCCTCACAGGGCTTGGGGGATGGTTGATAAGCCTCACAGGGTTCCAGTACCCAACTTATTAAATTTTAGACACTTCGACTCAAACGTAAAAACTGCAGTGGTTTAGACAAATGAAACCCAGCAGAATACTGACGCTACAGAGGCCTAATAATTACTGGCTCCTGGGGCCAGATTCACTAAGCAGTTACTCAAGCACTTACGAACCTATACATCTTTTCTCAATCTTTTTCGGCTTTGTTTCCAATTATTAAACAGTTAATGAGCTCCGAAGCACCAGGAGGCTGTTTATAACAATAACAACACTTGATTGGGGAGTTTTCATGCTTGTAAACTGTTTAATAAATGTAATCAAAGCCGTCAAAGATTGAGGAAAGATGTTCACGTTCGTAAGTACCTGCGTAACTGCTTCGTGAATCTGGCCCCAGTAACTTAGTTGAGTTACCCAGATAATGACGCTTTAAGGTTAGGCAAAAACCGTTGCTTTTTTCACGTAGTGATAATCGAACTTCCGAAGCCTAACCCCACCCAAAAAAAAAAAAGGTTCAAAACTTTCCTCAATTTCCTCAATATTACTTTCCCACGCTGAATGGGGCGGTTAAGAGGTAATGGCCACCTTTTTTTCAATTTATGGCCCTCAAAGCCTTATATGATTGCAACGCGGCGTTGCTCTGCATCAAAGAGTGTGGGTTTTTTGTGCTTGTTTGAGCGTTAAACTGGAGAAATTTTGCAAGCAGTATATCGCTATAAGTTTTTAAGGTTGGACGGTCTGTGGCTATCCTCTGTAATGTTGGGTAGTTTGTGGCTATCCTCTGTAATGTTGGGTAGTTTATGGCTATCCTCTTTATTGTTGGGTAGTTTGTGGCTATCCTCTGTAACGGTGGGTGGTCTGTGGCTATCCTCTATAATGGTGGATGGCCTGTGGCTATCCTATATAATGTTGGATGGCCTGTGGCTATCCTATATAATGGTGGATGGTCTGTGGCTATCCTCTATACTGGTGGATGGCCTGTGGCTATCCTCTATACTGGTGGATGGCCTGTGGCTATCCTCTATAATGGTGGATGGTCTGTGGCTATCCTCTATAATGGTGGATGGTCTGTGGCTATCCTCTATAATGGTGGATGGTCTGTGGCTATCCTCTATAATGGTGGATGGTCTGTGGCTATCCTCTATAATGGTGGAGGATCTGTGGCTATCCTCTATAATGGTGGAGGATCTGTGGCTATCCTCTATAATGGTGGAGGATCTGTGGCTATCCTCTATAATGGTGGAGGATCTGTGGCTATCCTCTATAATGGTGGATGGCCTGTGGCTATCCTCTGGATGGCCTGTGGCTATCCTATTCAAGCTGGAAGGTTCCCTGACTATCCTATAGTAACTTGCAGTGCTCATTTTTACTCTGAAAATTACTATTTTTCGAAAGCAAAGTCATTTTGTAAATGATTCCAAATATATGTGTGTGAAAATTTTTATTACAATTACGAGAGTGAGCATCATTAATCGCTCATCAAATGATATCATTTTTTGACCATCATCGGCTAGTATGTGATCGACAGTATGGTTTCAGAAAAGGCCGAACTGCTGCTGATCTCTTGCTAAATCTCTCCACTAAGTGGCATCAGTCACTGGATGAGTCCAAGATCAGCTGTGTTGTTGGTCTAGATATAGCAGGAGCCTTTGATCGGGTCTGGCACTCTGGGTTAGCAGTGAGGCTTCAAGCTTAAGGCATTGCAGACTCCAGCTTAGAGTTAATAAGACTACCTTCAAGAACGGACTCTAATGGTAGTCCTCAATGGAGCAGAATCCGGAAGTCACTCAATTGGTGGCAGCGTTCCACAGGGTAGTGTGCTTGGCCCTCTGCTGTGGAATGTTTATTTCAACGATCTTCTTCATCTCATTCCTGAAGCTCAAGCCTATGCTGATGACTGTACTCTAACCTTCACATACAGAAAGGAGGAAATGCTAACTGCTGCAAGACTCATCAATCACCACCTTTCAGCGATTTCTACCTAGGGTTAACTTGAGGTTATCTTGAGATGATTTCGGGGCTTTAGTGTCCCCGCGGCCCGGTCCTCGACCAGGCCTCCACCCCCAGGAAGCAGCCCATGACAGCTGACTAACACCAGGTACCTATTTTACTGCTAGGTAACAGGGGCATAGGGTGAAAGAAACTCTGCTCAATGTTTCTCGCCGGCGCCTGGGATCGAACCCAGGACCACAGGATCACAAGTCCAGCGTGCTGTCCGCTCGGCCGACCGGCTCCCTAGGTAGGAGGGGTAGGAGATGGCAGGTCACATTTGCGGCCGAGTATGATGATGATACAAGATGATGATGATAACTAGACTGCACATTGTAAACCGAACAGGCTTGCAAATGGGTAACCAAATGGCAACCTATTTGAATTTCCTAGAACCCTAGAATTCACAAATGCCGTCATTTGCCATTCCTTGTGAACCTTATCTTGAAGTTATCTTGAGATGATTTCTGGGCTTAGTGTCCCCGCGGCCCGGTCCTCGACCAGGCTCCTTTGTTACACATCCCCAGGAAGCAGCCCGTAGCAGCTGACTAACTCCCAGGTACCTATTACTGCTAGGTGTACAGGGAGCATCAGGGTGAAAGAAACTCTGCACATTTGTTTCCGCCTTCACCGGGGATCGAACCCGGAACCTTAGAACTACGAATACTGAGCGCTGTCCACTCAGCCGTCACACCCCAGTCTGGTAACTTTTAACTAAGTCTTTTAACTAAGACCCTTGTCCTAGTTTAAAAAATGGAGGGGAGAGGGAGGGAGAGAGAGAGAGAGAGAGAGAGAGTGAGAGAGTGAGAGAGTGAGAGTGTGAGAGAGTGAGAGAGTGAGAGAGTGAGAGAGAGAGAGAGAGAGTGAGAGAGAGGTGTGCTAGATCAGATTCGTGAAGCAGTTACGCAAGCTCTCATATACTTTGACTTCCTATAGCCTTCTTGACCGTAACGTCGTGATTCAACAAACTGTTTATGAATGCTGATCTTCTTACGAACACAACTTCCCGCCAAGATGGCCCCCAAGCACTCGTAGCGCGGTATAAATCGTACATAAGACCCGCTTTCACAACTACATGACCCGGATCAGGATATCTCTGTTGGCACGCCCGTCTTGCTAACTATATATGCTTTTTATGCCTCTAACTAGTCATAAATATGTATTTTATGGAAAGAAAAATATAAATTATTAAATTAAGATATTATAGCATTAGTTATTATTAGTTATTAGTGCATTGGTGAGCGTTAGATGTCAGAGAGGTTAATGGCCGCTGTCCCAGACTCCCAGTCAGTGGGACAGTGGCCATTAGTCCCAGGAAGATCCTCCGACCGTCTTCGAAGGTAATTATAAATCCTCAGTGCGTCTGTAATCGATAGTAAATATGTATTTTGTAAATATCTAATTCAATAGTAGTAAATAGGTTCCCAGGAGGTAGCCGGACCTTGTGGGGAACCTCGATATAAGCTAACGTAACACACACATAACTTGAGTACGATTTATGTACAAGAATATGGAGAAACTTCAGGAATAACAGAACACCAGAGAGCAGGGAGAGATACCAGAGGGCAGAAATGAGTACCTCAGAGTGAGGAGAGAAGCAGAGAGACAGTATGAAAATGACATCGCGAGTAAAGCCAAGACCCAACCAAAGCTGCTCCACAGCCACATCAGGAGGAAAACAGCAGTGAAGGAACAAGTGATGAAACTGAGACAAGGGGAGAACAGATACACAGAGAATAACAAGGTGTGTGAAGAACTCAAAAGATTCCAGGAGGTCTTCACAATAGAACAAGGAGAAGCCCCTGCACTAAATGAGGCGGCGGCAAACCAAGCAACCTTGGAGGAATTTGAACTCGCCGGTGATGAGGTCAAAAGGAATCTGTTGGAGCTGAATGTGACAAAGGCTGTTGGGCCTGACAGAATCTCACCGTGGATACTAAAAGAGGGTGCAGAGGCACTAAGTGTGCCACTCTCTATGGTGTATAACAGGTCACTGGAAACAGGAGACCTTCCGGAAAGCTGGAAGACAGCTAATGTAGTCCCAATATACTAAAAGAGTTACAGGCAAGAGGCACTGAACTACAGGCCAGTTTCCCTAACTTGTATACCATGCAAGGTGATGGAGAAGATCGTGAGGAAAAGGCTCGTAGAGCATCTGGAGGGAAACAGCTTTGTAACACACCACCAGCATGGGTTCAGGGATGGTAAATCGTGCCTCACAGGCCTAAAAGAATTCTGTAACCAAGCAACACAAATTAGGCAAGAAAGAGAAGGGTGGGCAGACTGCATATTTATGCAGTCTTACCTTTAAGCCCCGGTGATGGCAGAAACAAAAATGGGCAGAG
Organism: Procambarus virginalis; assembly: GCA_020271785.1. Classification (NCBI taxonomy): domain Eukaryota; kingdom Metazoa; phylum Arthropoda; class Malacostraca; order Decapoda; family Cambaridae; genus Procambarus; species Procambarus virginalis. Next base: position 6,483,322 of record WNGS01159612.1, read on the forward strand.
TTTCTTTTACCCTGATGCTCCTGTTACCTAGCAGTAAATAGGTACCTGGGAGTTAGTCAGCTGTCACGGGCTGCTTTCTGGGGTGTATGTGTGTGGTGAGTGGAGAAAAAAAAGTAGTAAACAGTTAATTGACAGTTGAGAGGCGGGCCGAAAGAGCAAAGCTCAACCCCCGCAAACATAACTAGGTGACTGCAACTAGGTGAATACACACACTCTCAGGAAGCAGCTCCGTAACAGCTGACTAACTCCCAGGTACCTATTTACTGCTAGGTAACAGGAGCATCAGGGTGAAAGAAACTTTGCCCATTTGTTTCTGCCTGGTCCGGGAATCGAAACCGGGCCATAGAATTAAGAGTCCTGCACCCTGTCCGCTCAGCTACCAGACCCCCCCCCTCGTGTGTGTGTGTGTGTGTGTGTGTGTGTGTGTGTGTGTGTGTGTGTGTGTGTGTGTAAACTAGCCTCGTGGCATACCTCTGAACCTTTTCTAACTTCGTTTTGTGTTTGACTAAATGTGGACTCCATGCTGGGGCTGCATATTCCAGTATTGGTCTGACATGAGGAGTACAAGGTTCTGAATGATTCCTTACGCAATAAGTTTCTAAAGGCCGTCCTTATGTCTGCCAGCCTTGCATATGCCGCTGATATTATTTCTATGTGGGCTTCAGGAGACAGCTCTAACTTGTCTCACAGCTTTGATCCCTAATTCTGACCAAAACTGTGATCAGGAAACTTGATTTTCTGATCAAGTGTCATTGGTGAAGATTAAGCCACCACAAAAGGTGGCACGGGCATGAGTAGCCCGTATACGTGGTAATTCATTAAACCTAAATTTACACTAAAATCATGCCTCTTGCACTTCATAACACCTAACATTCTCTGGGTCATTTACTATCTCGTTAGGTGAGGAGAAATAACTTGATGTGGGTAAGGCCTGAATCTACATTAACTTTGTACTAAATCACAACTAATCATTACAAACAGTACATCATCTAAATCCCATTTGTAACTCACATGAGCTGAAACATAAACAGGAGTGCTTTGAAAACTCAGGTAACTGTGTTTACATAAAACTCTTAGGATATGATATACCAATGCAGATGGAATTATAAATAAAGTCGTGGAAATAAAAGAAAGGGTCAGATAAAACGATCTGGAGGTTATTGCTATAGTGAAAACCAAGCTAACTGATATGATCAAGGTGCAATATTTCAAAGGGGGGGTTACCAGGTATTAAGACACCAGGTTTTAACAGTGTGGTTATGGTATGTGTTTACCGGGCAACCCTCGTCAGAGACCGGGCCGCGTGGATCTTGACCCCAGGAATCAATGCAAGGTAATCCCAAGGTAAACTTCCCTTCTTTCCCATGTCCTGTGAGGAGAAAGGTACCTTGGAAGCTATGGTCTTTGGGGCAAATATTCAGTTTTAAAAACTGAATCTAGTGACCGTGTATTAGGAAGCTTGCTAAAACATAAGGCATATCTTCTGTTATGAACAAAATCATAATTATAAGAGAAAGGGACTTTAATCTGGGATGCTATATTCATTATGACCTTCTTGGAATCGGATTTAGAATTATCAGTTGTCTCTAACCTTCCTATCCCCATGGTCGACCGTGCTGTGGTTGTTTCCGCAACCCGTCCTCGCAAATTCGTATAGTCAATATTGACTTATTAGTTACGTGCATAGGTGACATACTAAATATAATAGTTTCCCTTGAAAAGCTTCATAGAAAACACCGACCTTACCTAACCTACTTAGTATGTTAAAATAAGCATCTTATAGCTTCGTAATTACAATTGTTACTTAACCTATTATAGGTATAGGTTAGGTAATAATGTAATTACAAAGCAATAAGATGCTTATCTTAACATACTAAGTAGGTTAGGTAAGGTCGGTGTTTTCTATGAAGCTTTTCAAGGGAAACTATTATGTCAAGTATGTCACCTATGCACTTATTTAATAAGTCATTATTGACTATACGAATTTGCGAGGACGGGTGGTTTCCAAGTGCACATTCATTCATTTTTCCGAACTGAGTCATCAAAAATCGGTATTTTATCAAATATTATTTGATCTCAAATTATACTTTGTAGTTTTATGTATAGTAGGAGCTCGTATAAGGTGGGTTAAGTGGTATAGTAATGTTGGTAATTTGTTTTATTTACGGTACTCAGGTGGAAAAATTCTTAGCCTATCCTCGTCCAGACTGCGGCCGACCCCAACCCGTCCACAGCTATCCTCGTCCAGACTGCGGCCGACCCCAACCCGTCCACAGCCTATCCTCGACCGGACTGCGGCCGACCCCAACCCGTCCACAGCCTATCCTCGACCAGACTGCGGCCGACCCCAACCCGTCCACAGCCTATCCTCGACCAGACTGCGGCCGACACAGAGGACACATTCACAAATATTAACATTCTCTCAAACTAATACGACATTTTAACGACCATTTGCCCATTGTTTATGAGGACTGACTGCCGTACAAAGCCATTTATCACTTGATCAGGAGCGAATCTGATTGGTTGAGCTCCGATTAAAATGTTATTGAACTTCAAATGATAGAACAACGCTCTCATTCCAATTACTAAAAAAAA
>WNGS01159612.1:6495009-6506225 GCA_020271785.1 Procambarus virginalis
GAGAGAGAGCGAGAGAGAGAGAGCGAGAGAGAGAGAGCGAGAGAGAGCGAGCGAGAGAGAGCGAGCGAGAGAGAGCGAGCGAGAGAGAGCGAGCGAGAGAGAGCGAGCGAGAGAGAGCGAGCGAGAGAGAGCGAGCGAGAGAGAGCGAGCGAGAGAGAGCGAGCGAGAGAGAGCGAGCGAGAGAGAGCGAGCGAGAGAGAGCGAGCGAGAGAGAGAGCGAGCGAGAGAGAGCGAGCGAGAGAGAGAGCGAGAGAGAGAGAGAGCGAGAGAGAGAGAGCGAGAGAGAGCGCGAGAGCGCGAGAGAGCGCGCGAGAGCGAGAGCGAGCGAGAGAGCGAGCGCGATGGAGGGAGGGAGCGAGAGGGGGAGCGAGAGGGGGAGCGAGAGGGGGAGCGAGAGGGGGAGCGAGAGGGGGAGCGAGAGGGGGAGCGAGAGGGGGAGCGAGAGGGAGAGGGAGCGAGCGAGAGAGATATGATAGGACAGTAGGGAAGGATATTGGAAAACTTCTCTTCTTTCTTGCCGGTGTTAGCAAGGGTATATTATCGTCAGATAACCTTGGGCTCCTGCCTCTTTCATTCGTATATTTTCTTGTTGGCAGAAATGTCTAAATATACATCTTATAAGATACTTAATCTCTTGAAGTGGGATCCCTCGATTGTTTCACGCGTGGGTTGGACACGTATATGAGTGGGATTGGGTGGTTATAAATAGGAGCTGCCTCGTATGGCCAATAGGCCTTCTGCAGTTACCTTTGTTCTTATGTTCTTATGATATGTTAATATGTTCAAAGATTATATATAATGATGTTCTTGAAGTCAGAGAACGACATTAGACTGTAATGTTCAAGTTGCGTTAAACTGTAACGGAACTGCCGTTATCCTAGACAGATTTGAAATGGAAATAGACCAATCAGGGTGGGTTAAATTTGGGAGAACCAATAAGAGTACCCTAGGTTTATGCTCAGCCAATGAGAGCGCACCCCGGGAGAATCCTGAGAGTCGGCCTGGAAATGCAACAGTCATTCTAGTAGGGACAGGTGTGGTGTTACTACTGTGGGTGCAATCAGGATAGGAGGACAAGGAGCTGGAATACGAGGACAAGGAGCTGGAATACGAGGACAAGGAGCTGGGATATAAGGACAAGGAGCTGGGATATAAGGACAAGGAGCTGGGATATAAGGACAAGGAGCTGGGATATGAGGACAAGGAGCTGGGATATAAGGACAAGGAACTGGGGTACGAGGACAAGGAGCTGGGATTTGAGGAAAGGAGCTGGGATTTGATGACAAGGAGCTGGGATATAAGGACAAAGAGCTGGGATATGAAGACAAGGAGCTGGGATATGAGGACAAGGAGCTAAGATATAAGAACAAGGAGCTGGGATATAAGAACAAGGAGATGGGATATGAGGTCAAGGACCTGGATATAAGAACAAGAAGCTGGGATAAGAGAACAAGGAACGCTCCACGTGCATCCATTGCCAATTCTCAACCTGGGTAGAACAATGCACACATCTGCGGACCTTTCTCTTATTTCTGATCATATCCAGCACCACGTAACACTTATCCAACAAACGTTTCGTTCCTTCCTCATCAAACATCGTTTCCCTCTACTGAGAGGCTGCAGTGAACCCGATCTTCCTGACCTGATAATAGTGCTCATCCTATCCACTGTATTTCCAACCCTTGCCTCGGGAATCCTGTATCCTAACATCCTCCTCCTCCTCCCCCTGAACAGTGGAGCGTATCCATGTATAGCGCACTTGTGAATCCTCAACAGTCTAAAGGATCCTATTTTTTTTTGTTGTGATGACCTGTTTACATTTGTTTTCAGTTAGGTTTTCTGGGTTTTCACTCGGTTCTCGGGCTGTACCACAGGGAAGTGGTTCCACGTCTCGGTCACCGCCTTCTTAAGGTTCAGTAATTGCCGTTCTCCGCTGTGGTTCTTCAGCGGAGGTTCTTGTTGGGGTTCTTCTGTGGTTCCGCGATGGTTCTTCTCTGTTCTCCAGTTGTCTTGCTGGATGTCCGTCACTGTTACATCCTTGGTGATGGACATCCACAGGTGTGGGGGCTCCATTATAGATTTCACTTGCTGACCCAGCCTGCATGCTGCCCTAGCCTGCTGCCCTAGCCTGCTGTACCAGCCTGCTGTCACAGCCTGCTGTACCAGCCTGCTGTACCAGCCTGCTGTACCAGCCTGCTGTCACAGCCTGCTGTCACAGCCTGCTGTCACAGCCTGCTGTACCAGCCTGCTGTACCAGCCTGCTGTACCAGCCTGCTGTACCAGCCTGCTGTACCAGCCTGCTGTACCAGCCTGTCTGCCTAAGCGCTAGACAGCTGTGACAGTCCTTGAGGTATAAGGCCACGAGGGACATCAGTGCTCATCCCAAGAAAAGTTACAAACTTGAGCGACGGATATACACCTGCCTGTGACAAGAGCAAACCTGGCTTCTCTAAATACGCTGGTTTAAGGAGTTATAAACAAGGACAGTTGCGGATTTGAGATGGTATGTGAACAGCTACATCAGGTGAAAGGAAACTTGCTCAATCATTTCGGTCCCTGCCGGGGATCGAACCCAGGCGGCGAGGACGAAGACCACTATACAATGAAATCACACGAACGTTATTATATCGGTGAGAAAATACTAGAGCCATAGGATGGGATCTAACCTGCGTACCTGAAGAGTGTACGGATATGGGTTCGGTCCTATCGTACAAGTTGAATATTTTCTCGTACACCTCAAATTCATCCCCTTGAGTGAATGTGTTCATTGAGCTCTTTGATACGGCTTTCATACGACTGGTTTCAGACTCTTGGCGTCATCTGCTTTCAGACTCTTGGTGTCATCTTCGGTGCTCTGCGTTGAACTCGATGTATTCTGTCAAAATCTTTACACAAATATTCTGACTAACACACTACGCGATGTTCAGGAGCAGAACCCAGCTGCTCACAACTTGTTGACAAAGACACAGCTGCTCACAACTTGTTGACAAAGACACAGCTGCTCACAACTTGTTGACAAAGACACAGCTGCTCACAACTTGTTGACAAAGACACAGCTGCTCACAACTTGTTGACAAAGACACAGCTGCTCACAACTTGTTGACAAAGACACAGCTGCTCACAACTTGTTGACAAAGACACAGCTGCTCACAACTTGTTGACAAAGACACAGCTGCTCACAACTTGTTGACAAAGACACAGCTGCTCACATCTTGTTGACAAAGACACAGCTGCTCACAACTTGTTGACAAAGACACAGCTGCTCACAACTTGTTGACAAAGACACAGCTGCTCACAACTTGTTGACAAAGACACAGCTGCTCACAACTTGTTGACAAAGACACAGCTGCTCACAACTTGTTGACAAAGACACAGCTCCTCACAACTTGTTGACAAAGACACAGCTGCTCACAACTTGTTGACAAAGACACAGCTCCTCACAACTTGTTGACAAAGACACAGCTCCTCACAACTTGTTGACAAAGACACAGCTGCTCACAACTTGTTGACAAAGACACAGCTCCTCACAACTTGTTGACAAAGACACAGCTCCTCACAACTTGTTGACAAAGACACAGCTCCTCACAACTTGTTGACAAAGACACAGCTGCTCACAACTTGTTGACAAAGACACAGCTGCTCACAACTTGTTGACAAAGACACAGCTGCTCACAACTTGTTGACAAAGACACAGCTGCTCACAACTTGTTGACAAAGACACAGCTGCTCACAACTTGTTGACAAAGACACAGCTGCTCACAACTTGTTGACAAAGACACAGCTGCTCACAACTTGTTGACAAAGACACAGCTGCTCACAACTTGTTGACAAAGACACAGCTGCTCACAACTTGTTGACAAAGACACAGTTGCTCACAACTTGTTGACAAAGACACAGCTGCTCACAACTTGTTGACAAAGACACAGCTGCTCACAACTTGTTAACAAGGACACAGATGTTTAGAACTTGCTGACAGAACTTGTCCATAAAACTACTTCTGTGATCTTGGGTTTAAGAAAAACTTTTTTCCACTCGAAAATTGAATTTTTTTTTTGTAATGCTTCGTCAAAGTATTTATGTTTGTGTGTGTGTTTGTGTGTGTGTGTGTGTGTGTGTGTGTGTGTGTGTGTGTGTGTGTGTGTGTGTGTGTGTGTGTGAGAAACTATCTCATGAAGAGGGATATAGAATTGCTATATAACTCTCTATATCTGTATAGCTGGGCTGCTGTTCTGACAACGTTGCCAGTCCCACCTTCTGCTCTCCTTAATTCAATGAGAAAATATTTCGTTAACACCCCTCACAAAGAGCCTCGCTGAAGAGCTAGCGAAAAATATCGCTAATGACTTCGCAAAAGACCTCGTTAATACCTCCCAGAGAGCCTCGGTAAGACCTGCAAGGGACCCTCTCTAAGACCTCGCAGAGACCCCTCGCTAAGACCTCCCTGAGAGCCTCGCAAAGACCTCCCAGAGAGCCTCGCAAAGACCTCCCAGAGAGCCTCGCCAAGACCTCCCAGAGAGCCTCGCTAGGACCTCCCAGAGAGCCTCGCTATGACCTCGCAGAGACCCCTCTTTGAGTCAGAAACGTAAGCCTGGCTCCTCTCCTTCCTCCTCCCCAGCGGGTAAGAAGGCATCACTTTCTTCCTCGCCCCCCCCCCCTCAGACTCTATCGCTACGTCCCCTTCCATTTCGGTGGTCGGGCCTCCTGTCCCAGCTATGGAGGTTTCTTTCGCCCCCCCGATTCCTTCTCGGTTGCTGCCCTTGCTGAGGTGCGCTCCCAGGTTTCTGCTTCCCCCTCCTCCTGCAGTCCTTGACAGCCCCTCTCGGTTGTCTCCCCCTCCCCTGGACCCCGTCCGTCCCCTTCTGGTCTGTCCTCCCACTCCCTTCCCTCCATCCCTACTAAGTTTACCCATGCCCCCTAACCCTGATCTTGCTGTCCCTGATCCTGATCCTGAGCTTCTTTAATATACTGTGTTCTTCATTACCTTTGTTTCTTCATTGTTCTCTGTTGCTCTCCTTTCTCTTTTTGATAATGTCTATTCTTCAGTGGAATATTCGTAGATCTTATTGAAACTTCTGATTACACAGTTTTCACCACTTTGTGTTTGTCTCCAGGAGCCGATGTTTGGTGCTCGTCCTGGTCACTTTCGTGGTTATTCCTGTTTTTCCTCCCCCCTCCCCCCAGCTCTTGCTGGGGCCCATAACTCTACTGCTCTCTTGATTCCTACTGATATTCCCTTCGTCCTCCTACTGTTTCCATCGCCTATCCATTTTTCTGCTGCCCGTGTTTTTGTGAGTAAATGGTATACAGTCTGTTCCATTTATCTTCCCCCTAATGTCCCTCTTTCCCTTCCTGATCTTAAGCACCTCCTGGACTCCTTGCCAGAGCCGGTGTTCCTGTTGGATGATTTCAACTGTCGACATACCCTCTGGGGTGATGTTCTGACAAACACCCGAGGCTGCCTTCTCAAACTGTTCGTCCTCTCTTCTTCCCTTTCTCTTCTGAATTCTGGTGAGCCCACTCATGTTAACTCTCGAACTCGCACCCTTTCCTGTCTTGATCTTTTTCTCTGCTCGTCGTCCCTTTACTTAGATCTCACATGGCGGGTTCTTGATGATCTCCATAACAGTTACCATTTCCCCATCCTCGTGTTTCCTTTTTCTCTTTTCACCCTCCCCTCTCCTTCCCTAAGTGGCAGCTTGCCAAGGCTGACTGGAACCTATTCACCCTCCGTGCTATTCTCTCTGACCTCTCCTCTTTGCCTCTTCCTCGCGCCCTCCTCCTTTTTCATGACACCGTCTTCGACGTTGCCTTCCGCTCTATTCCGTGCTCTACCTCCCGGGGCACGCGGAAGTGCGTTCCCTGGTGGAATGCGGACTGTGCTCGGGCTGTCCGCTGTAAGCGTGCAGCCTAGAAGAAACACCGCCACCGGCAGATGGCTGATTCTTTTATTTTGTTTCGGAAGGCTAGTGTGGTGGCCCATAGGACCATCCGTACAGCTAAACGTGAGAGTTGGAAATCTTATGTTTCCACCATTACGTCCGATACTCCTCTGCCACAGATCTGGAAGAAGATATGCAAGATTGCGGGTAAGTTCGTTCCAGATGTCTTGCCGGTTCTTCCCCTCCGTGGTACTCTTGTGGCGGACCCAGTGTAGGTCGCGACCAAACTGGGTTCCCACTTTTCAACTGTTAGCTCCGGTTCTCATCTTCCTCAATCCTTCGTTCTTCGTAAGCCTGTTCTTGAATCTCATCCCTTAGATTTTCGCACTCCCTTCCGCCTTCCCTATAACGATCCCTTCTCTCTCTCTCTCTCTCTCTGAACTTCAGTCTGCCCTGGCCCTCTGCGGTTCTACAGCAGCGGGCTCTGATGACATTCATTATGAGATGCTTCGCCATCTCCCTCCATGCACGTCTCAGTATTTACTGAGTCTGTATAACCAGGTGTTGTTCCGTCCTTGCCCCCGTGGAGGGTCCCCCTTCCTGAATATTGTAAATACCTGACCTTCATCACTAAAGCTTTTACCCCTCCTACCGTTCTGAAACGCCTTTTCCTTGAACACTTTTCTTCACACTCCCGCTCCATTTCCATCTTCACCGATGGGTCTAAGCCTGCGGACGGTGTAGGCTATTCTGTTATTTTTCCTGACCGCACTTATATGTGTCGCCTGCCTCCGGACACTAGCATCTTCACGGCAGAACTTTATGTTATGCTCTATTCTCTTCGTCTCCTGCTTTCTCGCTGTCAATCTTCCTTTGTGGTGGTAGTTGACTCTCGCAGTGCCCTCATGGCTCTGGAGTTCTTTAATCCAGTGCATCCGGTGGTAGTCGAGATTCAACATTGGCTGTTTATCTCCAGTACATTTAAGGCAGTTAAGTTTTGCTGGGTTCCCAGCCATATTGGTGTCTCTTTAAATGAGCGTGCAGACACTGCCGCTAAGGAAACTATCCACACTTGTTCCATCTCCCATAAAGGTATTCCTAATTCTGACTTTTACCCAGTTATGCATTCCTCCATCCTTGCCCGTTGGCAGGGTTATTTGTCTTCTGTTACTGGTAACAAACTGCGTACTGTTAAGAGTAGTGTGTTCCTGTGGCCTTCCTCCTACCACCATAACTAGCGGTGAGAAACGGCTCTGGCGAGGATGCATATTGGCCATACTCGCTTAACTCAAAGACACTTAATGGAGCGCCGCCCTGCTCCTTATTGTCCTCACTGCATTGCCCCTCTTACAGTTGTGCATATCGTTGTTGAATGTCCTGACTTCTAGGACGAGCGTGTGTTGCTTTCCGACCGTCGCTCGCGGTCACTTGTCCCTCGATCGAATTCTTGGTGAATCAGATACTTTTGATATCGTTCGCCTTATGCGTTTCTTATGCATTGATATTTAACGCCCTCTGATTATTCCGCACATTTGATGGTGCTACATAGCCTTCCCGGTTTCGTGCCTTTTTTTTATATATTACTTACACACACAGACCTCAAAGCTCTCCAAATGTACTCGCTAGAAAGGAGACGAGAGAGATACCAAATAATATACACATGGAAAATACTGGAGGGCCAGGTCCCAAATCTCCACAGTAAAATAACAACGTACTGGAGTGAACGATATGGAAGAAAATGCAGAATAGAACCAGTGAAAAGCAGAGGTGCCATGGGCACAATCAGAGAACACTGTATGAACATCAGAGGTCCGCGGTTGTTCAACGTCTTCCCAGCGAGCATCAGAAATATTACAGGAACAACCGTGGACATCTTCAAGAGGAAACTAGATTGTTTCCTTCAAGGAGTGCCGGACCAACCGGGCTGTAGTGGGTATGTGGGCCTGCGGGCCGCTCCAAGCAACAGCCTGGTGGACCAAACTCTCATAAGTCAAGTCTGGCCTCGGGCCGGGCTTGGGGAGTAGAACTCCAGACCCCCATCAACCAGATAACACACACACACACACACACACACACACACACACACACACACACACACACACACACACACACACACACACACACATACAGCTGGAGAAGCTCAGGAATCTGTACACCAGTAGATTGACGGGTGAGAGGCGGGACCAAAGAGTCAAAGCTCAACCCCGCAAGCACAACTAGGTGACCATGGCAGGTGAGCATGTAATCCTTCACAAGAACACCACTACAATACCTGCTGGTAATCCCCCTCCTTCCTCCATGACATACTAGGTGTAATCCACAATAGCGTGGATAATAAAATTTTATTAAGCTGGATCATTGGAGATTCGAACCGGGGCAGGGAATGCCGCCAATAATGCTCATATTATCGGGCTTGCAGCTTACAAAACAGGTCATATTTCGCTCAAACTTATAAAAAATGAAGAAGATGAGAAACGAAACATTAAAAAAAGAAACATGAGAATAATTATTCAAAATAACAGGGAAACAAATCCTTTATGCAGTGTGATTTCCCATTGTTTATGCCTCCAATATAGCTCTTATATCCCCCTCTCAAGCTTTGCCTTTACCTTTGCCTCAGACAGCTTAAGGAAGACGTCTTAAGGCCTAGACTTATGACACAATGTGTCTCAACACGATGAGGAGAGACAGCTCTTGATTCTCAGTCTTTAATTACCATCAAGACGCCCTCCTTAAGCAGTCTCAGTCAAACGTCAGACTTACGTTTAAGGAGAATAACAGCCATATTCTATATTGTGGAGCCATATTCTATACTGTGGAGCCATATTCTATACTGTGGAGCCATATTCTATACTGTGGAGCCATATTCTATACTGTGGAGCCATATTCTATACTGTGGCACCATATTCTATACTGTGGAGCCATATTCTATATTGTGGCACCATATTCTATACTGTGGAGCCATATTCTATACTGTGGAACCATTATCAATCAGAAAATGGCACTTATTACTTCCCAGGAACAAGATTTGTTACAAAAATACAATGATTGCTCTCATTGTAATACAATGAGAGCAACAATACAATAATAATAGTAATAATAGTGAGAGAGCAACAATACAATGATATTAATAACCCCACAAGAACAACAATACAATGATAATGCAATGGGAGCAACAATGGAATGATATTGAGTGTTACTCGATGACGTAGGCAATATGTACAAGGTGGACAGATACCAGACACAATGACAGGATGGTACAATGTATCACGCGAGGAGTCTAAGATGAGCAGATGTTGCCAAGGTAACCAGGATGCTATCGTTCGGATAACCCGGAGATGTGGTCGGTGAGTGTTGGAGCAGGTGTGGGGAATTGTTGGAGCAGGGATGGGGGAAGTGCTGGAGCAGGGGTGGATCAGTATTGGACAAGAGGTAGAGAAGTGTACTTATCCAACCATCCAATTCATGTAATTACCCAACCATCCAGTTCATGTAATTATCCAATCTCCACCTATCCCTGTGTGTAGTGCTATAATGACACTTGGTGTAACTTCATCCACAGATTTCCAGACCTCTTTCACAGCGAGAATTTGACAATTTATTTTCTCAATATTCATTTACCCTATTTGTAGCTATTACTTCTTGTTTTAAATTGGGTTAATAGGTTTATTATACGCCAATTTCATGTATGAAACCTATTTATCTTTCTGTACTCCTCATTCATGTCCACAGTTATATTTACCAAATATATAAGGAATTTAAAATGTTTTATAAATATCTTTTCACTTGGTTTCTAGTGTCAAGATTAATTTTAATTATTATTCTTTATATGCTCTTATATATAATTTAGCTAATGTATATAATTATATATTATGGTATAATGCAGTTGTTTCTACCACAGACGTGGCTATACATTTACAATGCTAACCAGCATATATACATTTTCTTCTCTCCTCCATGGACAGGGTGAGTGATGTGTTAAACATATATTTCAAGGGTTTATTGAACAATCAACCACAGAAGGTGATTGTAGTGCTTTTAAAATGCTAAGCTAACCTACAGACATAAATACACGGATTTACGCCCGTCCTACATAAACAGTGTTCAAGGTGTCTTTTACATAGTGTCATTAATGTGCGTTTACAAAGGTGAAATGCAATTTTGACCAGTTTCCACGTATCCTGTATACATATATATATAATATATATATTCCCTATTTCTCTCCTACTTTGACAAGGGTAGATAGCTGATATAGAAACTAGTGTGTAATTAGGCACTTAACCACTGAAGGTGATTAAGATGCTTTTACAAGCTCAGTTATAGGTACATGCAATGAATAACAGATGTATTACTATTGCATAGGTTCAATACATTGTATACCAGATGTATTACATATGTTAATCTTGGATACAAGTTCAATATATCATCAAGTGTTCCAGTATTCATATACTAGTTACACAGATTCAGCATACCTCAGCCCAGGAGCGCGAACAGTCAGTGCAATATGGGACATTCTACAAGATAATGTTCAAGGGAGTTCATGTTTTCTCTTTCACACAGTTGACACATTGTGTCGAACTTGACAATGCAGCGTACTTTGAACTTCTCAAAGGTTGACACATGGTGTTATTGACACGTTTTACAAAGTTGACACTCATGGTGTTGACAGTTACCGGACACAGGTTTGCACTTTGACAAAGTTGACACATGGTGTATTGACACTTCTCAAAGTTGCGACATGGTGGTATTCGACACTTCACAAGAGTTGACACATGATGTATTTGACATTTTCGTCACAAGTTGACACATGGTGTATTTCGACCTTTCACAAAGTTGACACATGGTGGTAGTTCGAACTTTCACAAAGTTGACACATGGTGTTGACCATAGCTAGTAAATAGGTACGGTGGTCAGACAGCTGCTAAGGTCTCTTGCTGGGGGTGTGTAACAAAAGGAGGCCTGGTCAGGCAGGACCGGGCCGCGGGGATGATAAGCCCCGAAGTCAAGATAACCTCAAGATATGGGCAGAATTCAAACCACTTTACAAAGTTAGGACCACACATGGGTGGAATAGTTTGATAGATTCAACACTGCTCTTAGTACAATTATAGGATCATTGTTCACCAATGATACTCAACCTACAGGCCAAGTTTGTCCGTGGTCACACATTGTTCATCGGGTACGCCTCTATTGCACACAATAGAGTATGAGCTTTCATTCGCTAGAGCGTGTCTGTCTCATGTCTCTCATAATACCTACCTGTTTCCCGCCCGTCTACACCAGGCGGGGAGTGTGAGAGGGGGCACATTACAGGTGTGCAAACCCGCTGTATCCAGC
>WNGS01159612.1:6513468-6518468 GCA_020271785.1 Procambarus virginalis
GTAGGTAATATAGCCTAAATAAAATAAATAATATATATATATATAATATATAATATATATAATATATATATATAATATATATATATATATAATATATATATATATATATATATATTATTAATATGACCGAAAAGTAAGATTAATAATTCTAACACGAATTTTCTCAATTTCCTTATGTTTGTTTTTACTGATGACGGTAAATTAAAAATCAATTCTCCAAAATTCATTCTTTATATATATATATAATATATATATAATATATATATATATGTATATATATATAGTATATATATATATATATATATATATATATATATATATATATATATATATATATATATATATATATATATCGTTTCATCGTGTCCAGGATTAATTCTTTTCCGCCCAAAGAACGCGTTAATTCACATTTAATAAAGCTGGACTGATGACATGCTGGGCTTTACTATTTTCAAAATTAAAGTTGGGATTTTCGACTTATTTTTATATCCTTGTATATGATGCCTTCCTCTTCGACTTCTCCTCTTCCCTCTGCTTTATCTCCTCCTACTCTTTCCACCCTCCTCTTCCTCCTCCAATTTCACTTTTAGCGCGTCGTTCCACCGACATGAAACCAGAGATGTTCAAGATGAAAAGTCTGCCTTGTATATAACTTTTCCAGTGTCACCTGTCAGTCACTGGCATCAGTCACTCGAGAGACCCCTGTCATCAGTCACTAGAGAGGTCCCTGTCATCAGTCACTAGAGAGGTTCCTGTCATCAGTCACTAGAGAGGTTCCTGTCATCGGTCACTAGAGAGGTTCCTGTCATCGGTCACTAGAGAGGCCCCTGTCATCAGTCACTAGAGAGGTCCCAACCTTGTTCAGTGCATCCTTGCAATGCTGTACCTCTCTATGTTGCATGGCCTCGTCAATACCATGCTGTTTATTGCGTAAATCACGAATGCCCAATGGAAGACATATTTGTTATGCTATTTATTATATGTGAACACCTTCAGTGTGTGTGGGGGGGGGGAGAATAAAAAGATAGACAGGTAAGCCCCACTCTCAGAGTAGTGGTTTTTTGTTACTCTGCCGTGAGTGATCACGATTCTCTTGAAGTTTTACAACTGAGAAGCTTCATCTCTAATGGTCCTCCATCATCTTTTTATGATATATTTTTTTCTGTCTTTCTCTTATTTCTCTTCTCTATTTTCTGGTCCTCCTCTTCCTTCCACCTTTTCTCTATGCTTTCTTCCCCTTTTATTCCACCTTAAGTTCCCCGTTATTTTCCTTCGTTCTTCTCTTTCTTTCAGATTTTCTTCCTTCTACACCTTTCCCATCTGCTCTTCTTCCTCTTCATTCTGTTTCTCTTTATTCTGCTGAGTCTCTTCCTGCTCCTCCTTCATCCCCGTCACCATACACTTCAAGAAGACCATCATCACACAACTTGGGTCCTCCCAAGAACGCAATATGAGGTGACATTTCACCATCGCAGACTACGCCTTCTGTCTTCTTCTTCTCCAGCACATTTCCCATCGAAGACTCCAGGATATTCCAAAAATCTGGAAGTGTCCTGGAACTTGTTGAGAGGACTTTGGCTGTACAGCTCCCACGTCTGTTAGTTTCCAAGTCCCAAGTTCTCTAATCCCAGGGATTCTGAGTTTTAGATTTATGGTCATACGGGAAACTGCCAAAATATGAAAACTTATTGAACTGGGGACTTGAAGAACTTGTAAGCTCGTGGAACCAAGAGTTTAAACATCTCTTGGGTCATTCAACCAAATACCTAGATTTCGTGATTGATAAAACCTGACGATCTCTTGCACATAAAGCCAAACACCTGTCAGACAAACACCTGAATAATTCGTATAGATGAAACCAAACATCGGAAAGTATTTCGGCTAAAATAATGAACACACACTGGAACTTTATCTTAAAATTATAAAAATCTTAGAAACATCTTCACTCACAAAATGTTGACATTTCAGATCGCTAACTTAACTGACCCAAAAATCTGAAGAACGGCGATCTAATGGTAACGAACTCGAAGTTTAATTGGCTTGTTGAACGAAGAAAGTGAAGACCTCTGGTGCGAGGAGTTCAACAACTTTACAAATGTGGACTCGTGGACCAAGAACGTGGTACATATGTGCTCGTGGACCAAGAACGTGACACACATGTGCTCGTGGACCAAGAACGTGACACACATGCGCTCGTGGACCAAGAACGTGACACATATGGACCCATGGACCATTAAATTGCCACACATGGATGCTGACCAAAAACTTGACATGTATGGACTCGTGGATCACATAGTCTCAACATAGTTCCAACAGAACTCCAACGTGGTTCCAACATAACCAACGTAGTTCCAACATAACCAACGTGGTTCCAACATAACCAACGTGGTTCCAAGATAACCAACGTAGTTCCAACATAACCAACGTAGTTCCAACATAGTTCCAACATAACCAACACAGTTTCAACATAGCTCCAACATAGTTCCAACATAACTACAACGTAGTCTAAACTCCAACATAGTTCGAAGATGGCTTCAGCATAGTTCCAACATAGCTGGAGTGAGCGCTACTACAGAGGCGGAGGTTACTCAAGCTTTACGCATGGCGCTTTTCCTCTAGGCCTCTGCAGTACGTCTATTTTCAGCCGTACGGACTCCTCTAGTGTGACTTTGCTTTTTCCAAGTTGGAGGGATCCTGAGCAAGCGACTCTAGAGTATTGGTGAAGCCTGGAAATGTATCAACCGCTGAAATAATACCCTGAAATACATCAATCACCGAAATACATCAATCACCGAAATAATACAATATGAAGATATCAGAAGATTTTTGGTAAACAAAAAGATCTCATATGTGTTCTATCTTCCCTCAGACCATCGGCAGTGCTGGAAGTCAGAGTTTGAGTGCTCCAATGGACAGTGTATCAGACCAGGGAGGGTCTGTGACCGCCACCATCACTGCAAGGACGGCTCAGACGAGACCACCTGCAGACCTGGTGAGTACACACCTGCAGACCTGGTGAGTACACACCTGCAGACCTGGTGAGTACACACCTGCAGACCTGGTGAGTACACACCTGCAGACCTGGTGAGTACACACCTGCAGACCTGGTGAGTACACACCTGCAGACCTGGTGAGTACACACCTGCAGACCTGGTGAGTACACACCTGCAGACCTGGTGAGTACACACCTGCAGACCTGGTGAGTACACACCTGCAGACCTGGTGAGTACACACCTGCAGACCTGGTGAGTACACACCTGCAGACCTGGTGAGTACACACCTGCAGACCTGGTGAGTACACACGTGCAGACCCGGTGAGTACACACGTGCAGACCCGGTGAGTACACACGTGCAGACCCGGTGAGTACACACGTGCAGACCCGGTGAGTACACACGTGCAGACCCGGTGAGTACACACCTGCAGACCCGGTGAGTACACACCTGCAGACCCGGTGAGTACACACCTGCAGACCCGGTGAGTACACACCTGCAGACCCGGTGAGTACACACCTGCAGACCCGGTGAGTACACACCTGCAGACCCGGTGAGTACACACCTGCAGACCCGGTGAGTACACACCTGCAGACCCGGTGAGTACACACCTGCAGACCCGGTGAGTACACACCTGCAGACCCGGTGAGTACACACCTGCAGACCCGGTGAGTACACACCTGCAGACCCGGTGAGTACACACCTGCAGACCCGGTGAGTACACACCTGCAGACCCGGTGAGTACACACCTGCAGACCCGGTGAGTACACACCTGCAGACCCGGTGAGTACACACCTGCAGACCCGGTGAGTACACACCTGCAGACCCGGTGAGTACACACCTGCAGACCCGGTGAGTACACACCTGCAGACCCGGTGAGTACACACCTGCAGACCCGGTGAGTACACACCTGCAGACCCGGTGAGTACACACCTGCAGACCCGGTGAGTACACACCTGCAGACCCGGTGAGTACACACCTGCAGACCCGGTGAGTACACACCTGCAGACCCGGTGAGTACACACCTGCAGACCCGGTGAGTACACACCTGCAGACCCGGTGAGTACACACCTGCAGACCCGGTGAGTACACACCTGCAGACCCGGTGAGTACACACCTGCAGACCCGGTGAGTACACACCTGCAGACCCGGTGAGTACACACCTGCAGACCCGGTGAGTACACACCTGCAGACCCGGTGAGTACACACCTGCAGACCCGGTGAGTACACACCTGCAGACCCGGTGAGTACACACCTGCAGACCCGGTGAGTACACACCTGCAGACCCGGTGAGTATACACCTGCAGACCTGGTGAGTACACACATGCAGGTTACATCAAGACCTGGTCTTCGCTGTTTAGGGCCAGCCAGGATATGTCAACCCCTTCACTGTCATCTTTACCGTTAGAGTAAACCTTTGAACCTCTGGTAGGGGCACAGAAAGGCAGGTACAGGGGCTTCTTGAGATAATAATTAATTTAATTAATGATTTATAATTAATAATTTAATTAATGGACAGGGACAGACGCAGGTATAGCGATCACCTATCCCTATCTCATAACCTTTACACTTTCAGACTCCTCTTTACGACCAAATATCACATTCACTTCAAAAAATCTACCACTTACGATCTATTCATACCCGTGCCATCTTGGGGTGGCTTAATCCTCATCAATCATCAATCAATCTTTCAGATTTCAGCTGAACTGATTAATAGAAAATGATAAGTATTCAGAATAATAACATCAGTTATGAAATTTAGCAAAACTCGAAGATATTTTAAAGCGATAAACTTCATTTTTATCTAAACATTATTAAATATTACACTGTTATCCTGGGGCCAGATTCACGAAAGCACTTACGAAAGTGCTTACGAACCTGTACATCTTTTCTCAATCTTTGGCTGCTTTGTTTCCAATTATTAAACAGTTTATGAGCTCCGAAGCACTAGAAGACTGTTTATAACAATAACAACAGTTGAATGGGAAGTTTTCATGTTCGTAAACTGT
>WNGS01159612.1:6523468-6546288 GCA_020271785.1 Procambarus virginalis
AAAGTTCACATTTCTTACGATTTTTATTTATGAAAGCTTAATACCATCGGGTAACATGAGTGTCTTCTGGGAAAATACAATCATCATATCTTGATTATATATTTTCATTGACACTAGCACATCATACCACACAAATAATATTATATTTGTATTCATCCAACAGATCGTTACAGCATTCTTGGCTGCCATGTGCTTGGCGGCCACAAGCGCTGAGCCTTCTCCACATGCCGAACCCGGTCATTTCAGGGGAGGTTACGGTGGAGGCTTCGGAGGAGGCTTCGGTGGTTTCAGAGGAAGATATCGTGGAAAGAGAAGTGCTGAAGCTGATCCAGAGGCTCTTCCCGAACCGGGACACTTCATCAGAGGGTACGGTGGGGGCTTCGGTGGCGGCTTCGGCGGTTTCAGAGGAGGATATCGTGGAAGGAGGAGTGCTGAAGCTAACCCTGAACCCGTTGCTGACCCAGGTTTCTACGGTCACAGAGGCTTCGGTGGAGGTTTCGGAGGATTTGGAGAGTTTGGAGGTGGAAAATATTATGGTTGATTATTTAATGACAAGTCCAAGTCCGCTATTTTCCGTTTGACTGCTGCTCTGTATACCAAGTTTAATAATAAATAAATATAAATAATGCTATTATGATGAACTAATTTATACTTTATCCAAATTTATATTGTGTGAAAGAACATATTACAAAGAACGTCTTTAATATAAAAAATTATTAAGTGTTCAACACTAATTTCTGCTTTGAGTGGCAGAAATAGTACACTGAGAGCTACACCAGGGTGGCAGGTGGTTATTGGGTACTAGGTACAACATATTATATATATATATATATATATATATATATATATATATATATATATATATATATATATATATATATAAACCTAGAAGGGGTACCACCTCTGGTGCAAGTGTAGGGACCCGAAGCCTCGGAGAAGAAAATAAAGAGTACTCAGAAAAGACCTTGAGAATCCTCACTGAACACTTTGATATTTTCTTCTCCTACCACCCCTATTCTTTTGGTATGTGTGTATATTATCTAACTTTATTTGAAAATGTCGTTACACAAAAAAAGTTACAATATTGATTACATGCAGGGTACAAGGCTCTTGAAGAATTTCATCTCCCAAACGGTACCTTGTATCTGGCCTCCTGCTCCCTACACCTATCTTCATTACATTACATTTGCTTGGGTTAAACTCTAACAACTATTTGTTCGACCATTCCTTCAGTTTGTCTAGGTCTTCTTGAAGCCTCGAGCAGTCCTCTTCTGTCTTAATCCTTCTCATAAAGTTTTCATCGTCAGCAAACATTGAGAGGAATGAGTCTATTCCCTCCGGGAAATCATTTACGTATATCACAAACAGGATAGAACCGAGTACAGAGCCCTGTGGGATTCTACTGCTGACTTCACGCTAATCTGAGGTCTCACCCCTCACTGTATATCTCTGCTTCCTATTGCTTAGGGACTCCCTTATCCACTGGAGCACCTTACCAGTCACTCCTGCCTGTTTCTCCAGCTTATGTACCAGCCTCTTATGGGGTACTGTGTCAAAGGCTTTCCGACAGTCCAAGAAAATGCAGTCCGCCCAGCCTTCTTTTTCTTGCTAAATCTTTGTCACCTGGTCGTAGAATTCTATTAAGCCAGTAAAGCAAGATTTACTCTCCCTGAACCCTTGTTGGCGATTTGTCACGAAGTCCCTTCTCTCCAGATGTGTTACCAGGTTTTGTCTCACGATCTTCTTCATCACCTTGCATGGTATACAAGTTAAGGACACTGGCCTGTAGTTCAGTGCCTCTTGTCTGTCACCCTTTTTGTATATTGGGACCACATTTGCCATCTTCCATATTTCCGGTAGATCTCCTGTCTCCAGTTAGCTTCTCTACACTATGGAGAGTGGCAAGCAAAGTGCCTCTGCACACTCTTTCAATACCCATGATGAGATCCCGTCTGGACCAACAGCCTTTCTCACATCCAGATCCAACAGGTGTCTCTTGACCTCATCTCTCGTAATTTCGAACCCTTCCAAGGCCGCCTGGTTTACTGCCCCCTCTCCTAGCGCAGTAACCTCACCTTGTTCTATTGTGAAGACCTCCTGGAACCTTTTGTTGAGTTCTTCACGAACCTCTTTGTCATTCTCTGTGTACCTGTCCTCGCCCACCCTAAGTTTCATCACCTGTTCCTTCACTGTTGTCTTCCTCCTGATGTGACTGTGTAGTAGCTTTGGTTCAGTCTTGGCTTTATTAGCTATATCATTTTCATACCTTTTCTCAGCTGCTCTTCTCACACTGACATACTCGTTCCTGGTTCTCTGGTATCTCTCTCTACTTTCTGGTGTTCTGTTATTACGGAAGTTCCTCCATGCCCTTTTGTTCAGCTCCTTTGCTTTCATACATTCCCTATTAAACCACGGATTCTTCCTTTGCTTCTCTGTTTTTTCCTGTTGGGCTGGGACAAACCTGCTTACAGCCTCCTGACATTTTTGGGTGACATAGTCCATCATGTCTTGTACGGACTTGGTTCCGAGTTATGTGTCCCAATGAATGTCCCAATGTCCCACACACATACACACAATGTGTGTGTGTGTGTGTGTGTGTGTGTGTGTGTGTGTGTGTGTGTGTGTGTGTGTGTGTGTGTGTGTGTGGGTGTGACTAGGGTGGCGGGTAGTATATATATCAAAGCCCGGGGGGGTGAGAGAGTCAGTAGCGCTTTGACCGTCGTCAGGGCAGCATTCACTCGCAGGTGCTGACTGGAGCCTGCTTCACGTCGCTCCTGCTCTCACTAACCTCGCCCTGTAGCCTAGGTCGCGGGACCCTCGTGAACTATTGAGTTCCATTCCATCAATTTCTATACCGTCTAGGAGCCTGGGAGGCTAACTTGCTTTCAACTCTAGTAACGACCGGAAGGATGTTCCACTTGTGTTCCGTTTGTTCCACTTCACTACTGGAGGCTGGTTCATGTGTGTGTTCCATTACATTACAGGAGGCTGGTCCACATGTGCTCCCACAACACTACTGGAGGCTGGTCCACATGTGCTCCACAACACTACTGGAGGCTGGTCCACATGTGCTCCACAACACTACTGGAGGCTGGTCCACATGTGCTCCACAACACTACTGGAGGCTGGTCCACATGTGCCCCACAACACTACTGGAGGCTGGTCCACATGTGCTCCACAACACTACTGGAGGCTGGTCCACATGTGCTCCACAACACTACTGGAGGCTGGTCCACATGTGCCCCACAACACTACTGGAGGCTGGTCCACATGTGCTCCACAACACTACTGGAGGCTGGTCCACATGTGCTCCACAACACTACTGGAGGCTGGTCCACATGTGCCCACAACACTACTGGAGGCTGGTCCACATGTGCTCCACAACATTACTGGAGGTTGGTCCACATGTGCTCCACAACACTACTGGAGGCTGCTCCACGTAGCCTCTATCCACCTTGACTAGTCAGTAGAGCGACTAGCTCGCTTTTTTGCGGGTAGACGTTCTATCCTTGACGTTCCAAGCGGTTGGGGATCGTCCCCTGACTCCTCCTTCCTCCTATCTAGCTTCTTGCTTCGCTCTTCTCGTAATTATCTTATCCTCGCCAGTTCTTAGTCTGGCTTATATCCCTTCTAGGTAATGTATGTCTTTGTAGTTATTCTTACCTTAATATGAGGACAGTATGTTACATGACAGCATGACAGTATGGACAGTATGACCGTGTGGACAGTATGACATTTTGAAAATGTGTAAAATATGACAATGTCAGTATGATCAGTATGGACAGTATGAACACTATGACAGAGGGATAGTATGGATAATATGACAGTGTGGACAGTGTTACTGTATGACAGTAGGACAGCATGGGCAGTATGGACAAAATGCCAGTATGACCGATTGACACTATGACAGTATGTACAGTATGATAGTATGGACAGTATGGACACTGTGACAGTATGACATAATGAAGAGTGATAGTATGGACAGTGGACGGTATGACAGTATGATAGAATGGACAGCTTGGAGACTATGACCGTATGACAGTATGATAGAATGGACAGCTTGCAGACTATGACCGTATGACAGTATGGCATTATTGTCACAGAATAAACAAGGGAAACCTTGTCTGTCATTGGTGTTCGAATTATTTTGAACAATGTTATTGTGTGTTTGAACACCCTCGTGAGGATATATCACACGGCTCTCTGCTTCTGGTCTCTCTCTCAGTCCTCTTTTTTTCTCTCACCTCTCCCATCTACCCTCTTACATGTTCCTCTACTATCTACTCCGTACCATCTACTCTTGATCATCTGCTTCTTGTTAACTACTACTTACACCATAATATTTACCTGTTACTATCTGCTCTCGACCTCTTAACAGCTAAACCCTATCATCTATCCCCTACTCATCCACTCCTAACCACCTACAATCTACCCCTACCATCTACCCCTATCATCTACCCCACTAAGTCTCTCCTCAGTGCACTCGCCATACTCCCAGGGGGAAAAATATAACTTTGACTCACACCTCGCACCTCTAATGGTCCAGAGGGAGAAAGAAATGCAGTTTCTTCGCTGTTGTGGACCAGGTGAGGGCTGGTAGGGGTAATGGTGTCAGGTGCCCATTATGGTTGCAATGTGTTTAATGGTGTCAGTTGCACTTTATGGTTGCAATCTGTTTAATGGTGTCAGTTGCACTTTATGGTTGCAATGTGTTTAATGGTGTCAGTTGGCCATTATATTTGCCACATGTTTAATAATGTTTCTTGCATAGTATTCTTCCAAAAATGTTTAAGGGCGTAGGAGCATTGACCAGGCTTAACGGTTGGTGTTGCTTCACGAACTGCAACACACGTGAAGGAAGACTGGTGCTGTGTTGGGTGTTGGGAAGGTAGCCCCGGAATCATAGCACTTGACTCAAAACAAAAAAGTATTCGTGTCGTTCGCCTGGAATTCCAGTCTAAGGCCTTCCAGGACCTCGGGCGAAGATCAGGACCGAAATCGTTTTATTCTGCCAATTCCACAATCAATTATACTCTCATCGAGAACCTGGAGTTCCAGTTTGTGGCCATTTGTGATCTTATAAGAGGATCATTACTCAATTTTTTCCGGGTCACCTTGATGCCGAGGTTGCTAGAGATGGGGGGAGAGAGAGAGAGAGTTATGAGGAGAAAGCGCCAAGCCATATCGACTATATAGCACTGGGAAGGTGTTATGATAAGGATTTGGGATGGGATAGGGATAAGGAATGGTGTCCAACCACTTGGACAGTCGGGGATTGAACGCCGACCTAGAGATGGGGGGGGAAGATGGATGCTGAGGTGCTAGATGGACGCGTTGACAGCGTCCATCTGTTTATACCTCGATCCCGGTCAGGTGTTTTACGGACTCCATCTCTAGACACAGAGGAAGCGCTCCTCGAACTCCGTACCTGGATACAGACGAGGAACGGCATGGACCCCAGCCCTAGCCACCTACGAGGAACTTCTTGGACCCCATGCCTAGACACAGACGAGGACCACCATGGACCCCATTACTAGACACAGGCGAGGACCACCATGGACCCCCATTCCTAGACACAGACGAGGACCACCATGGACCCCCATTCCTAGACACAGACGAGGACCACCATGGACCCCATTCCTAGACACAGACGAGGACCACCATGGACCACATTCCTAGACACAGACGAGGACCACCATGGACCACATTCCTAGACACAGACGAGGACCACCATGGACCCCATTCCTAGACACAGACGAGAACCACCATGGACCCCATTCCTAGATACAGACGAGGACCACCATGGACCACATTCCTAGACACAGACGAGGACCACCATGGACCACATTCCTAGACACAGACGAGGACCACCATGGTCCACATTCCTAGACACAGACGAGGACCACCATGGACCACATTCCTAGACACAGACGAGGACCACCATGGACCACATTCCTAGACACAGACGAGGACCACCATGGACCCCATTCCTAGACACAGGCGAGGACCACCATGGACCACATTCCTAGACACAGACGAGGACCACCATGGACCACATTCCTAGACACAGACGAGGACCACCATGGACCCCATTCCTAGACACAGACGAGGACCACCATGGACCACATTCCTAGACACAGACGAGGACCACCATGGACCACATTCCTAGACACAGACGAGGACCACCATGGACCACATTCCTAGACACAGACGAGGACCACCATGGACCACATTCCTAGACACAGACGAGGACCACCATGGACCACATTCCTAGACACAGACGAGGACCACCATGGACCACATTCCTAGACACAGACGAGGACCACCATGGACCACATTCCTAGACACAGACGAGGACCACCATGGACCACATTCCTAGACACAGACGAGGACCACCATGGACCACATTCCTAGACACAGACGAGGACCACCATGGACCACATTCCTAGACACAGACGAGGACCACCATGGACCCCATTCCTAGACACAGGCGAGATTTTCCGGCAAGACGTGGCGTTGCCCAATAGCGACCTGTCACATACATAAATGTTTTATCATTTTTTCCAGCCCTTAACTCCGTTAAGTTCTTACTGCTGGGAAAAACCCCGGAGCTTCGAGTTAACCTTACCTGGAGTGCGTTGGTCTGGAAGGTGTCTGAAAGATTTACTAGGGAATTCTGAAAAGTTTTAGAGCTTGTGGGAAAAGTTAGGATGGTTCTATGCTGAATCAACGTTAATAAACGTCGAATCGACGTTGATGACGTTGATTCAGCACCGAATTGGCGTTGCTTTTGGATGTTGTGCCCATTGAGGTGCGTGGTTCCTAGTGTTATCATGCAACAGAAGCTGGGTCTTAGTTCTGATATCATAGACCTGTGAGGGCAGGGTCAAGTGGGTGTCAGATGGGTGTTGTCTGTGGTCTTGTTGTGGTTTTGTCATGGTGAGCCTGTGGTCGGGTTGTAATTGGGCTGTGGCTGTGTCATGGTTGTAACTTCGACCGTATCTCTGGCCGAAGTCCAAGAGACACTTCAAGATCTTACACGACCAAACACCACATTCACTCCAAACATCTACCACCTCCGAGGTATTCATGACCGTGCCACCTCAGGGGCTACTCATGCCCGTGCCACCTCCGGGGCTACTCATGCCCGTGCCCCCTCCGGTGCTGCTCATGCCCGTGCCCCCCTTCAGGGCTACTTATGTCCGTGCCACCTCGTGTGTTGGCTTAATCCTTATCAATCAATCAAGTGTCACACGCTTCTCGGCGTGTGCACACACACTGCTGTAGTCCTGAACTAAAGTATAGTTAGAAAAAATACACTATTA
The DNA here is from genome assembly GCA_020271785.1 of Procambarus virginalis. Classification (NCBI taxonomy): domain Eukaryota; kingdom Metazoa; phylum Arthropoda; class Malacostraca; order Decapoda; family Cambaridae; genus Procambarus; species Procambarus virginalis. The sequence continues at coordinate 6,530,794 of WNGS01159612.1, forward strand.
ATACATCACGTCAGTGTAATTACTCTCTATGTAAAGTATAATTGTTAGTATGATATTGTGGTCTCTTAGTAACTTTCCAGAGATTGAGAGGAATTACACTAATCTCCTAAGAAACAAACATGGTTTTAAGGTTTTAAGTGGAGTGAATGGGAATCTAAGAAATCTAAATCTAAGAAATAGACACAATTATTGAAAAAGTAAATCTTGAGTTAGAGTTAGATAACTAAATTAACGTAGAGTGACTCAAATTAGAAGTGCAGTGACTCAAAATAGAAGTGCAGTGACTCAAAATAGAAGTGCAGTGACTCAAAATAGAAGTGCAGTGACTCAAAATAGAAGTGCAGTGACTCAAATTAGAAGTGCAGTGACTCAAAATCAGAGTACATTGACTTAAAATGGGACTACAGTGACTCAAAAAGAGATTGCAAGCACTTACAATAATTCCACAGTTATTCGAAATAATAACAGAGCACAGTGACTCAAAATAGAAGTACATTGACCCAAAATGAGAGCATAGTGACTAATAATGAGTATATAGCGATTCAAAATATTAGTAGTTGACTCAAAATATGAATACAATGACTCAAAATTGATGCACAGTGATTCAAAATACGAATAAAATGACTCAAAATCGATGCACAGTGATTCAAAATAGGAATACAGTGAATTATGGCGACAGTACAGTAGCTGGAAGTGAGAGTATAGTGTTTACCTATTAGTGAGTACTGTGAAGTGAGGTATAGCTCTCTATTTCCTGCCAACTGGCCTTATAACAACTATTCTGACCTATTGAAAGTGAGAGTAAAGTGACTCAAAGTGAGAATACAGTGACTCAAAGTGATAATACAGTGACTCAAAGTGAGAATATAGTGACTCAGTGTGAGAATACAGTGACTCAAAGTGAGAATACAGTGACTCAAGGTGAGAATACAGTGACTCAAAGTGAGAATACAGTGACTCAAAGTGAGAATACAGTGACTGAAAGTGAGAATACAGTGACTCAAAGTGAGAATACAGTGACTCAAAGTGAGAATACAGTGACTCAAAGTGAGAATACAGTGACTCAAAGTGAGAATACAGTGACTCAAAGTGAGAATACAGTGACTCATAGTGAGAATACGGTGACTCTGCGTTAGAATACAGTGACAAAGTGAGAGTACAGTGATTACACTGTATCGTGAGGGGAAGAAGCTGCTTTAAAATTCTTAGAAACATGCGTACTATCGCTACTCCGTGGTTGTGTCTCATTGCAACCTGCTTCTGCATTGATGGTGAGTTGATGGTGATGGCTGTTGATAGTGACAATGATGGTGATGGTTTTAGATGATGCATGATGGAGACGAGGCTGCTGATAGTCAATGATAGTGATGAATATTGATGGTGTTTTTTTATGAAGAATGATGGAGATGGGTGGTGTTGGTTGGTGATGGGGATTGGTGATGGGTGATGGTGACAGGTGTTGAATAGTGATGGTGATTTACGTTGGTGTGTAACAAGTGGATGGAAAATGTCTGATGACCTCTCATCACTATAACGACTCAAGATGAAGTGAGATTCTAAGTAGCCAACTTGAGAGAGAGAGAGAGAGAGAGAGAGAGAGAGAGAGAGAGAGAGAGAGAGAGAGAGAGAGAGAGAGAGAGAGAGTTGTAACAATCACACAAACATCTACATAAACCTATAGACGCCGCCACCACGCTGATACAAGGAACTTGGAGAGAGAAGAGACAGAATAAATTGCATGCTAAGATACTTCCAAGACAAGGTGTAGACATGAAGAGATGATGGTAAAAGTGACCCTTTGCTCGAGTAATCCTAAAATCACCTATTGCTAACTCACGAACAGGCACCAGCTTACTCGGCGGGGGATACCTGACAATTACAAGGCACAATATAGGTCCAAAAGGGCGATAACCCCATCAGTACGACATTAGGTATAATTAACACACAAAGGGTTGAAAGTTTAAACATCAGTTTACATAGTGCCTTAGAATGGTGTTTCCTACCATGGATCCCTAAAAGAGGTAACTGAATTGATGATTTAATAGTACGAGGATAAAAAAGAGGTCGAGTGCTTTTCACTCCCACAGTGAAAAGCACTCGACCTTAGGTCCTGATGTTCGTCTCCAGAGGAACTACAACCCCACACACACAGCCCCCCACACACACAGCCCCCACACACACACCGTCTCCACACACACACACCGCCCCCACACACACAAACACCGCCCCCACACACACAAACACCGCAAACCCCCCCACACACACGCCCCCCCACACACACCACTCCCCAACACACACCCCCCCACACACACACCACCCCCAACACACACCGCCCCCCCCCCACACACACACACACCGCCCACACACCCAAGACCTCGACACCCTCTCTGCCTATCCTCACTCTATACTAGTTCTTATCTTCAACAACGAATCCATCAACATCCATTGATGTAGAAGTAGTAATCTTCCGAGGATTAACATGGCCGCTACGTAACTGACAACATCGTTACCTCCTACGCATTTGACGTGAGTTGAACTGGCCCCTTGGCTCGCCCCTGACTGAGGTGTGAGTTTCAACTGTGTAATGTAAACTGGTATAGTTCCAGTCTACCAGTTCCAGTTCTCTAATCCCTTCCTCACCCAGATTTGTCATTGTTATGCTCTTGTTCTATTCAACTGTGACCTTCTCTTTTGTTATAGATGGTGGGTGTTGTGTGTTGATGATGAATGTTGTATGATGGTGATGGGTATTGATGAGTTATTTTTATTGGTGATGAGTGACAATGATGATTTGTTGGTAATGAGGAGTGATGATGCGAGTTATGGACTGATGGAAATGATGGTGATAAGTGGTGTGGATTATTGTTTAGTGATGAGTGGTATACTGTTGGTGATGAGTCTGATGAGCTATAGTGATAACTGATGATGATCAATAGTTATGATGAGTGTGGTGTGATGAATAATTGGGTTTAATGTTGGTGACGATGATTGAGACCCCATGATCGCATACCTTTGATGATTTTGATGAGATTATAATTAACATATAATTATAATGAGGAGGATAATGATTAAATGAATACTGGTTAAAAGTATATGATAATAGTTGCTTTTACTAACACTACTCTCAAGACGATTCATCAAAGCCCACTTCCCATTCTCATCATCGTCACATCATCATTATCATCATATGTCATCCACTGTCAAGCCTTGGACAGTTTCCCTCGCTTTATTCCTTGCTTGTCTCGGTAGCTTTACTCGCTTTACTGCCTGCCTCACCTACTTTCCGCCTCAGTGTTCACAAATCGGTTTTCCTGGTGAGGAAGTTTCTCCATTTTCTATGATGGAAGAATTTTTGCGATTTCCTACTCTCTTAAGATCTCTGACGGTGTGTGGAATTAAGTCTTGATTCGTCACGAGCAGCTCGTAACATGGTTTAAGTCAGGGTTCAGCTTGGAATGCTTGTAGCAAAGTATAAGTCAGGGTTCAGCTTGTAGCAATATCGCAACACACAACCCTCCCCCCCCCATGTATAAATAGTGGCCGCTATGGGCCGAATGTAGCATATAATGTTGAATTAACTCGGCATTATGTGATTACCTGATTATTTCCCCTTAATTAACAAATTAACGGCCCCTAATAATTGAGTGGATTTTCGAAATGCAGTCAAAGCTGGTCTCGTGTTGCCAGTGGCAAAACGAGACCTGATTGGCAGCCAATCACTGAGCGTCATCACATCCCTGAGTCAGATGAGTTATCCCAGCTCTGATTCAGATGAGTCATCCCGCCAACCCTGATTCAGATATGAGTTATCCCAGCCCTGATTCAGATAAGTCTATCCAGCCCAGATTCATTTGCGTTATCCCAGCCATTATTAATGTGAGTCTTCCCAGCCCCTATTCACATGCGTCACCTCAAATCTGAATCGTTGTGCGTTATCCCAGCCTTTATACATTTTCATCATCCCAGCCCTGATTCGCCTGCGTCATCCCAGCCTTTATACGCAACCGGTCACACTATTAAGAGGTTAATTTAATTAGACTTGGACTCGAAGATTAATCTTATTTTCCTTGGAACGCTGAATGCAGTTCAATTTGGAGTTCCTCGTTATACTACTGCCTGTCGCTGGTATTAGGGAGAGGAGGCAATGAGAGGAGAGAGATGTGGGTATCTGAGAGAGAGGAGAGGCGCCTGTATCAGTGAGAGTTGACATTCGGGTATCAGGGAAGAGAAGGAATAAGAAGGGAGATGCCAGGTATCAGGGGAAGAGAGGAGCCGCTGCTATCACGGAGTAGAGAGAGATGTTGATATCAGGGAAGGACGGCAATGAGACGGAGATGCAAGTATCAGAGAGAGGAGATATAGCTATCTGAGAGAGGGTGAAGACGCGGGTGTCACGGAGAGGGGGAGACGCGGGGATTAGTGAGAGAGGGACTCAAAATTAGGGAGAAGGGGAGATATTGAGAGTTAACTTTAGTCCTGGACTATGAAGGGGTGAATTTCATCCGGTAACCGAATGATTTAGAGGCTTCGGGGACGAACCCGACCTCAACCTATTATCAAACTTTAAATGTGTGATATATCAGTTTGCGTAAACACTGAGGCTTAGGCGACTAATCTGAGTACCTATGTGAGTCATTTTTGGTAAGTAGAACTGGCGTTGTGTGGTGAACCAAAACATTAACTCCTTAAAGGATCCTTAAAATGACATTTAAGGGAATTTTACTCACATTATCAACATTTACTCATGGAAGATCAGCTGGAGGATCATGAAAACTACCGGCTTCACCTTGGGACACTGAGTCAAGCCATGTATTACTCGTGGTAAGAGGTCATACGACGTGAAAATATGTGACACTTGTGTCTCGTTTATGCCATGAGAACGGGGCTGCATTTAGAGAGGTGCGATTCGAACACAGGAACAGAACGAAGGTAATTAATTAAGTCATGTTTAAAGTCTTTTTTTGTTTATCGAAAATTATTCACTTTTAATATTTAAAGCACTTCTCATATGGCTTTAATCAGGTACTATATCAGCCCGTCCTCGTCAACAAAGGCGAAAATACTCGTTAATTAAGCTCCCAACCCCCGGTTTTGCATGAAAACGCTTTACCCACGACTCACATATGATGACATTCGAACATTTTTCAAACAAATGCTTCGCTCACGACCACTGTTCGAATCACAACGCTGTAAACCACAGCCCGTCATCCAAACAAAGACCCAAAAGTAATTCCAGGCACCCCCAAACCCCCTGTTTATGAGTGAAAAATGGTTTACACACGACTCACAACTGATTTTGTTCGAACACTTCCGGAACAAGTGCTTCACTGACGAATTTTGTTCGAACCACAACGCTATAAATGCTTCGCCACGTACTACAAAGCCAAATAATCGCCAACAGAACCTAAACACCTAACCTAACCTAACGCCTAACCAAGAGTGGCGTAGTTCTAACCTATAGAACTTTAATATAAATTAACATTAACTCATATATGAGAACAAACTTATTTGAATGCACAATACATACAAATGATGAATGCCCCTTTGGGGACGGTCGCTGAATTAACAAGCCTGGCCTGAGGACAGTTCGGCTGAAAAAATTAATTATTGTAAAGTATTATGTATTATAAAAACCAATGCGTTTGGGACGGAAAAATTCAGTTTATTACACCATATTAAAAATATTAACATAATGAGTTCGGATCCGGCTGTCGGATTGAAGTTCCTGGATGTTACATGGCTTTTGTTATTGGGGGTTGTTAAAGGCTTATCAACCTCTGGGAGGGTTATTAAAGGCACTGAAGTGCTGACTGACCAACCAGCAAGTATATTTTATTCCAGGACATAGTCCAGGATTAAGACATCCCGAGAAGCGGGATACACCTGTGTATTCACTTAGTTGTAGTTGTATGTATATCCTTGTGAGTAACGCAACCCATCCTCCAGTCATGTTCGTCCAAGCTGAGGACGACCGCATCTCATCCTCCAGTCATGTTCGTCCAAGCTGAGGACGACCCAATCTCATCCTCCAGTCATGTTCGTCCAAGCTGAGGACGACCCCATCTCATCCTCCAGTCATGTTCGTACAAGCTGAGGACGACCCCATCTCATCCTCCAGTCATGTTCGTCCAAGCTGAGGACGACCCCATCTCATCCTCCAGTCATGTTCGTCCAAGCTGAGGACGACCCTAAAGCCACATTCAACAATTTGAACTTACTATATTTTTAAATAGGTATCTTCTTCTATATGAATTACGCATTATTATTTCTATTACATATTAGAATTGCGTGAAGGATTAGGCCGAGGTGAGGTGTTTAGGTTCTGTAGGGATGCATTTGTATGTGTAGCACGTGCGTAACGCATTCTGCAACCTGTCCTTAAACCAAGCTCGTTAAAGCGGCGGCTGATTCCCCCCCCCCCTCCCCCCTCCTTTTCCCCAAGACGCATTCATCAATTTTAACATGTTTATTCAAAATAGGAATTTTCTCATATAAATTAATATTGTTACATATAAGCATATTGTGCATATATATAGGCATAAGTTAGGTTAGGTGTTTAGGTTCTGTTGGCGAATATTTCAACCCGTTCTCGACTCAAGTCCATTCCATCCAGCGGTCAACCCCACAGACGCATTCATAAATTTTAACATGCTGTTCATTCAAAACGGAAATTTTCTCAAATATAAATTAATATTATAGTATATTAGCATATTGTGTATATATAGGCATAGGTTATGTTGACCAGACCACACACTAGAAGTTGAAGGGACGACGACGTTTCGGTCCGTCCTGGACCATTCTCAAGTCGCAAGCGACTTGAGAATGGTCCAGGACGGACCGAAACGTCGTCGTCCCTTCAACTTCTAGTGTGTGGTCTGGTCAACATACTTCAGCCACGTTATTGTGACTCATCACCCGCAGGCATAGGTTAGGTTAGGTGTTTAGGTTCTGTTGGCGATTATTTGTATTTGTAGTACGTGGGTGAAGCATTTGCAGCGTTGGGGTTCGAACAGAAGTCGTCAGCGAACCACTTATTCCGGAGGTGTTCGAAAGTCATCAGTTGTGAGTTGTAAACCGTTTTCCATTCAAACAGGGTTTTTTGACGGCTGCTTGGAGTCATATCTGGCCCTTGTTCGGGAGGACAGGCTGTGCTTATGAATGACAAACACTTTACACACGACTCACAACTGATGACGTTCGAACACTTCCGGAACAAGTGCTTCACTGATGAACCACTGACGAACTTTTGTTCGAACCACAACGGTGTAAATGCTTCACCCACGTACTACAAATACCAATAATCGCCAACAGAACCTAAACACCTAACCTAACCTATGCCTATATATACACAATATGCTAATATACTATAATATTAATTTATATTTGAGAAAATTCCTGTTTTGAATGAACAGCAGGTAAAAATTTATGAATGCGTCTGTGGGGTCGACCGCTGGATGTAATGGACTTGAGTCGAGGACGGGTTGATATACGTCACCCACGTACTTCAACTGCTAGTAATTAAGCCCGTCCTCATCAACAAAGGCCAAATGTTCATTAATCCAGCCGATAAACCCTTTGTTTATGAATGAAAAACGGTGTGGGTAAAGTATATTCAGAATTGGAATTCGAACAGAGGTCGTCAGTGAGGCACTATTCGAGAAATGTTCGAACGTCAGTTGAGAGTCGTGTAAACACCGTTTTTCATCGAAAGGGGGGGTTTGACGGCTGCTTGGAATCACATCTTGCTTTTGTTAGCGAGGACAGGTATTAACAGGTGGTTCGGCGGCTGGATTAATGATCAACTGGCTATTGTTGTTGAGGACGGACTGGCATTTACAAATGTGCCATTCGAATATAGGCAGTGAACGAAACACTGTTCGAGAATAATTCGAGCATAATCAGCCGAGTCGAGTGTAAAGTTATTCAAAAAAATTAGCTAATGTTTTAAAGACGTTTAGAAAGTTGACTTGGAGCAGCCGTGGAGTGCGGACGTGTCCCTCCGTGACTGCTGGAGTTGTTCGCTGTTTGGTCGCCAGGTGGCGGGGCGTCGCTGCCCTACCAGTAGTGTTGTTACCTGGCTGGCTGCTGCTGACGTGGCGGAACTGAGTTACGATGGGGGTCCCCCTCCCACCGGTACTGCGGGCTCAGTCTGTGGGCCTGGAATTTTCCAGCCGGGCTGGATACCCAGAGATTGCACGGGTGTGTGAGCAGCTGCAGGTACCTGTGATGGATATCTACGGTGTCGAGCTGGTGACGGCCCGTCGGGTGATCCTGAAATTCACTGCAGACATGGCGTATCGCGAATTTCTACGTCGATACGAGGGGCGGACATTGCCTCTACAGGATGGTGCGGGCACTGTGTCCATATCTGATCGGAGTGGTGCCCTCACATACGTCAGCGTCCATGGGGCTCCTTTGGAGTTTCCGGAGGGTCTGCTCCGGCGGTACTTCGGCCGTTTTGGCGCCGTCGTTAGTGTGCGGGTGAATGTGGTATCTTCGAGCCCACTAAAGGGTGTCCGCACGAACATTCGTACCCTGGGCATGAGGTTACGGGAGGATATCCCGTCCTCTGTGCGTCTGCTGGGGTACACAGTTCGTGTGTTTTACGCCCGCCAGCCCCGGACATGTTATTGCTGTGGCCTGTCGGGCCATCAGGCTGCTGAATGTTCTGCGCCGGCCTCTGCGCCTGTGAACCTCTTCAGTGAGGAGGACTTCCCACCGCTTCCTGTGGCTCTGGACGCCTCTCTGGACGCGGCTAAGCCCCCTGTGTCGCCTGATGCGCCCCCTGTGGTGGACGTTCCCCGAATGTCGCCGACCCTCCTCAGGATGTTGCGATGCCCTCGGTGGATACTCCTGCTCCTGTCCCTGATGCTCCCGTGGGCCTTCCTGATGCTCCCTCCTCGCCGTCTGCTCACCCGTCTTCAGTTGCTGCGCCTGGCCCTGCGTGCTCGCCTGCATACTCGCCTCGAGTCCCGGCTGCGCTGAGTGCTGGGGTGGCTGTGGGGCCTCCTGTTGTGTGTGGTCCGGTTCCCCCTGCGGTTGAGGCTGCTGCTGTCATGAGACGGGCGTTGGTCCGCACGGCTTGTGATGCCCGTGGTTCTGGGTCCGCCTCCGGCTCTGAGGATGTGCGCCCGGTGCCCAAGCGGTCCAGGCGTTCTTCTACTGCATGGGCTGATGTGGAGGGTTTCGACGCCGATGGGTCTTCGGGAGATGATGTGGTGGTCGCTGACGTCCATGTACCTGCTGATGCCAAGGTTTGTGTGTATGATTCACCTCCTGTTTCTTCTGTAGGCGGTTCTCCGCAGTGGGGTGTGGTTGCTCCTCCGGACGTTGGTGCGGGGGGTGCTGGTGCAGGCCGCGACCTCGTGTTGTTGCTGAAGAAGGATGTTCGGCGAGGGGGGCCCCTGCAGGTGTCCCGTCCGGTGGTTGCTGCGGAGCCCTGTGGGGCTGCCAAGGTTACAAGTGCGCTGCCCGTTGCACGCGCCTGTAAGGGGAAGCCCGTCCCGTTCATCTTGGCCTCCGGCGTGGCGTATGATTCGGAGACCAACCCTTTGGATTTTCACTTTCATGACCGAGTGCTGCCTGTTCCGTGGTGCCCCTCGACTGTCTGGGTTCCACAGGCTCGGGTATTTGTTGAGGGTGTGCCGATTTCGATGCCCGATCCTCGGACGACCCTTCGTCACCCTATTTTGGACGACATCCTGTTGCTGTGGGAGGCGTATTGTGTTCTTTTCCCGGCAGCGGAGTGGCCGGATAAGTATGCGCAATCTTGATAGTTTGTGTGCTTGCTGTGTGTATCGAGTGTATTGGACTTTGGTATGTTCTGTGATGTTTATTGTGTGCCCTTCAGGCCGATGTCGTCTTTAGTTTTCTCAATGTCCCTGTTTATTGTAATTTAGGCTATACCTTTTCATAAATTGTTTCTTTGATTTTGTTGTATTATGTGCCCTTCTGGCTATGCTGTTTGCTCTCTTACGTGAGGGGTTTTTGTGCAGAAATTTTTTTTTGTTTGTTTTAATTGTTATTGTGCCATGTTATGATTTTATTATTTTTTATTTTTATTGTTCTCCTCTGCTTTCTCTGTGTATTATGGTCTTGGTTTGTGTTATTGTATTTTGGGTATTGTTTGCCTGTTTGCGCTTTTTGTTTTCTTGATGTTTTTGTACTGTGATGTCGGTCCTTCTGGCCGGTGTTTGTTTTGTGTTTGCTAAATTTGGTTTTCTTATGTACCTTTTATTGTATTTATTGCTTATACTTGCATGCTTGCATGTAAAAATAAATTAAAAAAAAAGACGTTTAGAAAGCATTATTGAAGCTGTCTTGTCTTCCTGTGCTTTTAAAACCAGTTCGCTAAATCTCCTATTATTTTCTCGATTTTGCCTCACCAGGGTCATCGGGCAGCAGGAGGGGGAGGACACTATACCTGGAGTCGCCAACACTGGGAAGCAGTGACGATTCAACGAATCCCGAAGGCGCCTTCTCTCTCCGGGTAAACAACCCTTTCATTCCGTCCAGGGCCGGCCTGGCGGCCCCTGGACACACCATCCACAGAGACATCCTCCAGGATCCAGAAGACCACTTTACAATCCAAAATACACTCATAACGACCCACGAGGACGCCCGTGGGGGACAGCAGGTGGTCCAGGCTGGGTTCGGAAACGTTCTCACCACCCAGGGAGGCGGGGAAGCCAGCGGACCAGGACAGATGTGCAACGGGTCGTCGAACTCAACAGTGTTCCTGTGTTCCCCGGGGGAGTGCATCCCGGCCTACCTCCGTTGTAACGGCGTCCCCGATTGTGACGGCGGCAAGGACGAGAGCGTCAGAGAATGCGGTGAGTGTATTTGTGTTTCTGGAGTGTCAGGAGACGTGGTGAAGTGTGTTTAGCTGTGTCAGGAGACGTGAAGTGTATTTGTGTCAGGAGACGAGAGGAGAATCATATTCTCTTAATATTTGCGCGTATCAGTGGCTGGATATGAGTTAAGTGCTCAGGTTTAGTACATTAGAGTATTGTCAGTGTGGGATGGGAGTCTAGTGCCTGTGCTCCACAGAGTGGCACAGTGAACAGTGATTATATAAGTGTACATGTACTCGTCTATGCATGCTTGCAAGGCATGCATAGGCGATGGTACTCTTTTTCAGCTGTGGTACAGTTTTCTCTGCCGGTTCTTAAAATGGCTTCCCGGCCCTTCCCGGTTTGGAGTAAATCTCTATTACCCTTTAAGCGCATTCTGCTTGCTCACTACTCTGGCTCTGAAGAAGCGCTTCTAAATCTCTTTGGCTCATCTGTGTCTAGTCCACTCCTCCCCCCCATCCCCCCCCCTCTCATGTCCTCTCGACCGACCCATATCCATGACTGAGAAGAGCTTTGAGCAGAGCGGGGATCAATCCATATATCGTGGTCCATGGGTCGAGGCGCGCGCACGGGATTAGCGTATCCTGATCCAAAGATTTTTTCATAGATACACCAAGTTATTGTATTTGATTGTTTCGTATTCATGTCTAATACATCGGCTCTGTCCACTTTCTCAATGCTTGTAACTAACAGTTTCGCATGTGCTAAAGCATTCAATTAGTCATAAACTGTTGGGCCACTTTGTCCACACCTTCAGGATCAGAAGTTGTGGTCGTAACAACCTGTACTGATCGTTACTGGTACAATTCTGGCTGTAACTTAACCCGTCCTCCGATTAGAACGTCGCATTTTGACGTATACTCTACCTAAGGGCGAAAATCGTCGTACTAGAAAATGATAGCGGCTCGCGAAATTGACATACTGTCTCGTTTTCTGTTTTGGGTCCTCTGGTAGGTTAGGATAAGGGCATTTTAGTACGACGGTTTCATGACGTTGAGAAACCTTAGGAGGACGGGCTGAATGAACAGATTTACAGCAGTCGAAATCAACTTTTTTGTTATCTGTTATAATACATTTAAGTTACAAATTGTGGTAATGTTTTGGTTGTTCTTTAACCCTGGAGGGTCTCATTGTTGTCTCGCTTCTGAGTCTTATATGTTCGTTTATTTCTGTGTTGCAGGTGTTGTGTTAGTGTTGTCCTGATCCCCCTGTGTCTCTTCCAAGTGTTGTGTTGTGTCCTGACCGCCCTGTGTCTCTTCCAAGTGTTGTGTTTGTGTTGTGTCCTGACCGCCCTGTGTCTCTTCCAAGTGTTGTGTTGTGTCCTGATCGCCCTGTACCTCTTCCAAGTGTTGTGGTTGTTTTGTGTCCTGATCCCCCTGTACCTCTTCCAAGTGTTGTGTTGTGTCCTGATCGCCCTGTACCTCTTCCAAGTGTTGTGGTTGTGTTGTGTCCTGATCGCCCTGTACCACTTCCAAGCTCTTTGCATTTCTTTCTATCTTCACGACGCCTGTCAAGCCTTGAACTGACATTGTGTTATGCTGCCTGTCTCTTAGTGTTGAAGTGCTCTATCATTGTCTTCAAGGGATATGTGAGCGACATAATCCATCAATATCTTGCATAGACATCTTTCTTCTAACTTGTCTTAAATAATACATCGCATTTTGACGTCAAAATCCCCAACGGACAAAATATGATGTACAAATAATGATATATCATAGCAGCTCACAAACAGCTACGTACTCTGTGAGTGGGCTGCTCGGTTAGGTTAGGTTTAAGTGCTTTAGTACACCATTTACTGTCCGTTGTGGCAACATAGAGGACTTTGTGTTCGTGCGTTTCTGGTTAGATTAAAACGTTACATTTGTATGTTGTGGCGAATAAAGAAAATGCCCCCCCCCCTGAGAGATAGAGAGGGAAAACGGTCTCCCCTGAGAGAGAGAGAGAGAATGGTCTCCCCTGAGAGATAGAGAGAAAACGGTCTTCCCGGAGAGATTGTGTCCAAGAGCCACGAGAAACATCGAGTTAGGAAAACACTTTTTCTCAAAAATAGATATTGTCCTCGGAAGCTAATATTGTCCCCTCCCCTCCCCAACTTTGCTCCCGCAAGATTAACGTAAGCTTGAGAGTTGTGAGATGGTAATCTACTGGTTGTTCTCTTGAGACAGTTAAGTCCCACCTGCGGCGTCTGGGTACAAGTGACAGGATGCTGTATATGCTACTCTAGCTGGCGGTGTGTTCACTCACAGGATGAGAGATGCTGTACTGTCACTAAGGCGGCATGTTCACTCACATGATGAGTGACGCTAACGAATAAGCCAAACTCTCCTGACACACTTAAACAAATACATCTTCGTGTTTTCCCTCCCCAACAGGATGTCTGCCAAATGAGTTCCAGTGTGGAGCGAGCTGCATCGACCTGGTCTACCGCTGCGACACTTTCCCCCACTGCTCTGAGGGCCAGGACGAGCACCACTGTGGTGAGCTGACTATAACCACATCCAGGGGAGTCATTTACACAACTACTTGCGAAACCATTACATCTTTCCTCCATCGCTACGGTTTTGTTAACATTTATAAGCAGTTGACGAGCTTGTAAACTTCACCATCCGAGGTTATTATTGTTAGAAACAATAATCACCTTGAGGTGATTTTGTGTTTTCTGAAAATATTTCTGGGGCAATTTTCGTGTCGTCTGCAAATTTGTAAATGTTGCTACTCAGTTCTGAATCAAAATCTATATGTTTACATATTATATTATTATGAATAATAGAGGTCCCAGGACAGAGCCTTGAGGCACTCTACTTACATTATTTCCCACTCAGACTTGACTCCATTTATACTAACTCTTGGTTTCATTTGGTATAGACATGCCGTAATCCAGCTTAATATAGCACCTCCCCCCCCCCCCAATACCAGGAGCCTCTGTCTTTTTCAGTCAATCTTTCGTGTGGCACTGTATCAAAAGCTTTGATAAAGTCAAGGAACACATCACAAACCTTTCCACTATTAACTATGCTGGAATAGAATGATAGTAAATTTGTCAAACCTGAGCGAACTTTAGTAAAACCATGTTTTTACTGAAATTGAAATAAGTTTATTGAGGTAAAATACACACAAAGGGATAAAGTAGCTCAAGCTATTCTCACCCCGTTCAGTACATCGTGTTAATACATACATAGACACACAGGCCATGCTAAACAGGCCATGTTTTTACTAGTTTTACACACAGGAGGGTACAGGAACAGACGACTGCTGACTCGTGTCAGCAGTCTGAGAGTTTTCCCTTCCCATAGCTCATGGTAAGCCTTACCCTACTAGTTTTACCTGGAACACGACCCGCTATTTGGTTAATAATCAGGCACCCAGTTACTGCTGAGTGAACCAGGATGAATAGTTAAGGATAAGCGGCTAGTCAGTCCTCCCTTGCCAGGACTCGAAGCCAGACCAAATCGTTCGCGTGGCGCTGGGGTGAGCGTGTTACCACTGCCCCACCATAGTGTGTTATGCTTGATGCTCACTTCTAAAGTGCTCCACCCACTCCGTAAAAATTCTAACCTTTTAACCGACCAGAAACGTACTAACCCAAGCAACCTACCTAACCTATCGCGTCCGGTGCATGCAAAACGTGGATATTTGTGAGCAACGCCACTATTCATTGCATTTATAGTGTCGGTTACTACAACGTTAAGAACACGTCCTATGGTGCTGAACAGGCCATTGCTTGGGCGAGGCTAGCAGGAACAACCTTTATCTTCACCTAATGCATCGTAATGTAAACACAGTCATTCAAATCATCAGTATTATTGGGATTTAGTAAATTTTCAAGCACTGTAAACTTGACGTTTTCCATGAATTAGCCTCGAAAGATTAGAGGGGTAAAAGAGTTACGTTTTCTATAGTGAGACATGGAGAGAACGGGGCTCCTGTCGATGGTACCAGACAAGACGTGTTGCCTCCGTACCTCTCCACTCCCTCAGACATGTTGGTGAGCCCTGCCTCACACCACCTCTCTCTCCCTCAGACATGTTGGTGAGCCCTGCCTCCCACCACCTCTCTCCCTCAGACACGTTCGTGAGCCCTGCCTCACACCACCTCTCTCTCCCTCAGAAACGTTCGTGTGCCCTGCCTCACACTTCAAGTGCAACAACCACTTCTGTGTCCCCAGCGAGCAGGTCTGTGACTTCCACGACCACTGCGGCGATGGCTCCGACGAACACCACTGCCGTGAGTTTCTCTTCTCCCCTCTCTTTGATTTTAAGAACATATGAAACGAAACTGCATAAGACCTTCTGGCTCATACGAGGCAGCTGTTATTGGCCCATACGAGGCAGCTGCTATTGGCCCATACGAGGCAGGTGCTATTTGCCCATACGAGGCAGGTGCTATTTGCCCATACGAGGCAGGTGTTATTGGCTCATACGAGGCAGCTGCTATTGGCTCATACGAGGCAGCTGCTATTGACTCATACGAGGCAGCTGCTATTGGCCCATACGAGGTAGCTGCTATTGGCTCATACGAGGCAGCTGCTATTGGCTCATACGAGGCAGCTGCTATTGGCTCATACGAGGCAGCTGCTATTGGCCCATACGAGGTAGCTGCTATTGGCTCATACGAGGTAAATGCTATTGGCTCATACGAGGCA
>WNGS01159612.1:6546313-6563880 GCA_020271785.1 Procambarus virginalis
TTGGAGGCATTTCTCTCTCTCTCTCTCTCTCTCTCTTAGCTCTTCTCTCTCTTCGCCTCTCTCTCTCTCTCTCTCTCTCTCTCGTGCCCTTCTTCACGGTGACTCCAAGCTCCTTAATGGTTCCTCTTAAATGGCTGGATTTCCGTTCCTAATTACCCTGCACTCAAGCAATCATGGACACAAATCCTAAACGAGTGTACCCCGAGCTGTTGCAGATGGAAGAGGGATGGAAGGGTGTGGGATGGGGGGAATGGGAAAGGAGGAGGGATTGAGTGAGAGGTGAGCGTCTGGAGCAAGTGGAAAGAAGAGTAAAGAAGGATTGAACAGTATCATCCTTCTAGCTTGTTATTTTCTATTATTGTTCTCTCTTGGGTTGTGGTTCCATCTGTGGGGAGGTCTTTCCACTAAATGTGGTGTTGCTTAGTATACCTGTTTAGTACCCTTGTATTGGGATAATTGGAGGAATTGGGTACACCCTGGTATTAGGACCTATCAACCTCTGGAGGGATTAGGGCTATACCTGGGCTTAGGACTATCAACCTCTGGAGAAAGGGTTCAACCTGAGGTATAGGCCTATCAACCTCTGGAGGGTAATTAGGGCCTATCAACCTCTGGAGGGTAATTAGGGCCTATCAACCTCAGGAGGTAATTAGGGCCTATCAACCTCTGGAGGGTAATTAGGGCCTATCAACCTCTGGAGGGTAATTAGGGCCTATCAACCTCTGGAGGGTAATTAGGGCCTATCAATCTCTGGAGGGAATTAGAGCCTATCAACCTCTGGGTGGTGGGTAATTAGGACCATAACAACAGCTTATTGAACAATTAGCAGATATACTAAAATCTTGAACATCGTCCAAAAGAAATCTACCAGAATGTATAGAACTCGATAGTGTGTATAGATCGGTACACCTCACTGTGTATATATACCCACTGCAAAAGTAGGTAATATACCCAAATATTATAATAATATTATAAATTATATATTTAAATAAATATATAATATTTCGTTTCATCGTGTCCAGGATTAATTCTTTTCCGCCCAAAGAGCGCGTTAATTCACATTTAATAAAGCTGGACTGATGACATGCTGGGCTTTACTATTTTCAAAATTAAAGTTGGGATTTTCGACTTATTTTTATATCCTTGTATATGATGCTTCGCTCTCCTCTCTCGCTTTCCTCCCTTCACTCCCTTTCTCATTCACTTCGCTCGTTCCACCGAATAACAGGATCAAATCTGCTGTTACTCCTGTCACTTCAGTCCTGCACATCACGCGGTCCCTATATCCCAGAGTCCTTCATACACTCGAGGTTCCTGTCATCGTCACGAGAGCCTTATGTCCGAGGCCGTATCGTCTGAGGACAGTCACAGGGTCCGTCATCGGTCCAAGAGGCCTGTCATCGTCATGAAGGTCCCTGATCGCACTAGAGAGTCTGTCATCGTACGAACTGTCATCGCATAAATCCGTCATCGGTCCTAGACCTGTATTATAAGATCTTCTCTCACGAGTCTGTCGTCCTGAAGCCTGTCAGTCACTAAGCTGCATCTCTGAGGCCGTCATCGGTCCAGAGAGGCTGACGGTCACGGAGGCCCTGTCATCGGTCACTAAGAGGTCTGCAGGCCTAGGCCCTGTCATCGGTCACTAAGAGTTGCATCGGTACTAGGCCCTGTCATCGGTCACTAGAGTTCGTATGGTCACACCTGTCATCGGTCACTGAGAGTTCCTGTCGGTACAAGGCCCTGTCATCGGTCACTAGAGCCGCACGGTCTGAGCCTGTCATCGTCACAGGTCCTGTCACCATAGAGAGGTTCCTGTCATCGGTCACTAGAGAGGTTCCTGTCATCAGTCACTAGAGAGGTTCCTGTCATCGGTCACTAGAGAGGTTCCTGTTATCAGTCACTAGAGAGGCCCCTGTCATCAGTCACTAGAGAGGTCCCAACCTTGTTCAGTGCATCCTTGCAATGCTGTACCTCTCTATGTTGCATGGCCTCGTCAATACCATGCTGTTTATTGCGTAAATCACGAATGCCGAATTGGAAGACATATTTGTTATGCTATTTATTATATGTTGAACACCTTCAGTGTGTGTGGGGGGGGGGGAGAATAAAAAGAAATCAAGACAGGTAAGCCCCACTCTCAGAGCAGTGGTTTTTTGCTACTCTGCCGTGAGTGATCACGATGCTCTTGAAGTTTTACAACTGAGAAGCTTCATCTCTAATGGTCCTCCATCATCTTTTTATGATATATTTTTCTTCTGTCTTTCTCTTATTTCCTCTTCTCTCTATTTTCTGGTCCTTCCTCTTCCTTCCACCTTTTCTCTATGCTTTCTTCCCCTTTTATTCCACCTTAAGTTCCCCGTTATTTTCCTTCGTTCTCCTCTTTCTTTCAGATTTTCTTTCTTCTATACACCTTTCCCATCTGCTCTTCTTCCTCTTCATTCTGTTTCTCTTTATTCTGCTGAGTCTCTTCCTGCTCCTCCTTCATCCCCGTCACCATACACTTCAAGAAGACCATCATCACACAACTTGGGTCCTCCCAAGAACGCAATATGAGGTGACATTTCACCATCGCAGACTACGCCTTCTGTCTTCTTCTTCCTCCAGCACATTTCCCTCGAAGACTCCAGGATATTCCAAAAATCTGGAAGTGTCCTGGAACTTGTTGAGAGGACTTTGGCTGTACAGCTCCCACGTCTTGTAGTTTCCAAGTCCCAAGTTCTCTAATCCCAGGGATTCTGAGTTTTAGATTTATGGCATAAGACCCGGCGGGAAACTGCCAAACTATGAAACCTATTGACTGGGGACTTGAAGAAATGGTAAGCTCGTGGAAACCAAGAGTTGTAAACATCCTCTTGGGTCATTCAACCAAATACCTAGATTTTCGTGATTGATAAAACCTGACGATCTCTTTGCCACATAAAGCCCAAACACCTGTCAGACAAAACACCTCTGATAATTCGTATGAGATGAAACCCAACATCGGAAGTATTTTCCGGCTAAAATAATGAACCCACGCTGGAAATTATCTTACAATTATAAAATCCGTAGAAACATCTTCACTCACAAAATGTGGACATTTCAGATCCCCGCTAACTTAACTGACCCAAAAATCTGAAGAACGGCGATCTAATGGTAACGAACTCGAAGTTTAATTGGCTTGTTGAACGAAGACAAGTGAAGACCTCTGGTGCGGAGGAGTTCAACAACTTTACAAATGTGGACTCGTGGACCAAGAACGTGGTACATATGTGCTCTCGTGGCCCAAGAAACGTGAACACACATGTGCTCGGTGACCAAGAAACGTGACACACATGCGCTCGTGGACCAAGAACGTGACACTATGGACCATTAAATTGCCACACATGGATGCTGACCAAAAACTTGACTATGTAGGGTACGCGGGGATCACATAGTCTCAACATAGTTCCAACAGAACTCCAACGTTGTTCCAACATAACCAACGTAGTTTCCACATAACCAACGTGGTTCCATAACATAAACCAACGTGGTTCAAAGATAACCCACGTAGTTCCAAACATAACCAACGTAGTTTCTCACACTACCAACCCAGTTTCAACATAGCTCCACATAGTTCCAACATAACTACAACGTAGTCTAAACTCCAACTAGTTTGCGAATGATGGCTTCAGCATAGTTCCCACATAGCTGGGAGTGAGCGCTACTACAGAGGCGGAGGTTACTCAAGCTTTACGCATGGGCGCTTTCCGTCTAGGCCTCGCAGTACGTCTGTTTTCAGCCGTACGGACTCCGGTCTAGTTGGACTTTGCTTTTCCAAGTTGGAGGGATCCTGAGCAAGCGACTCTCGAGTATTGGTGAAGCCCTGGAAATGTATCAACCGCAGGAATAATCCCTCTGCACAAATACATCAATCCTAGAGCCGAATACATCAATCACCGAACTAATACAATATGAAGATATCAGAAGGCTTGTTGGTAAACAAATCAGATCTCATACGTGTTCTATCTTCCTTCAGACCATCGGCAGTGCTGGAAGTCAGGTTTGATGTGATATAGTTGCTTTTACTAACACTACTCTCAAGACGATTCATCAAAGGCCCACTTAGCATTCTCATCATCATCACATCATCATTATCATCATCATATGTCATCCACTGTCAAGCCTTGGACAGTTTCCCTCGCTTTATTCCTTGCTTGTCTCGGTAGCTTTACTCGCTTTACTGCCTGCCTCACCTACTTTCCGCCTCAGTGTTCACAAATCGGTTTTCCTGGTGAGGAAGTTTCTCCATTTTCTATGATGGAAGAATTTTGCGATTTCCTACTCTCTTAAGATCTCTGACGGTGTGTGGAATTAAGTCTTGATTCGTCACGAGCAGCTCGTAACATGGTTTAAGTCAGGGTTCAGCTTGGAATGCTTGTAGCAAAGTATAAGTCAGGGTTCAGCTTGTAGCAATATCGCAACACACAACCCTCCCCCCCCATGTATAAATAGTGGCCGCTATGGGCCGAATGTAGCATATAATGTTGAATTAACTCGGCATTATGTGATTACCTGATTATTTCCCCTTAATTAACAAATTAACGGCCCCTAATAATTGAGTGGATTTTCGAAATGCAGTCAAAGCTGGTCTCGTGTTGCCAGTGGCAAAACGAGACCTGATTGGCAGCCAATCACTGAGCGTCATCACATCCCTGAGTCAGATGAGTTATCCCAGCTCTGATTCAGATGAGTCATCCCGCCAACCCTGATTCAGATATGAGTTTTCCCAGCCCTGATTCAGATAAGTCTATCCAGCCCAGATTCATTTGCGTTATCCCAGCCATTATTAATGTGCGTCATCCCAGCCCCTATTCCATGCGTCACCTCAAATCTGAATCATTGTGCATTATCCCAGCCTTTATACATTTTCATCATCCCAGCCCTGATTCGCCTGCGTCATCCCAGCCTTTATACGCAACCGGTCACACTATTAAGAGGTTAATTTAATTAGACTTGGACTCGAAGATTAATCTTATTTTCCTTGGAACGCTGAATGCAGTTCAATTTGGAGTCCCTCAGTTATATTGCTGCCTGTCGCTGGTATTAGGGAGAGGAGGCAATGAGAGGAGAGAGATGTGGGTATCTGAGAGAGAGGAGAGGCGCCTGTATCAGTGAGAGGTGACATTCGGGTATCAGGGAAGAGAAGGAATAAGAAGGGAGATGCCAGGTATCAGGGGAAGAGAGGAGCCGCTGCTATCACGGAGTAGAGAGAGATGTTGATATCAGGGAAGGACGGCAATGAGACGGAGATGCAAGTATCAGAGAGAGGAGATATAGCTATCTGAGAGAGGGTGAAGACGCGGGTGTCACGGAGAGGGGGAGACGCGGGGATTAGTGAGAGAGGGACTCAAGAATTAGGGAGAAGGGGAGATATTGAGAGTTAACTTTAGTCCTGGACTATGAAGGGGGTGAATTTCATCCGGTAAACCGAATGATTTAGAGGCTTCGGGGACGAACCGACCTCAACCTATTATCAAACTTTAAATGTGTGATATATCAGTTTGCGTAAACACTGAGGCTTAGGCGACTAATCTGAGTACCTATTGAGTCATTTTTGGTAAGTAGAACTGGCGTTGTGTGGTGAACCAAAACATTAACTCCTTAAAGGATCCTTAAAATGACATTTAAGGGAAATTTACTCACATTATCAACATTTACTCATGGAAGATCAGCTGGAGGATCATGAAAACTACCGCCTTCACCTTGGGACACTGAGTCAAGCCATGCATTACTCGTGGTAAGAGGTCATACGACGTGAAAATATGTGACACTTGTGTCTCGTTTATGCCATGAGAACGGGCTGCATTTAGAGAGGTGCGATTCGAACACAGGAACAGAACGAAGGTAATTAATTAAGTCATGTTTAAAGTCTTTTTTTGTTTATCGAAAATTATTCACTTTAATATTTAAAGCACTTCTCATATGGCTTTAATCAGGTACTATATCAGCCCGTCCTCGTCAACAAAGGCGAAAATACTCGTTAATTAAGCTCCCAAAACCCCGGTTTATGCATGAAAACGCTTTACCCACGACTCACATATGATGACATTCGAACATTTTTCAAACAAATGCTTCGCTCACGACCACTGTTCGAATCACAACGCTGTAAACACAGCCCGTCATCCAACAAAGACCCAAAAGAAATTCCAGGCACCTGCCAAACCCCTGTTTATGCAACCCGTCCTCCAAAGACTCAACGTGATTCCAGGCACCCGCTAAACCCCTGTTTATGAGTGAAAAATGGTTTACACGTGACTCACAACTGATTTTGTTCGAACACTTCCGGAACAAGTGCTTCACTGACGAATTTTGTTCGAACCACAATGCTGTAAATGCTTCGCCACGTACTACAAATCCAAATAATCGTCAACAGAACCTAAACACCTAACCTAACCTAACGCCTAACTAAGAGAGACGTAGTTCTAACCTATAGAACTTTAATATACATTAACATTAACTCATATATGAGAACAAACTTATTTGAATGCACAATACATACAAAATGATGAATGCCCCTTTGGGACGGTCGCTGAATTAACAAGCCTGGCCTGAGGACAGTTCGGCTGAAAAAATTAATTATTGTAAAGTATTATGTATTATAAAAACCAATGCGTTTGGGAAGGAAAAATGCAGTTTATTACACCATATTAAAAATATTAACATAATGAGTTCGGATCCGGCTGTCGGATTGAAGTTCCTGGATGTTACATGGCTTTTGTTATTGGGGTTGTTAAAGGCTTATCAACCTCTGGGAGGGTTATTAAAGGCACTGAAGTGCTGACTGACCAACCAGCAAGTATATTTTATTCCAGGACATAGTCCAGGATTAAGACATCCCGAGAAGCGGGAACACCTGTGTATTCACTTAGTTGTAGTTGTGTGTATATCCTTGTGAGTAACGCAACCCATCCTCCAGTCATGTTCGTCCAAGCTGAGGACGACCCCATCTCATCCTCCAGTCATGTTCGTCCAAGCTGAGGACGACCCCATCTCATCCTCCAGTCATGTTCGTCCAAGCTGAGGACGACCCCATCTCATCCTCCAGTCATGTTCGTCCAAGCTGAGGACGACCCAATCTCATCCTCCAGTCATGTTCGTCCAAGCTGAGGACGACCCAATCTCATCCTCCAGTCATGTTCGTCCAAGCTGAGGACGACCCAATCTCATCCTCCAGTCATGTTCGTCCAAGCTGAGGACGACCCCATCTCATCCTCCAGTCATGTTCGTCCAAGCTGAGGACGACCCCAACTAGTCCTCCAGCCATGGTCGTCCAAGCTGAGGACGACCCCATCTCATCCTCCAGTCATGTTCGTCCAAGCTGAGGACGACCCCATCTCATCCTCCAGTCATGTTCGTCCAAGCTGAGGACGACCCAATCTCATCCTCCAGTCATGTTCGTCCAAGCTGAGGACGACCCCATCTCATCCTCCAGTCATGTTCGTCCAAGCTGAGGACGACCCCATCTCATCCTCCAGTCATGTTCGTCCAAGCTGAGGACGACCCCATCTCATCCTCCAGTCATGTTCGTCCAAGCTGAGGACGACCCAATCTCATCCTCCAGTCATGTTCGTCCAAGCTGAGGACGACCCCATCTCATCCTCCAGTCATGTTCGTCCAAGCTGAGGACGACCCCATCTCATCCTCCAGTCATGTTCGTCCAAGCTGAGGACGACCCAATCTCATCCTCCAGTCATGTTCGTCCAAGCTGAGGACGACCCAATCTCATCCTCCAGTCATGTTCGTCCAAGCTGAGGACGACCCAATCTCATCCTCCAGTCATGTTCGTCCAAGCTGAGGACGACCCCAACTCATCCTCAAGCCATGGTCGTCCAAGCTGAGGACGACCCCATCTCATCCTCCAGTCATGTTCGTCCAAGCTGAGGACGACCCCATCTCATCCTCCAGTCATGTTCGTCCAAGCTGAGGACGACCCAATCTCATCCTCCAGTCATGTTCGTCCAAGCTGAGGACGACCCCATCTCATCCTCCAGTCATGTTCGTCCAAGCTGAGGACGACCCCATCTCATCCTCCAGTCATGTTCGTCCAAGCTGAGGACGACCCCATCTCATCCTCCAGTCATGTTCGTCCAAGCTGAGGACGACCCCATCTCATCCTCCAGTCATGTTCGTCCAAGCTGAGGACGACCCAATCTCATCCTCCAGTCATGTTCGTCCAAGCTGAGGACGACCCCATCTCATCCTCCAGTCATGTTCGTCCAAGCTGAGGACGACCCCATCTCATCCTCCAGTCATGTTCGTCCAAGCTGAGGACGACCCCATCTCATCCTCCAGTCATGTTCGTCCAAGCTGAGGACGACCCAATCTCATCCTCCAGTCATGTTCGTCCAAGCTGAGGACGACCCCATCTCATCCTCCAGTCATGTTCGTCCAAGCTGAGGACGACCCTAAAGCCACATTCAACAATTTGAACTTACTATATTTTTAAATAGGTATCTTCTTCTATATGAATTACGCATTATTATTTCTATTACATATTAGAATTGCGTGAAGGATTAGGCCGAGGTGAGGTGTTTAGGTTCTGTAGGGATGCATTTGTATGTGTAGCACGTGCGTAACGCATTCTGCAACCTGTCCTTAAACCAAGCTCGTTAAAGCGGCGGCTGATTTCCCCCCCCCCTCCCCCCTCCTTCCCTCTTCCCCAAGACGCATTCATCAATTTTAACATGTTTATTCAAAATAGGAATTTTCTCATATAAATTAATATTGTTACATATAAGCATATTGTGCATATATAGGCATAAGTTAGGTTAGGTGTTTAGGTTCTGTTGGCGATTATTTCAACCCGTTCTCGACTCAAGTCCATTCCATCCAGCGGTCAACCCTACAGACGCATTCATAAATTTTAACATGCTGTTCATTCAAAACGGAAATTTTCTCAAATATAAATTAATATTATAGTATATTAGCATATTGTGTATATATAGGCATAGGTTAGGTTAGGTGTTTAGGTTCTGTTGGCGATTATTTGTATTTGTAGTACGTGGGTGAAGCATTTGCAGCGTTGGGGTTCGAACAGAAGTCGTCAGCAAACCACTTATTCCGGAGGTGTTCGAAAGTCATCAGTTGTGAGTTGTAAACCGTTTTCCATTCAAACAGGGTTTTTTGACGGCTGCTTGGAGTCATATCTGGCCCTTGTTCGGGAGGACAGGCTGTGCTTATGAATGACAAACACTTTACACACGCCTCACAACTGATGACGTTCGAACACTTCCGGAACAAGTGCTTCACTGATGAACCACTGACGAACTTTTGTTCGAACCACAACGGTGTAAATGCTTCACCCACGTACTACAAATACCAATAATCGCCAACAGAACCTAAACACCTAACCTAACCTATGCCTATATATACACAATATGCTAATATACTATAATATTAATTTATATTTGAGAAAATTCCTGTTTTGAATGAACAGCAGGTAAAAATTTATGAATGCGTCTGTGGGGTCGACCGCTGGATGTAATGGACTTGAGTCGAGGACGGGTTGATATACGTCACCCACGTACTTCAACTGCTAGTAATTAAGCCCGTCCTCATCAACAAAGGCCAAATGTTCATTAATCCAGCCGATAAACCCTTTGTTTATGAATGAAAAACGGTGTGGGTAAAGTATATTCAGAATTGGAATTCGAACAGAGGTCGTCAGTGAGGCACTATTCGAGAAATGTTCGAACGTCAGTTGAGAGTCGTGTAAACACCGTTTTTCATCGAAAGGGGGGGTTTGACGGCTGCTTGGAATCACATCTTGCTTTTGTTAGCGAGGACAGGTATTAACAGGTGGTTCGGCGGCTGGATTAATGATCAACTGGCTATTGTTGTTGAGGACGGACTGGCATTTACAAATGTGCCATTCGAATATAGGCAGTGAACGAAACACTGTTCGAGAATAATTCGAGCATAATCAGCCGAGTCGAGTGTAAAGTTATTCAAAAAAATTAGCTAATGTTTTAAAGACGTTTAGAAAGTTGACTTGGAGCAGCCGTGGAGTGCGGACGTGTCCCTCCGTGACTGCTGGAGTTGTTCGCTGTTTGGTCGCCAGGTGGCGGGGCGTCGCTGCCCTACCAGTGTTGTTGCCTGGCTGGCTGCTGCTGACGTGGCGGAACTGAGTTACGATGGGGGTCCCCCTCCCACCGGTACTGCGGGCTCAGTCTGTGGGCCTGGAATTTTCCAGCCGGGCTGGATACCCAGAGATTGCACGGGTGTGTGAGCAGCTGCAGGTACCTGTGATGGATATCTACGGTGTCGAGCTGGTGACGGCCCGTCGGGTGATCCTGAAATTCACTGCAGACATGGCGTATCGCGAATTTCTACGTCAATACGAGGGGCGGACATTGCCTCTACAGGATGGTGCGGGCACTGTGTCCATATCTGATCGGAGTGGTGCCCTCACATACGTCAGCGTCCATGGGGCTCCTTTGGAGTTTCCGGAGGGTCTGCTCCGGCGGTACTTCGGCCGTTTTGGCGCCGTCGTTAGTGTGCGGGTGAATGTGGTATCTTCGAGCCCACTAAAGGGTGTCCGCACGAACATTCGTACCCTGGGCATGAGGTTACGGGAGGATATCCCGTCCTCTGTGCGTCTGCTGGGGTACACAGTTCGTGTGTTTTACGCCCGCCAGCCCCGGACATGTTATCGCTGTGGCCTGTCGGGCCATCAGGCTGCTGAATGTTCTGCGCCGGCCTCTGCGCCTGTGAACCTCTTCAGTGAGGAGGACTTCCCACCGCTTCCTGTGGAGGAGGTTTCTGTGGCTCTGGACGCCTCTCTGGACGCGGCTAAGCCCCCTGTGTCGCCTGATGCGCCCCCTGTGGTGGACGTTCCCCCGAATGTCGCCGACCCTCCTCAGGATGTTGCGATGCCCTCGGTGGATACTCCTGCTCCTGTCCCTGATGCTCCCGTGGGCCTTTCTGATGCTCCCTCCTCGCCGTCTGCTCACCCGTCTTCAGTTGCTGCGCCTGGCCCTGCGTGCTCGCCTGCATACTCGACTCGGGTCCCGGATGCGCTGAGTGCTGGGGTGGCTGTGGGGCCTCCTGTTGTGTGTGGTCCGGTTCCCCCTGCGGTTGAGGCTGCTGCTGTCATGAGACGGGCGTTGGTCCGCACGGCTTGTGATGCCCGTGGTTCTGGGTCCGCCTCCGGCTCTGAGGATGTGCGCCCGGTGCCCAAGCGGTCCAGGCGTTCTTCTACTGCATGGGCTGATGTGGAGGGTTTCGACGCCGATGGGTCTTCGGGAGATGATGTGGTGGTCGCTGACGTCCATGTACCTGCTGATGCCAAGGATTGTGTGTATGATTCACCTCCTGTTTCTTCTGTAGGCGGTTCTCCGCAGTGGGGGGTGGTTGCTCCTCCGGACGTTGGTGAGGGGGGTGCTGGTGCAGGCCGCGACCTCGTGTTGTTGCTAAAGAAGGATGTTCGGCGAGGGGGGCCCCTGCAGGTGTCCCGTCCGGTGGTTGCTGCGGAGCCCTGTGGGGCTGCCAAGGTTACAAGTGCGCTGCCCGTTGCCCGCGCCTGTAAGGGGAAGCCCGTCCCGTTCATCTTGGCCTCCGGCGTGGCGTATGATTCGGAGACCAACCCTTTGGATTTTCACTTTCATGACCGAGTGCTGCCTGTTCCGTGGTGCCCCTCGACTGTCTGGGTTCCACAGGCTCGGGTATTTGTTGAGGGTGTGCCGATTTCGATGCCCGATCCTCGGACGACCCTTCGTCACCCTATTTTGGACGACATCCTGTTGCTGTGGGAGGCGTATTGTGTTCTTTTCCCGGCAGCGGAGTGGCCGGATAAGTATGCGCAATCTTGATAGTTTGTGTGCTTGCTGTGTGTATCGAGTGTGTATTGGACTTTGGTATGTTCTGTGATGTTTATTGTGTGCCCTTCAGGCCGATGTCGTCTTTAGTTTTCTCAATGTCCCTGTTTATTGTAATTTAGGCTATACCTTTTCATAAATTGTTTCTTTGATTTTGTTGTATTATGTGCCCTTCTGGCTATGCTGTTTGCTCTCTTACGTGAGGGGTTTTTGTGCAGAAATTTTTTTTTGTTTCTGTTTTAAATTGTTATTGTGCCATGTTATTGTGCCATGTTATGATTTATTTTTTATTTTTTGTTCTCCTCTGCTTTCTCTGTGTATTATGGTCTTGGTTTGTGTTATTGTATTTTGGGTATTGTTTGCCTGTTTGCGCTTTTTGTTTTCTTGATGTTTTTGTACTGTGATGTCGGTCCTTCTGGCCGGTGTTTGTTTTGTGTTTGCTAAATTTGGTTTTCTTATGTACCTTTTATTGTATTTATTGCTTATACTTGCATGCTTGCATGTAAAAATAAATTAAAAAAAAAACGTTTAGAAAGCATTATTGAAGCTGTCTTGTCTTCTGTGCTTTTAAAACCAGTTCGCTAAATCTCCTATTATTTTCTCGATTTTGCCTCACCAGGGTCATCGGGCAGCAGGAGGGGGAGGACACTATACCCGGAGTCGCCAACACTGGGAAGCGGTGACGATTCAACGAATCCCGAAGGCGCCTTCTCTCTCCGGGTAAACAACCCTTTCATTCCGTCCAGTGCCGGCCTGGCGGCCCCTGGACACACCATCCACAGAGACATCCTCCAGGACCCAGAAGACCACTTTACAATCCAAAATACACTCATAACGACCCACGAGGACGCCCGTGGGGGACAGCAGGTGGTCCAGGCTGGGTTCGGAAACGTTCTCACCACCCAGGGAGGCGGGAAGCCAGCGGACCAGGACAGATGTGCAACGGGTCGTCGAACTCAACAGTGTTCCTGTGTTCCCCGGGGAGTGCATCCCGGCCTACCTCCGTTGTAACGGCGTCCCCGATTGTGACGGCGGCGAGGACGAGAGCGTCAGAGAATGCGGTGAGTGTATTTGTGTTTCTGGAGTGTCAGGAGACGTGGTGAAGTGTGTTTAGCTGTGTCAGGAGACGTGAAGTGTATTTGTGTCA
Organism: Procambarus virginalis; assembly: GCA_020271785.1. Taxonomy (NCBI): domain Eukaryota; kingdom Metazoa; phylum Arthropoda; class Malacostraca; order Decapoda; family Cambaridae; genus Procambarus; species Procambarus virginalis. The sequence goes on from WNGS01159612.1 coordinate 6,559,295, forward strand.
GGAGACGAGAGGAGAATCATATTCTCTTAATATTTGCGCGTATCAGTGGCTGGATATGAGTTAAGTGATCAGGTTTAGTACATTAGAGTATTGTCAGTGTGGGATGGGAGTCTAGTGCCTGTGCTCCACAGAGTGGCACAGTGAACAGTGATTATATAAGTGTACATGTACTCGTCTATGCATGCTTGTAAGGCATGCATAGGCGAGTGTACTCTTTTTCAGCTGTGGTACAGTTTTCATCTGCCGGTTCTAAAAATGGCTTCCCGGCCCTTCCCGGTTTGGAGTAAATCTCTATTTACCCTTTAAGCGCATTCTGCTTGCTCACTACTCTGGCTCTGAAGAAGCGCTTCTTAAATCTCTTTGGCTCATCTGTGTCTAGTCCACTCCTCCCCCCCCATCCCCCCCCTCCCCCCCCCCCTTCTCATGTCCTCTCGACCGACCCATATCCATGACTGAGAAGAGCTTTGGAGCAGAGCGGGGATCAATCCAATATCGTGGTCCATGGGTCGAGGCGCGCACACGGGATTAGCGTATCCTGATCCAAAGATTTTTCATAGATACACCAAGTTATTGTATTTGATTGTTTCGTATTCATGTCTAATACATCGGCTCTGTCCACTTTCTCAATGCTTGTAACTAACAGTTTCGCATGTGCTAAAGCATTCAATTAGTCATAAACTGTTGGGCCACTTTGTCCACACCTTCAGGATCAGAAGTTGTGGTCGTAACAACCTGTACTGATCGTTACTGGTACAATTCTGGCTGTAACTTAACCCGTCCTCCGATTAACGAACTCGCATTTTTGACGTATACTCTACCTAAGGGCGAAAATCGTCGTACTAGAAAATGATAGCGGCTCGCGAAATTGACATACTGTCTCGTTTTTCTGTTTTGGGTCCTCTGGTATGGTTCGGATGGGCATTTTTGTTACGACGGTTTCATGACGTGAGAAACCTTAGGAGGACGGGCTAATGAACAGATTTACAGCAGTCGAAATCAACTTTTTTGTTATCTGTTATAATACATTTAAGTTACAAATTGTGGTAATGTTTTGGTTGTTCTTTAACCCTGGAGGGTCTCATTGTTGTCTCGCTTCTGAGTCTTATATGTCGTTTATTTCTGTGTTGCAGGTGTTGTGTTAGTGTTGTCCTGATCCCCCTGTGCTCTCCAAGTTTGTTGTTAGGTTGTTTTTGTGTCCCGACCGCCCTGTGGTCTTCTTCAAAGTGTTTTGGTTGTGTTGTGTCCTGACCGCCCTGTGTCTCTTCCAAGTGTTGTGTTGTGTCCTGATCGCCCTGTACCTCTTCCAAGTGTTGTGGTTGTTTTGTGTCCTGATCCCCCTGTACCTCTTCCAAGTGTTTGTGTTGTGTCCTGATCGCCCTGTACCTCTTCCAAGTGTTGTGGTTGTGTTGTGTCCTGATCGCCCTGTACCACTTCCAAGCTCTTTGCATTTCTTTCTATCTTCACGAACGCCTGTCAAGCCTGAACTGACTTGGTGTTATGCTGCCTGTCTCTAGTGTTGGAAGTGCTCTATCATTGTCTTCAAGGGATATGTGGCGACATAATCCATCAATATCTTGCATAGAACATCTTTCTTCTAACTTGTCGTCTTAAATAATACATCGCATTTTGACGTCAAAATCCCCAACGGACAAAATATGATGTACAAATAATGATATATCATAGCAGCTCACAACAGCTACGTACTCTGTGAGTGGGCTGCTCGGTTAGGTTAGGTTTTAATGCTTTAGTACACCATTTACTGTCCGTTGTGGCCAACATAGAGGACTTTGTGTTCGTGCGTTTCTGGTTAGATTAAACGTTACATTGTGGTATGTTGTGGCGAATAAAGAAAATGCCCCCCCCCCTGAGAGATAGAGAGGGAAAACGGTTCTCCCCTGAGAGAGAGAGAGAGAGAATGGTCTCCCCTGAGAGATAGAGAGAAAACGGTTTCCCGGAGAGATTGTGTCCAAGAGCCACGAGAAACATCGAGTTAGGAAAACACTTTTTCTCAAAAATAGATATTGTCCTCGGAAGCTAATATTGTCCCCTCCCCTCCCCCAACTTTGCTCCCGCAAGATTAACGTAAGCTTGAGAGTTGTGAGATGGTAATCTACTGGTTGTTCTCTTGAGACAGTTAAGTCCCACCTGCGGCGTCTGGGTACAAGTGACAGGATGCTGTATATGCTACTCTAGCTGGCGGTGTGTTCACTCACAGGATGAGAGATGCTGTACTGTCACTAAGGCGGCATGTTCACTCACATGATGAGTGACGCTAACGAATAAGCCAAACTCTCCTGACACACTTAAACAAATACATCTTCGTGTTTTCCCTCCCTACAGGATGTCTGCCAAATGAGTTCCAGTGTGGAGCGAGCTGCATCGACCTGGTCTACCGCTGCGACACTTTCCCTCACTGCTCTGAGGGCCAGGACGAGCACCACTGTGGTGAGCTGACTATAACCACATCCAGGGGGTCATTTACACAACTACTTGCGAAACCATTACATCTTTCCTCCATCGCTACGGTTTTGTTAACATTTATAAGCAGTTGACGAGCTTGTAAACTTCACCATCCGAGGTTATTATTGTTATAAGCAATAATCACCTTGAGGTGATTTTGTGTTTTCTGAAAATATTTCTGGGGCAATTTTCGTGTCGTCTGCAAATTTGTAAATGTTGCTACTCAATTCTGAATCAAAATCTATATGTTTACATATTATATTATTATGAATAATAGAGGTCCCAGGACAGAGCCTTGAGGCACTCTACTTACAACATTTTCCCACTCAGACTTGACTCCATTTATACTAACTCTTGGTTTCATTTGGTATAGACATGCCGTAATCCAGCTTAATATAGCACCTCCCCCCCCCCCCCATACCAGGAGCCTCTGTCTTTTTCAATCAATCTTTCGTGTGGCACTGTATCAAAAGCTTTGATAAAGTCAAGGAACACATCACAAACCTTTCCACTATTAACTGTCTTAACTATGCTGGAATAGAATGATAGTAAATTTGTCAAACCTGAGCGAACTTTAGTAAAACCATGTTTTTACTGAAATTGAAATAAGTTTATTGAGGTAAAATACACACAAAGGGATGAGGTAGCTCAAGCTATTCTCGCCCGTTCAGTACATCGTGTTAATACATACATAGACACACAGGCCATGCTAAACAGGCCATGTTTTTACTAATTTTACACAGATGGGTACAGGAACAGACGACTGCTGACTCCTGTTAGCAGGCTGAGAGTTTTCCCTGCCCATAGCTCATGGTAAGCCTTACCCTACTAGTTTTACACAGGAGGGTACAGGAACAGACGACTGCTGACTCCTGTTAGCAGGCTGAGAGTTTTCCCTTCCCATAGCTCATGGTAAGCCTTACCCTACTAGTTTTCCCTGGAACACGATCCGCTATTTGGTTAATAATCAGACACCCAGTTACTGCTGAGTGAACCAGAGTGAATAGTTAAGGATAAGCGGCTAGTCAGTCCTCCCTTGCCAGGACTTGAAGCCAGACCAAATCGTTCGCGTGGCGCTGGGGTGAGCGTGTTACCACTGCCCCACCATAGTGTGTTATGCTTGATGCTCACTTCTAAAGTGCTCCACCCACTCCGTAAAAATTCCATCCTTCTAACCTAACCAGAAACGTACCAACCCAAGCAACCTACCTAACCTATCGCGTCCGGTGCATACAAAACGTGGATATTTGTGAGCAACGCCACTATTCATTGCATTTATAGTGTCGGTTACTACAACGTTAAGAACACGTCCTATGGTGCTGAACAGGCCATTGCTTGGGCGAGGCTAGCAGGAACAACCTTTATCTTCACCTAATGCATCGTAATGTAAACACAGTCATTCAAATCATCAGTATTAATGGGATTTAGTAAATTTTCAAGCACTGTAAACTTGACGTTTTCCATGAATTAGCCTCGAAAGATTAGAGGGGTAAACGAGTTACGTTTTCTATAGAGTGAGACATGGAGAGAACGGGGCTCCTGTCGATGGGTAACCAGACAAGACGTGTTGCCTCCGTACCTCTCCACTCCCTCAGACACGTTGGTGAGCCCTGCCTCACACCACCTCTCTCTCCCTCAGACACGTTGGTGAGCCCTGCCTCACACCACCTCTCTCCCTCAGACATGTTGGTGAGCCCTGCCTCACACCACCTCTCTCCCTCAGACACGTTCGTGAGCCCTGCCTCACACCACCTCTCTCCCTCAGACATGTTGGTGAGCCCTGCCTCACACCACCTCTCTCCCTCAGACACGTTCGCGAGCCCTGCCTCACACCACCTCTCTCTCCCTCAGAAACGTTCGTGTGCCCTGCCTCACACTTCAAGTGCAACAACCACTTCTGTGTCCCCAGCGAGCAGGTCTGTGACTTCCACGACCACTGCGGCGATGGCTCCGACGAACACCACTGCCGTGAGTTTCTCTTCTCCCCTCTCTTTGATTTTAAGAACATATGAAACGAAACTGCATAAGACCTTCTGGCTCATACGAGGCAGCTGTTATTGGCCCTACGAGGTAGCTGCTATTGGCCCATACGAGGCAGGTGCTATTTGCCCATACGAGGCAGGTGT
>WNGS01159612.1:6602005-6623093 GCA_020271785.1 Procambarus virginalis
TTTGTTCATATATATATAAATACACACAGAAGGATGAGGTAGCTCAAGCTATTCTCACCCCGTTCAGTACAACGTGTTCATATATATATGAATATGCCAATACAGAAGACACTGTTCATTACACTGATTAAGGCGCGAATCTGGGGTCAACCAGGACACTGGTTCGATACCACTATCCCAAGATTTTTTCGCAACATTTTATATATCCCAGAGTAGCCTCTGGAAGCTACCTAACCTTTTCTACCTATAAGCTAGAAGGCTTTCTTTACTTATTATGCTTGGTGAACTATCTGTAAAGCAAGGAAAGCTACAGGCTCCTTCCTCCTTGACGCTGTCGTTAGGTCAAGCATTCTGTTGGAACTAGCATCGTGTGGGGGTGACATATCCGACATAGCCAGCTCAACAGTTCATGAAGGAATTGATCCAATGTCCTTCCTCACCGGCTGACCAAGCGACGCCCCTCACATTGCTCATGTAATATCGCTCACTCTCACCCCAGAGTTCTCAGGCAGTTGTCTGGTAATTCAGATTGATTTCTGCAGTCAGTGTTATTGTGCGCTTCCTGTATCCGCCTGTATCACTGAGGTGAGTTTTTCTGAGCCTGTATTTGCTGTGTTCGGGGTGTTTCCTCGCTGTGTGGCGTCCGTTACCAGATCTGTCGCCCAAGTTACCATGACTCGTGCACCCACGTCAAGGACTTCCTTGATCTGCGCCGATTTACGTCGATTTTCGCTCAAGAACTCTAACTGGCTCGCTGTCTGACTCATTTATGAGTCACTCTTCTAGCCGAGTAACCCATGTAAGGGTCATATAGCTAGCTGAGTGAATCATGCAGGGTTCACACTGCCAGCTGAGTGAATCATGCAGGGTTCACACTGCCCGGTGAGTGAATCATGCAGGGTTCACACTGCTAGCTGAGTGAATCATGCAGGGTTCACACTGTCAGCTGAGTGAATCATGCAGGGTTCACACTGCCAGCTGAGTAAATCATGCAGGGTTCACACTGCCAGCTGAGTAAATCATGCAGGGTTCACACTGCCAGCTTAGTGAATCATGCAGGGTTCACACTGTCAGCTGAGTGAATCATGCAGGGTTCACACTGCCAGCTGAGTGAATCATGCAGGGTTCACACTGCCAGCTGAGTGAATCATGCAGGGTTCACACTGTCAGCTGAGTGAATCATGCAGGGTTCACACTGCCAGCTGAGTAAATCATGCAGGGTTCACACTGTCAGCTGAGTGAATCATGCAGGGTTCACACTGCCAGCTGAGTGAATCATGCAGGGTTCACACTGTCAGCTGAGTGAATCATGCAGGGTTCACACTGCCAGCTGAGTAAATCATGCAGGGTTCACACTGCCAGCTTAGTGAATCATGCAGGGTTCACACTGTCAGCTGAGTGAATCATGCAGGGTTCACACTGCCAGCTGAGTAAATCATGCAGGGTTCACACTGCCAGCTGAGTGAATCATGCAGGGTTCACACTGTCAGCTGAGTGAATCATGCAGGGTTCACACTGTCAGCTGAGTGAATCATGCAGGGTTCACACTGCCAGCTGAGTGAATCATGCAGGGTTCACACTGCCCGGTGAGTGAATCATGCAGGGTTCACACTGCCCGGTGAGTGAATCATGCAGGGTTCACACTGCCAGCTGAGTGAATCATGCAGGGTTCACACTGCCAGCTGAGTAAATCATGCAGGGTTCACACTGTCAGCTGAGTGAATCATGCAGGGTTCACACTGCCAGCTGAGTGAATCATGCAGGGTTCACACTGTCAGCTGAGTGAATCATGCAGGGTTCACACTGCCAGCTGAGTGAATCAGAATAATTCAGACAGTTACGTGAGTGAGTGACTCATGTATGAGGTCAACCTGACGACGACCACTCAGTCAGTGACTGACAAAGGAGGAAGAGAAGTTAGAAATATTTACAGAGAGACAAGCCAGCAGAGACAGACAAGTCAGCAGAGACAGACAAGCCAGCAGAGACAGACAAGCCAGCAGAGACAGACAAGCCAGCAGAGACAGACAAGCCAGCAGAGACAGACAAGCCAGCAGAGACAGACAAGCCAGCAGAGAGACAGACAAGCCAGCAGAGAGACAGACAAGCCAGCAGAGAGACAGACAAGCCAGCAGTGAGACAGACAAGCCAGCAGAGAGACAGACAAGCTAGCAGAGAGACAGACAAGCCAGCAGAGAGACAGACAAGCCAGCAGAGAGACAGACAAGCCAGCAGAGACAGACAAGCCAGCAGAGAGACAGACAAGCCAGCAGAGACAGACAAGCCAGCAGAGAGACAGACAAGCCAGCAGAGAGACAGACAAGCCAGCAGAGAGAAAGACAAGCCAGCAGAGAGACAGACAAGCCAGCAGAGAGACAAAGAAGCCAGCAGAGACAGACAAGCCAGCAGAGAGACAGACAAGTCAGCAGAAAGAGAGACAGACAGGACAGCAATCAGACATATTGAAATATACAATAAAACAAACACACAAACAACTAATGGTAAACAACTCAAGTTCCTAAATAATTACATAATGTTCCTAACCTCTCAAAGGTCAACAAAAAAGGAGCCCCCTTTTACAGCTACGCTTAGAATGTCATATACGAGTCATTTATATAAATATATAATGTTATCTTCCAAGGTTTTGCTACATCATCGTCTCTCAGAATTGCTATATCATTATGCTTTGAACTCTTGCTATTGTCATTGTAAGTCATTTTGTAATTAATTATCAGTCTTCCGATAATGTAATTATTGTTCTATCTGTAATTTTTTTGTATTGGTTATTGTTGTATTTTGGAGGGTTTTACAAAACACTTTGAACTTTTCCGGGTTGAAGGTTGGAATGACACTTGATTGTATAGTTAAAAGTTTATTTAGTAAGGTGATATTATTGCATTTGAGAAAGAATACGCTGGTTTTCTTATTAGTTAATGATTAACAATATGCTTGAATTTTTGCCGCAAAATTGCTTGAATAGTGGCCGCAAGTGCTGGTCACTAAGCTTTTTACGATTAAGTGTTGATCACTAAGCTTGTCTTTTTACAATATCAGTGTTAATCACTAAGTTTTTTACAATATCAGTGTTGATCACTAAGATTTTTACAATATCAGTGTTGATCACTAAGCTTTTTACAATATCAGTGTTAATCACTAAGTTTTTTACAATATCAGTGTTGATCACTAAGCTTTTTACAATATCTGTGTTGATCACTAAGCTTTTTACAATATCAGTGTTAATCACTAAGTTTTAAAAAAATCTGTGTTGATTACTAAAGGCTTTTTACAAAATGTCAGTCACTAAGTTTATCTACAAAATCACTGTTAATTACTAGACCTTTTTTTTTTAACAAAATCAGTGTGATAACAAAGCTTTTACAAAAGCAGATTAATATTTTCAATTTGTTGATACGGGCGTGTTTAATTCCTCTGTTTATGGGCTGGTCGGTGGAGCGAACACCGTACCTTTTCAGCTATTGCAGGGTCCGCGTTCGATTCCCGATGGTCTATGTGCTAGAGCACCGTTCCTTCACCGTTCCAAGTGCTATATAATCATTCTGGCCTAGCGCCCTCTCCTAATGATTAATCTTTTTGATAGTAATTTGTGGCGTCACGAGTTTGTTAGTTTGCCCCTGAGCGAGGGAGGGAGCTGTACGAGAGGTAATTGCGGCTGCTAACGGGTGGGTGTTGGTATTTATAAGTTAAATGTCGTCTGTAGCGGAAGGGGAACTACCAGGAGAAAGCGCCAAGCCATTATGACTATCGCACTTGGAAGCGGTCAGGATAAGGATTTGAGATGGGGCGGGGAGGAAGGAATGGTGCCCAACCACTTGGACGGACGGGGATTGAACGCCGACCTGCATGAAGCAAGACCGTCGTTCTACCGGGCACCCAAGTGGCTGGGTTTTGTGGCGGAGAGTATCTCTTCTGTGATGGTGAGTGGCCGTCCGACATTAGACACCGTAAGTTAGCTTGCTTCTAGGTGTCTAAACAGGGGTCTGATATCAGTAATTTATGAGTCCTAAAGAGTTATCATCTCATTACATATAAGTACACGTCTAAACTCATTTAGACGTAGCGTCTTTGATATATCTGAATCTCCTAAATCTTTATACCTAGAGCTGAGAAATCCTTGAAAGATTCTGCGAAACATTGTTACACTGTCCCAGCCTCCAATTCATTGATGATTCAGTGTGTATGTAAGACAATGACTGTATGTTTGTTGATGGTTCTGAGTGTATGGGTGCTGGGCTGAGTTTTCTTGTGTGTGTGTGTGTGTGTACTCACCTAGTTGTGCTTGCGGGGGTTGAGCTCTGGCTCTTTGGTCCCGCCTCTCAACCGTCAATCAACAGGTGTACAGGTTCCTGAGCCTATTGGGTTCTATCATATCTACATTTGAAACTGTGTATGGAGTCAGCCTCCACCACATCACTGCCTAGTGCATTCCATTTACTAACTACTCAGACACTGAAAAAGTTCTTTCTAATGTCTCTGTGGCTCATTTGGGTACTCAGCTTCCACCTGTGTCCCCTTGTTCGCGCCCCTCCAGTGAGTGTGTGTGTGTGTGTGTGTGTGTGTGTGTGTGTGTGTGTGTGTGTGTGTGTGTGTGTGTGTGTGGTGTGTGTGTGTGTGTGTATATATATATATATATATATATATATATATCTATATATATCTATATATATATATATATATATATATATATATATATATATGAAATCGGTGGTTCACATGGGCTGGGAAATTACGAGAAAAGAGAGAGAGAAAGTGTGAGTCTACGAAGCAATGAACAGAGGTTGTAACCGGTATCCGAAATGCTTCGGTCAAGGCTCTCAGAGTCAGATACATTCGCCTTATTTCATACTGACTGGCGATTCAATAAAAAAAACTTCAACTCCCCTGCGATTCAATAAAAATATAAACAATTCAAGAGTACAATCAGTAAAATAAAATCAGTGATTTCCACCAAATTCGTAAAACTCAAATTTAGTATCGTGGTGGATAGCAATTTTTATTTTTATTTGAAGTGAGTGGACCCAGAGTGTAATACAAGGCATGGATGCTATTAGCGGATATTTGAAGAAATAATGTTTAATACCATTGTTCATACTCTCCAGCATATCCTTGTCTTAGTCACCACCTGCATTAACTCATGAGATATTGGATCTTTTGTATTAATACATTTAAGGCTTTCTGACCTTCTTCGTCATTGTTTTTATGTGTCTATTTTTGTAACTTATAAATGCACAATTCCCTAAAAGTTGTTTGGTTGAATGTTTTTGTTATAATAATAATAATAATAATAATAATAATAATAATAATATTAATAATAATAATAATTATTATTATTATTATTATTATTATTAGTGAGCGTAAAGGGGATAAGTGAGCATAAAGTGGATAAGGGAGCGTAAGGCAGAATAAGGGAGCATAAGGTGGAAAAGTGAGCATAAGGTGGATAAGTCAGCGTAAGGTGAAGACCTCCATCACTTACACCAGAGTCAATAGGAGCTGCATGTAAATCTTGGGTCCTCCAAACTTCCTTTGGATTCCGTGGAATCTCAGGTTGTATATCTTTTTACCTTGCCGTGATCCAGAGGTAAGGTGCTTGGCTGGGAGTGCCCAGGTCGCCGGTTCGAATCCCCCCACATTACTCTAGTTGATTTTCTTACTGATGTATCATGCTAGTGTGATTCAATAGTACTATTATTATCATTATTATTATTTGTATCATTATTATTATTATTAAATAATGGTAATGTATTCTCACAGACATAATAACATAGGATAAAAACCCCACTTGTGTATTTGTGATATTTATGTAAATAATTTACACCAAGTCTCTTACACTCTCCTGAGTGCTGTGTCAAGGTTTGAGGGTGTGATTAAGACGAGACTTACATCTCAACGTCTAATGACCATGTCACCTCTAGTTCCGACTGCTTCAGTAATGATGCTGATCCCGACCCCTAATCCAAGAGGGGATTAGGGGTCTAATCTAAGACCCAAGAGGGGATTAGGGTATAATCCTGGGCTCTATAACTCAACCATCCAAATATTTCATTAAAACATCAATATCGGTTTGAATAAAATGTTCTCAGCTCTGCAAGTTTATGGACTGGTTGGTACAGCGACGGTCTGGCTTCTTGCGGGTCGGCGTTCGATTCCCCTATGGTATTAATTGTTATATAGCCGTACTGGTTTATCACTTTCGCCTGATAATTACCTTACGATAGCTCGTCTAATGTGACAATTTCACTCTGGTTTACCTCACCCCACGTGACAGTTCACTCTGGTTTACCTCACTCCACGTGACAAGTTTACTCTGGTTTACCTCACCCCACGTGACAGTTCACTCTGGTTTACCTCACTCCACGTGACAAGTTTACTCTGGTTTACCTCACCCCACGTGACGGGTACACTTGTTTACCTCACCCCACGTGACAAGTTCACACTGGTTTACCTCACTCCACGTGACCAGTTCACTCTGGTTTACATCACCCCACGTGACAAGTTCACACTGGTTTACCTCACTCCACGTGACCAGTTCACACTGGTTTACCTCACTCCACGTGAACAGTTCACACTGGTTTACCTCATGTTACAAGTATACACCGATTTAGTTTACCCCAAGAAAACAAGTTCACCTCACCTCCATGTAACAAGAACATCTTGGTTTACCTCACCCCATGAAACAAGAACATGTTGGTTTACCTCACCTCATGAAACAAGAACATGTTGGTTTACCTCACCCCATGAAACAAGAACATGTTGGTTTACCTCACCCCATGAAACAAGAACATGTTGGTTTACCTCACCCCATGTAACAAGAACAAGTTGGTTTACCTCACCCCATGTAACAAGAACAAGTTGGTTTACCTCACCCCATGAAATAAGAACAAGTTGGTTTACCTCACCCCATGAAACAAGATCAAGTTGGTTTACCTCACCCCATGAAACAAGAACAAGTTGGTTTACCTCACCCCATGTAACAAGAACATGTTGGTTTACCTCACCCCATGTAACAAGAACATGTTGGTTTACCTCACCCCATGTAACAAGAACATGTTGGTTTACCTCACCCCATGTAACAAGAACATATTGGTTTACCTCACCCTATGAAACAAGTTTACCTCACCCCATGTGGCAAGTATACACTAGTTTACACCTGAATTTTGACATTTCCTGTTTGTGTATATTTTTTTGAACCGTTCGTCGCCTTGGCGTATAAAACAGCTTTTTGTCCACCAATGTCATAAAATACCAACTCACGGACGCTCATTGAATCTAACGCCAACAGCTTCAACGGCATACTGTTGCTTGTATATGTGTTAGACGTCTCTAATATAGACTAATAGGATGGGAATTACTGTTCTGTGCTTTGTAGATGGATAAATGGGTAATTGGAGCGTTTCGTCTGGGTGGACAGTGTACTGATGGGTTATATAAGCTTCTGGGTTGTTTGATGCTGTTATAGACGCTTCTGTCCAGCTTGATCTTTTGTTTGATGGTTCTGTCCAGCTTGATCTTTTGTTTGATGGTTCTGTACAGCTTGATCTTTTGTTTGATGGTTCTGTCCAGCTTGATCTTTTGTTTGATGATTCTGTCCAGCTTGATCTTTTGTTTGATGGTTCTGTCCAGCTTGATCTTTTGTTTAATGCTTCTGTCATGCTATGTCCTTAGCTTGCTGTTTCTGTTTTGCTAGGTCCTCAGCTTCATGTTATTGTACTCCTAAAACCTCAACTTGAAGTTTTTGTTCAGTTTTAATTCTTCGGCTTAACGTTTATAACCTTCAAGTTCCTCAGCTTGATGCTTGTGGCTGGTAAAATATTCGCGCACTAGGGAACTGAAAGATGGTGACATCAGTCGTTCACTATTGAGCGTCCTTGTGATAAACAATTTATTGGTGCTAGTTTATAGCCAAGGTGAACGTCGCGGTGTTTGTTGATACATGGGGAACGTGCCAGTCAGTTAGGTTAAGTACGTGTGGATCTGGCTAGTAACTGGTTGGGTGATCGCACGTACGTCCTTTTTAGTTTTGGACCTCGATTATCGGAGGGGGGGGGATCTTGTCTATTATAACATTATATTCTTTCGTACAGTTATAAGTTTGAGATCAGAGAAACCTTGAAAATTTATGTTTCAGAAACAAGGTACAAGATAATTATAGGTTTGTGGCTGGCTTGGACGCCGTTATCAACTGCGTCTAGAAGCTAACGTTGAACACTTTCACTCGTTATATAAATATATATATATATATATATATATATATAATATATATATATATATATATATATATATATATATTGTTAAATATGACCATCCGAGTGCCGGCGGGGAAGTGGTTCAAATAGCTTCGGCTATCACTTCCTTTTGTCCGGTCGTAATGGTCAAGCAGATTAAGGCGTCCTGTAGATACCAGTTGCGTTGCTCCTGGGAGTATGGGTTCGAGTCACTTCTGGGGTGTGAGTTTTCATTCATGGCAGGTGACATGGATGAATGACATTCATGGGTTATTAATAGGGTCCAATATACTGGTGTCCTATATAATGGGATAGTAAATTATGAGTGTGACATGTTGGCAGTTTAAATTCTACTGGTTTCTTCTGTTCCTGTTGCAGGGTCATTCGGTCCAGCTTCTGCACTGGTCCGGGGTCTTGAAATGGGTTGAGTGTAACTGTGTTAGCTGGTTATTAATTTCTGGTCTAGATTTCTTGATATGCAGCGCTTCGCTGATGTCTGGTCTTCTATTGTCATTGTTTCTATCAATTATTCCGGTGTTGCTCGTCAAACTATCCCTGGTGATCGTCTCGTTGTGTGTGGCGATTTTATGTTAATTGATGGAGCCCTGTTGTTTATGCATTGTTAAACGCCTAGAGAGTGACGTTGTTGTCTTGCCTATATACTGAGGTCGTTGGGGCTGACAATCCTCAAGTGGGCACCTGAAGGCGTAAACAACATTGGTCTCTTTCAAGGCGTTTTTCTTGGTGTTGGGAGAATTTTTCATTAGCAGGTTGGCGGTTTTCCTTCGCGTATAATATATTGTTAGTTTTTTCTTTTGGTTGACGTCAGTTGGGGTAACATTCCTCCTATTATATAGGACTCATTAATAACCCATGTATGTCATTTTGATCAGACCACACATTAAAAATGAAGGGACGACGACGTTTCGGTCCATCCTAGACCATTCTCAAGTCGATTGTGTGACATGTTGGATGCCCTGGACCATTCTCAAGTCACAATCGACTTATATATATATATATATATATATATATATATATATATATATATATATATATATATATATATATGCAACAATGATCACAAAAACACTGATCGTCTTAACACGATCATTGGTGCGGTGGTCACGGTACTGTGTACGTTTAGGGGTGATCCTGGACGGCATGGGTTCGAATCCTGGCCGGGTCAAAGAGTTCTTAGTGATATATATATATGTATATGTATATATATACATATATATATATATATATATATATATATATATATATATATATATATATATATATATATATATATATATACATATGCAAACAAGCCTGAATGGTCCCCAGGACTAGATACAACTGAAAACTCACACCCTCACAACTGAAAACTCATACAACATATATATATATATATATATATATATATATGTGTGTGTGTGTGTGTGTGTGTGTGTGTGTGTGTGTGTGTGTGTGTGTGTGTGTGTGTGTGTGTGTGTGTAGTTAGTTCGCGTCACAGCGGGGAAAGAAAACGAAGAAGAAAACGGGATGTGTGGCCCTGGTCTCCAAAAAACTCGCCCCTGTCCGGGATGTCCAGAGTTCAGTTGCTTCTAAGGCATTAAAGCTAATTCATTTCGAGCACAAGAAACCTGAAATTTATATTTAAATAAGAGCAAGCGTGAAGGAAAAGGCCACAGAGAAGTAAAAACAAATTGGTAGATGGAGGAGAAATTTGAGAACAAATAATTTAAAGTAGTGAGGTGCTTATCCATTTTCTGAACCTTCTACACATCTTCAGACAAGATTCAAACACTAGGAAAATACAGGACATACCTCGCTACTCTATGTATGTCCAGTGAGAGTTTGTTTATGGCCTGAGTTTACGATTAAAGTATACTTGCTTGTTGGTCAGTAGAGTATGTTGACTCGGCTCAGTAGAGTATTATGGTGGCCTTAAAAATATGCCGTTGGAGTTTATATAAGCCTTGAGCCCATCATCATATGAGAAAATCAGACGCATTTAGTTCTATCTAGAATTTGGTTCTCATAGCCATCCTGTGGGCGATAAAGAACTCTTCAATTGGGCATTATTATTTCCATTCCCATCCTGCGAGTGGTATAAGATCCCATACCCATCCCGTGGGCTGTAGCGGGTCCCCACACTCATCCTATAGGTAGTAGTGAACCCCATACCAATCCTGTGGGTGGTAGTGAACCTCCATACCCATCCCGTGGGTGGTGGGTGACCCCAGACCCATCCCGCGGGTGGTAATGAATCTCCTTACCCATCCCGTGGGTGGTGGGTGACCCCATACCCATCCCATGGGTGGTGGGTGACCCCATACCCATCCCGTGGGTGGTGGGTGACCCCATACCCATCCCATGGGTGGTGGGTGACCCCATACCCATCCCGTGGGTGGTGGGTGACCCCATACCCATCCCGTGGGTGATAATGAGCCCAATACCAATCCCGTGGGCGGTAGTGGAAAAGGTTACAGAGGTACGTAATGAACTCAAAAATATAGTAGAATATTTAAGTTTCAGTCTTGATTAAGTAGTTATATGACCGATCTAATTTTTGACTTGGAATAATCTTTTTTAACTTTACAGGAAGTAGTATCAAGTTGGGCATTCACAAATGGAATCTTCCCAAATATTAATTACTATTATTAATATCATATACTACAGTTTTGAGCATAGTTAGGCTTGGGGTAGGTTAGGTATGGTGTTATTTTCTGTTGGCATTTTTTTTTGTATTTGGAATTCGTAGGTGAACCATATAGCAACCCGTCCTCGACTTAAGTCCATTCTATCCAGCGGTCGACCCCACAGACGCATTCATAAATTTGTACATGCTGTTCATTCAAAACGGGAATTTTTTAGATATAAATTAATATTGTATTAGCATATTGTGCATATATAGGCATAGATTAGGTTACGTTAGGTGTTTAGGTTCCGTTGACGATTATTTGTATTTGTAGTACGTGGGTGAAGCATTTATAGCGTTCGAAGAAAACTCGTCAGTGAAGCACTTGTTCCGGAAGTGTTCGGACGAAATCAGTTGTGAATCGCGTGTAAACCGTTTTCATTCATAAACAGGGGGTTTGGCGGATGCATGGAATGAACTTTGGGCTTTTGTTTGGAGGACGGGCTGGAATGAAAAACGGTTTTCACACATGACTCACAACTGATGACGTCCGAACACTTCCGGAACAGGTGCTATGCTGACGACTTTTGTTCGAACCACAACGCTGTAAATGCTTCACCCACGTACTACAAATACAAATAATTTCCAACAGAACTTAAACACCTAACCAAACCAATGCCCAAAATATGCACAGTATGCTAATATATAATAAAATTAATTTATATTTGAGAATATCCCGATTTTGAACGAAACGAATGTAAAAAATTGTGTATGGGTCCTTAGGGTCGACCGCTGGATGGAATGGACTTGGTCTGAGGATGGGTTGTATACAGACGATGAGTCACAATAACGTGGCTAAAGTATGTTGACCAGACCACACACTAGAAGGTGAAGGGACGACGACGTTTCGGTCCATCCTGGACCATTCTCAAGTCGATTGTGAGAATGGTCGACTTGAGAAATGGTCCAGGATGGACCGAAACGTCGTCGTCCCTTCACCTTCTAGTGTGTGGTCTGGTCAACATGGGTTGTATAGGGTGTTTATAACACTCCCTTGGATATTATCCAACAGCCTTGTGTAAGACTGTGGGTTTCAGTCTCATATTGGACGTGATCACTCTCTGGTCGATAAAATATATACGTTGTAAAGACAATATTGGAGACCAACAAGACGTGCAACATATTATATATATATATATATATATATATATATATATATATATATATATATATATATATATATATATATATGCAAACAAGCCTGAATGGTCCCCAGGACTATATGCAAATATATGCAACTGAAAACTCACACCCCAGAATTGACTCGAACCCATACTGCCAGGAGCAACGCAACTGGTATCTACAGGACGCCTTAATCTGCTTGACCATCACGACCGGAGAAGAGGAAGTTCTAAAAGCATCACTTCCTTTTGTCCGGTCGTGATGGTCAAGCGGATTAAGGCGTCCTGTAGATACCAGTTGCACTGCTCCTGGGAGTATGGGTTCGAGTCACTTCTGGGGTGTGAGTTTCCATTCGCATATAGTCCTGGGAACCATTCAGGCTTGTTCGCATTTGTGTTCCTCACGTGTGCCCCAAAGAATGAGGTGATTTGATAAAATGCTATGCCCAAGATTACCATCCGAGTGCCGGCGGGGAAGTGGTTCAAATAGCTTTGGCTATCACTTCCTTTTGTTCGGTCGTGATGGTTAAGCGGATTAAGGCGTCCTGTTGATACCAGTTGCGTTGCTCCTAGGAGTATGGGTTCGAGCCATTTCTGGGGTGTGAGTTTTCAGTCATATATATATATATATATATATATATATATATATATATATATATATATATATATATATGTGTGTGTGTGTGTGTGTGTGTGTGTGTGCGTGTGTGTGTGCGTGTGTGTGTGCGTGCGTAAGAGAGAAAGAGAAGCAGGTTGTACTGTGCTGGAGGAAACTCACCATCAAATAATATATGAAACGTTCAGGAGAACATTAAAGAAATATTACTCCTTGACCTGCCTCGACCTCTCGCAAGAACATTACGGTCCAATACAATTGAACAACACAATTTACGTCGAGCATATATATATATATTTTTTTATGTTTATTTTTTCGACACTCATAAAATGTAAAGTTTCTTAGACATTACAAAAAGTCATGAACATTCAGCTGGTCATTCATTGTATGTACATAAGTTGTTCTCATGGCTCTCTCCTGTACAGGTGTATATCAACATTCAAATCAAAAGAAATGACAAGTTCTTTTATAGTTACATGAGAATACACTGAGGCTGTTTGATGGGATTGAACCCGTGTCCCTGGATTCTCCAGAGCCTCTCAAGTATTGCTTAGGAAGGAAAGATGCAAAGTTAAACAATATTCTGGCATGAAAAAATTTTATATGACCAAAATTCCAAGTTAAACAATATTCTGTCATGAATATTTTTNAGCGCTTCAGATTCGTAGTCCTGATGTCCGGGTTCAATCCCGGGTGGAAGAGGAAACAAATGGGTAGAGTTTCTTTCACCCTGATGCTCCTGTTTCACCTAGCAGTAAATAGGTACCCTGGAGTTAGACAGCTGCTACGGGCTGCTTCCTGGGGATGTGTAACAAACAAGAGGCCTGGTCAATTGTCAATTATAATAACAGACAAGAACAATATAGCATTACCTACTCTTAGTATCATTGGCATTAGCAATAGTGGTAAGAGTCAACTTGCTTCTATTTCTTCAGTGAAAACATATATTTAAATCAAGTTTGAAATTTGGCGGAGCACAAGTTTAGTTTTGTTTAAACTAATTGCAGCTTACATCGCGGGTTCAACTTTCCTGGGATTTTATATATGAGAAACTCCACTTAATGTCCAATGTTTGTATGTGTACACACATTTCCTTAGCGAGATTCTTCCTTCTTGCACATTGGTGTCTAAGCTAGCTATATCTTCTTGAGGTTTCTTGAGATGATTTCGGGGCTTTAGGGTCCCCGCGGCCCCGGTCCTCGACCAGGTCTCCACCCCCAGGAAGTAGCCCGTGACAGCTGACTAACACCCAGGTACCTATTTTACTGCTAGGTAACAGGGGCATAGGTACATAGGGGGGAAAGAAACTTTGCCCATTGTTTTTTCGCCGGCGCCTGGAATCGAACCCAGGACCACAGATCACAAGTCCATGTGCTGTCCGCTCGGCCAACCGGCTCCAATCAAACCTGTCCAACACAAAACCAGTCTAAACTAACCTAGCCCAGTGTAACTTAAGATAACCAAGCCTAACCTAATCTAACCTAACTTAACCAAACCTAGCTCACTCTAACGTAACTTAACCTAATCTAACTCAGTGCATGCAAACTAGCCTAGTCTAACGTCAGTAAAGAAATTTAACCCAATCGAACCTAACCTAACTTAAATCTAATCTAACCTAATTAATTCAAACGTAATCTAACTTAACCTTTCTTAACCTAACGTAATCTTTCTAAACCTAACTTAACCTTCTAAATCTAACCTAACCTAACCTAACCTAATGTAACCTAACCTAAACCTATCTTAACCTAACCTAAACCTATCCTAATCTAACCTAAACCTATCCTAACCTAACCTGAACCTATCCTAACCTAACCTAAACCTATCCTAACCTAACCTAAACCTATCCTAACCACCACTAACTCAACCAAACCTAATATTATGACGAAAATAACGGTTGACGTCAGAGTACTAAGCAGTGGCGCGTGTGGTCATGAAAAACACCGAAGCAGCTGCAGTATAACAGCCGCAACAGCAAATATTACCTGAGTAATTAGGATATATTAACCTTAAGGGTAGTCTTATATTCTGGTATTTAGAGTAATGACGTTCGGTGAGCCTTAAGAAGATACTGCGACAACCTTAATAACAAAGTCGCATTTTAGGCGTTGTTCTGAATGGGTATTAGACCTTTGCCAGCGAGGAGTTCAGTCGTCACCTGACACTTCTGCCTCTAATGACATTATTGGTCGTTTACCGTTTTTGTGTAACATTGTACAGCACAGATATGAACGGCTAATAACGTGATTGAATGTGGAATCCATTATGTCGTTGAACCAGCGTCAATAATAAAAAATAATGTGTTGGTTGGGTGCGTAGATGCTGGTAGCAAGACATTCTGTCGACTTGCGTCTTTGACCGAGGTGACAAAGCCGACTGCCGGAGCAAGCCGTTGGCTGGCACAGACAGGCAGCCCCAAGGCAACCACTTGCCCCAAGGCATTACCCAAAACAAAAGCCAATAAGAATTTCCGGAATATCACGGCCAGAGCTGAAGAAAGCTGCTGGAATCTTTTTTTTTTTTTGGCCCCGCCAGGAGAGCTACGACTTCTTGGTTGTATTTTCCTGCCCCTGGATCACCTTAACTTTTATTTGGAATTTTTTGTGTATACCGACAATGGCGAGTCATTGGGTCGGCCCACTAATCCAGGGTTGGCAAAAAAACACGGACTAAATTTCTTGCAAAATGCACAACGCATTAAACGCAGAGTCATCAGAGGGTTAAGACCTTGCTAAAGGGAGGCTAGGAGAAGTAGAACGAGGAAAAACAAGGAAGCGAGTGAGCTCAAAATATCAACAACATCAGAAAGAAATAAAGTTATCTGACTCAGACACTCTTGAAGGTCATCCGAAAAAATTTAACAAATATGTTTTATGGCGCATTGGTGTAAGTTCTTGCCCCCACTGGGAGTTCTCGCGTCCCAGTGGGAAGGTTCACGTCCCAGTGGGAAGGTTCACGTCCCAGTGGGAAGGTTTACGTCCCAGTGGGAAGGTTCACGTCCCAGTGGGAAGGTTTACGTCCAAGTGGGAAGGTTCACGTCCCAGTGGGAAGGTTCACGTCCAAGTGGGAAGGTTTACGTCCAAGTGGGAAGGTTCACGTCCCAGTGGGAAGGTTTACGTCCCAGTGGAAAGGTTCACGTCCCAGTGGGAAGGTTCACGTCCCAGTGGGAAGGTTCCCGTCCCAGTGGGAAGGTTCCCGTCACCAGTGGGAAGATTCACGTCCCACAGGAATCATTTCTACAACAGGAAACAGAACCACAAATCAAATTATAAGGACTTCTGTCTTCATTAGAGGTTTGGTAAAGGAATTCGCCACACCATTCGCCACGTCTCGGGTACAGAAGCTCCTTACAAGACAGTTTCCAACATTCAACCACCAGAACTAAGAACCATTAAATTAGCAGGGGGGGAAGTTCTACGTAAATACCCAGTTATTTAGCGGGAATTACCTGAGTAGCGGCTGAGGAAGCCGAGAGTGTCAGCTGCGGCTGTTGCTGAACACAGATATGAACACGTGGAGTTGACGCCTACGTTAAAATTTTATCATCCATTGGAGGAAGTTTTCGTCAAGCTTCAGTAAAAACCGAGGGTTGTGAGGCTGAGTGGTGAGTTGCTACAGGCTGCCCAAGCCTGGGTATGCGCTGGTGAGTCTGGCTAAGCCTTGGTGAGTCTAGGTATAACTTGGCGAGTCTAGATATGCCTTAATAAGCCTGAGTATGTCAGGATGATGCCATTAATCAATGCCCATCATCCCCCCAGTGTTCAGTAACAGTCATCCAGCCGCAGTGCTTAATGAAAAGTTACAGATGAAGGGAAAAGTTGTGTAAATGTGGAATATAGTGAAAGTTATGAGAGAAGGCGGTCTATCAGCCTCGCTGACACTGGCTGTGGATTTGGGTGCTAAGTTAAGCTTGCTCTCTTTCTAAGGGTCCTCGGAGTGTTTGTAAGGGGAGCCGGTCGGCCGAGCGGACAGCACGCTGGACTTGTGATCCTGTGGTCCTGGGTTCGATCCCAGGCGCCGGCGAGAAACAATGGGCAGAGTTTCTTTCACCCTATGTCCCTGTTACCTAGCAGTAAAATAGGTGCCTGGGTGTTAGTCAGCTGTCACGGGCTGCTTCCTGGGGGTGGAGGCCTGGTCGAGGACCGGGCCGCGGGGACACTAAAGCCCCGAAATCATCTCAAGATAACCTCAAGATAAAGGTCTGTCTAATTATCCAAAGCTACCCAAAGCTATCCAACGCTACCCAAAGCTACTCAAACCTTACCCAAAGCTACTCAAACCTACCCAAAACAACCCAACACTACCTAAAAGGCCCTCGGAGTGTTTGTAAGGGTCTGTCTAATTATCCAAAGCTATCCAAAGCTATCTAAGGCTACCCAACGCGACCCAAAGCTACTCAAACCTAACCCAAAACAACCCAAAGCTACCCAAAGCTACCCAAAACAACCCAAAGCTACCCAAAGCTACCCAAAACAACCCAAAGCTACTCAAACCTACTCAAAACAACACAACACAACCCAAAGCTACCCATAGCTACCAAACATTACGTAAGTAATGATGAAATATGATATATTTACTCGCTATAATGTTGGTGCTGAATGTAGAACACAAAAAAAAACATATTTTTACTATAAACAAATATAACTTTATAACGAAACTGGATCCATCAATAAAATTGTCCTCCACACTTACGTGGAAATGGAGAGTCCATCCACCTGGGCTCTAGGAGACTCGAACCTCGGACCCGAGTCTCCTGGAGCCCAGGTGGATGGACCGGAGGCTCCATCTAATTACCCAAAGCCACAACATTGTCGCTTGGATCGTCGACTTCCTGTGGCGTCACCTGCCACTTAATTTCCTCTCATTTCGTTATAAAATTATATTATTTCAGAGTAAAAATATGTTTTTCTCATGTTCTAGATTCAGCATCAACATTATAGTGAGTAAATATATCATGTTTCTTCTTTACTTACGTAATGCTAGGAGGCTTTGGGTAGCTTTGGGTAGCTTTGAGTAGCTTTGGGTAGCGTTGAGTAGCTTTGGGTAGCTTTGAGTAGCTCTGGGTAGCTTTGGGTAGCTCTGGGTAGCTTTGGGTAGCTTTGGGTTGCTTTGAGTAGCTCTGGGTAGCTTTGAGTAGCTCTGGGTAGCTTTGGGTAGCGTTGAGTAGCTTTGGGTAGCTTTGAGTAGCTCTGGGTAGCTTTGGGTAGCGTTGTGTAGCTCTGGGTAGGTTTGCGTAGCTTTGGTTAGCTTTGAGTAGCTCTGGGTAGCTTTGGGTAGCGTTGAGTAGCTTTGGGTAGCTTTGAGTAGCTCTGGGTAGCTTTGGGTAGCGTTGAGTAGCTCTGGGTAGGTTTGCGTAGCTTTGGTTAGCTTTGAGTAGCTCTGGGTAGCTTTGGGTAGCCTTGAGTAGCTCTGGGTAGGTTTGCGTAGCTTTGGGTAGCGTTGGGTAATTAGACGTACCGTTTGTAATGTTATTTACATGTATTTCAACATATGTGGGTGTCCATATATAATTGTTATGAAGCATTCATACATAAACGCTAAGATTTACTGTACATGTTTTGCTGTTCCTCTGCGCAAGGCCGTATTTCTTCGGTATTTTGTGGCTTTCCGTGAAGAGGAAATACCGTGTTTGAGATTGTATAAGAAGGAGCTCCTTCCCCCTTCCCTTCTTAACTCTCTCCCTCTTGTTCCTCCCTACCCGTCTACCGTCCCTCTGTCCCGTCAAGGCTTCCTCCCTCACCCGTCCCTCTATCCTGTCAAGGCTTCCTCCCTCACCCGTCCCTCTGTCCTGTCAAGGCTTCCTCCCTCACCCGTCCCTCAGTCCCGTCAAGGCTTCCTCCCTCACCCGTCCCTCTGTCCTGTCAAGGCTTCCTCCCTCACCCGTCTCTCTGTCCTGTCAAGGCTTCCTCCCTCACCCGTCCCTCTGTCCTGTCAAGGCTTCCTCCCTCACCCGTCCCTCTGTCCCGTCAAGGCTTCCTCCCTCACCCGTCCCTCTGTCCTGTCAATGCTTCCTCCCTCACCCGTCCCTCTGTCCTGTCAAGGCTTCCTCCCTCACCCGTCCCTCTGTCCTGTCAAGGCGTCCTCCCTCCCATCCTCCGACCCTGAAGGTGTTCCTCAGGCAATTTTATGGACTAACTGGTCTTTGTGGGACGCTTCTTATTCTTAGCTTGTAACATCAGTTGTGGTGTTTTGTGTTGTTGTTGTTGTCTATGTGTTGTAAGTGTTTATTTAGGAAAGACCTGGATAAATACTGGTTTGGAAACATGGCTGGTGATTTGTAGAACAGATCGCCGGGTGACATAACGGTTTGTGGAATCATTTGATTGTTTCAAGCGTAGTTTATATGAATAAGTTTGAGTGGATATAAATTGGAGCTCCTTCTTATGGGGCCAAGAGATCTTCTGAAGTTTTCTTAATTCTTATGTTATTTATATTATTATCATTAGATATAAGTTGTTAGTTACTCACGGTTGTTGCGAGTTAGAAGGGAGCTTGATATATTCTGATACTTTCACTAGTTTTAGTTCGTTGGAAATTTATTGACGAAATGCTATGTTATTAGCCTAAAAAATTACAAGACGCAGGCGATGAGTCACAATAACGTGGCTAAAGTATGTTGACCAGACCACACACTAGAAGATGAAGGGACGACGACGTTTCGGTCCGTCCTGGACCATTCTCAAGTCGGACTTGAGAATGGTCCAGGACGGACCGAAACGTCGTCGTCTCTTCACCTTCTAGTGTGTGGTCTGGTCAACAAATTTCAAGACGCTTGAATTACTGAAAGACACTTTATATCCAGTTATGCCATGTTAACAAGTTCCAAAATTTTGCGTATTCTGGATAAACCGAGCGTCCAAAATACTCTCTTCATTCAAAAAACAACAAAAAAAAATCTGTCAGATCCTGCCAGATCCCACCCTATGTGTTATCTGTCCGTTATCTGCCAGAGAGGCTGCTGTAGAGAAGACAAGTGTTGGACTACCAGGTTGTGGAACTCTGCATAACAAGCACACACCAGCCACATGTTTCCCTTGCTGGAGAGAGCTGGTCAGACATATATTAATTACTTTTAGGTGGCTATAAAAAGGAGTTGAATCGTTTGGACCAATAGGCCTTCTGGAATTCCTCAATTCTTATATGTTATAAGTTACAGAGTCGAGAAATTAAGCTTCCTGGCCCTTTTAATTGTGATTCCTAAATTGAACTGTATTTGAAATCTTTATATGTGTCTGTGAACAGGAATCCCAAATTAGGGGTGAAACTCTATTATTTAATTTGTGATGCATGTTCTAAATTGGCATGTCTTCAAATAGGTGAGTTATACTTATATATCATTGAATAGATGGGTTATACTTGTAATCAATAAATAGGTGAGTTATACTTTTATACCAATAAATAGGTTAATTATAATGTATATCAGTAAATAGGTGAGTTTTACTTGTATATCAATAAATAGGTGAGTTATACTTGTTTATCAATAAATAGGTGTGCTAAATTTGCATTACAAAATTTATAAGAACATATTTCAACCATCACAGGGAAATTGGTTGATAATTTCGTGCTTAAGTAACTAGTAATAATACTAGGAATAGGACTGTTGGCTGCATTAACCCACTTACCACGCCAGCGATATCATCTGGGTTCGAGCCCCAGCCAGGGAGGATTGACTGATCACTAAACCTTAACTTTTGACCCCAGCTAATAAATGCAAACTTTACCACAAAAAAAAAAACTTTACACACGAATAATCAAACAGAAAATATAAATAAATAAAAAACAGAGCTTTAACGCATATAAATACACAATAAACACACATGAAACTTCTGTCTGAGTAGAAAGATGTGAGTAGAAAGACATGACGTGATTACGACCCCAAGTTTGGGCCAATTTTACCGTTCGGACCAATTTTTCCGGTCATGTAAAGGCCAAAATGGCGATACAAATACATAAGCAATATTAATAAAGTAATGAAGGTACGTTTTTGTGATTTATCTTACAACGGTTTGGTCAAAAAGAGCAGAGGAAGTGGTTGTAGTTGTTTGTGTTAGTATCAGTAGTAGCGGGTAGTAGAAATAACTGAAGCAATAGTAGAAATGGTAGTGGGAAGTGGTAGCGTTAATAGTTGAAAATGAAATAAGTTTGTTCATATATATATAAATACACACAGAAGGATGAGGTAGCTCAAGCTATTCTCACCCCGTTCAGTACAACGTGTTCATATATATATGAATATGCCAATACAGAAGACACTGTTCATTACACCTGATTAAGGCGCGAATCTGGGGTCAACCAGGACACTGGTTCGATACCACTATCCCAAGATTTTTTCGCAACATTTTATATATCCCAGAGTAGCCTCTGGAAGCTACCTAACCTTTTCTACCTATAAGCTAGAAGGCTTTCTTTACTTATTATGCTTGGT
>WNGS01159612.1:6631044-6642340 GCA_020271785.1 Procambarus virginalis
GTCGAGCTTGTAACCGCTGCTCATTGTTTGTGTAACATCAGACCTTTTGAAGAAATTTGTCTGATAACCATCATCCATATTGATCGCTGTTTAAAGGATTCACGAGATCTGCCCTGTCATGCCTGGTTTAGAGTGTTGTTACCCTGTGGCCCTCAACCGTTCCTGATACGAGAGATGATTCTCCTCTGGAATGACTTTTGTTTGCCCGGTGTTGCACTTTCTCCAGAGCAGCTATGTTCTTTGAAAGTGAGGGTCTATGATTGGATACAGTAATCAAATGGGGGGCACACCTGAAATGTACACAGTTGAATCACTACCATCTTTTCCTGAAGTCAAATGTTCGCTTGATTATTCAAAGGGTTTGGTTAGCTTTTTGACTGCTGCTCTACCTGTGTGTGCAACTTTTAGTGAGTTGCGGATTTTGACTCTGCTGTAATGGAATATTAATTTGGTAGTGGTGGAGTTGGTTGTTATGCCCCACATGCAAGGTCTTGCATTCGTTAATATTATAAAGCATTGGCCAGTCTTCTGACCATTTGTGGAGTTCATTTAGATCTCTTGGTAGGGATCCAATATCATTATTATTTCGAAATAATCATATATCTTAGTGTCATCTGCAAATTGATGATGTGGTTTTGTAATATTCTCATCTATGTCATTCATGTAAATGACAAAAATGGTTGGCCCCAAAATGAACCCTTGAGGTACCCCACTTATCACATTTATCCAGTCAGATTCGGACCCATTTAGTTTGAACCTTTGTGTTCTTTGTTTCAACCATTCTTTTATCATTTCAACTATTTCAACCATTTTAGTGTTCAAATGAACCTTGTCTTCGTTTAAAAATAAATACTTGAATTAAAATCCAAAGATTAATCAGCCAAGATTCAGATAATTAATCAAATTAAAATCTAAAGAGTTCATCAGCAAAGGTTCACATGATTAATCTAATTAGAAAATCAATAAACTAATATTCAGATAATAAATTTAATTAGAAATTCATTAATTAGGCATATTGATATGATATTATTGTATTGATATGATTGCAATACAATAATATCATATGGTAATAACAAAATTTGGATAAATATATGCAATGTTCACACACAAAATATTGAGATGAAAATGCTGATAGAACAAAACTTAAAAATCAGTTAATAGTACAGTAATATTAGAAAAACCACAAAAAATTAAAATAGTTAATATTATTAAGCAAATATATATAAGTTAGAATTTATTTAAATAGATGAATAGCAGTATTAAAGAGCAGGAATGAAATTTAGATAATTAATTATTTAGATAAATAATTACATTAAGATTTCAATAATTAGTCAAATTAATAAATTAATAAATCAATGATTTATTAAAATTTATTCACTATGAATTTTACTAATAACAGTTAAATGGGGAAAATCTAAATATTATAAGGAACCAATATCAAAAGTATAAGGCATTTACCATTTGTGGAAAAATGATGAATATGTGCATGGAGACGTGACTGAAGAGTTAGGAGCAGTTTAGTATACAGTTATATTTATTAATAAATAGGCCGAAGAAAAAAATACAAATTTAACACAAGTTCAGACTGGGTAAAACATGGTCACTCATATGATGAGTGACCTTCCTGTTCTGACCCCTTCCTTCCCAGCCCGTTGTTATCATGAACGGACTTGGTGGGTGACTGCCGGGGTGTGATGTTCCATGGGACCATCCTCTGTCCTTTTGAAGCCTTATGATCCAGCTGTTGTCTTCAGTAATTGTGCTGGTTGCTATTTTCTCTTCTTTATGCTTCATTTTTCCTTCCGCTCTTCTCCTCTCTCATTGTCTTTACCGCCGATCTTTCGCCATTCTTGATTATTCTTTCGGACATCTTCTGTTTTAACTCCCAGGTGTTTGGGGAGGCACATTCTCTCACCTGTAGAACTGTGGTACCCGTCGTTGCAAGCAAGTGGACGCTTTTATTTTCAATCCTCGCCTTTGTTGCTGAACCCAATCTCGAAGGACTGACGGTTCTTAAAATGGTGATTGTGGGGCGTAAACTCATGATGCACTTCTGGAGGTGTTTTGTCTTGATTCCTCTATCCTCTAATTGTTGCTTTATGATGGGTATTCTGCTGGCACACCTGTCTCTTTAAGTCAGAAACGTAAGCCCGTGCTCCTCTCCTTCTTCCTCCCCGGCAGGTAAGAAGGCATCGCGTTCTTCCCCACTTTTTGACTCCGACTCAATCACTTCATCCCCTCCCATTTCAGTAGTCGAGCCCCTTGTCCCGGCTATGGAGGTTCCTTTACCTCTCGATTTTTTCTCGGTTGCTGCCCTTGCTGAGGTGCGCTTCCCTGTTTCTGTGCCCCCTCTCCCTGATTCTCTTGACCGTCCATCTCCATTACCTCCTCCGGCTCCGGACCCTGCCCATCCGCCTCTGGTCCGTCCTCCCACTCCCTTGACTCCATCGTCATTGCTAAATTTACCCATGCCCCCTAACCCTGATTTCCCTGATCCTGATCTTCTTTAGTATACTGTGTTCTTCTTTGCCTTTGTTTCTTCATTGTTTTTTGTTGCTGTTCTCTCTTATTTTGACAATGTCTATTCTTCAATGTTCAATATTCTTCAATATTCTTCACCAAGCCAGTGCTTGGTGCTCGTCCTGATCACTTCGTGGTTATTCCTTTTCTCTCCCCTCCCTCCAGCTTTTGCTGGGGCCCATAACTCTACTGCTCTCTTGATTCGTACTGACATTCCCTTCGCTACTCTACTTTTCCGTAGAGTACGTTATGTGGCCCATATCTTCGTGAGTAAATGGTATACAGTCTGTTCCATTTATCTTCCCCTAATGTCCCACTTTCTCTTCCTGATCTTAACCTGTTGGATATCCTTACTAGAGCCTGTGCTCCTGTTGGGTGATCTCAACTGTCGGCATACCCTCTCGGGTTATGCTCTGACAAACACCCGGGCCCACCTTCTCGAACCATTTGCCCTTGCTTCTTCTCGGTCTCTTCTGAATTCTGGTAAACCCACTCATGTGGACTCGCACCCTTTCCTGTCTTGATCTTTCTCTCTGCTCGTCTTCTCTTTACGTAGATTTTACATGACAGGTTCTTGACCTCCGTAACATTGACCATTTCCCTCTCCTTCACTAGGTGGCAGTTTACCAATCTAACTGGAATCTCTTCACCCTCCATGCTTCTCTTTCCGACTTCTCCACTCAGCCTCTCCCTTGAGCCTTCCTCCTTTTTCATGACACCATATTCGACGCTGCCCTCCACTCTATTCCTCGCTCTACCTCTCAGGGCACCCGGAAGTGCGTTCCCTAGTGGAATGCAGACTGTGCTCAAGTTGTCCGTTGTAAGCGTGCAGCCTAGAAGAAACACCGACGCCGGCAGACGGCTGATTCTTTTATTTTGTTTTGGAAGGCGAGTGTGGTGGTTTGTAGGACCATCCATACAGCTAAACGTGAGTGTTGGAAATCTTATGTTTCCACTATTAAGTCCGATACTCCTCTGTCGTAGAACTGGAAGAAATTCTGCACGATATTGGGTACGTTTGTTACAGATGTCTCACCAGTCCTTTACCTCCGTGGTACTCATGTTGCAGTTCCAGTGACGGTCGTAACGAATTGATTTCCCACTTTTCGACTGTTTGCTCTGGTTCTCCTCTTTCTCACTCATTTCTTCTTCGTAAGCGCATTCTTGATTCTCATCCCTTAGATTTCCGCGCTCATCTTTGACTTCCCTATAACGATCCTTTCTCTCTCTTTGAACTTCAGTCTGCTCTCGCTCTCTTCAGTGCTATGGCAGCGGGCTCAGATGTTATTCATTATGAGATGCTCCGCTATCTCCCTCCATGCACATCTGATGTCTTGATGAACTTAGAGGTCAATATTCTTTATGCTTATGCTGCGAAGACCTCCGTTGTTGCTATCCTGGAAAAAGGCGTACGGTACCACCTGGAGATACCATATTCAGTCCCAAATTCGTTATTTTGGCCTTCGTGGTAATCGCCCTCTCTTTCTCCAAAGCTTCCTCTCTAGTCGTTTTCTTAGAGTGAGGCTTGGTACCACTCTCTCTGCCTCTTTTCGGCAATACGAAGGTGTGCCCCAAGGTAGTGTTCTGAGCACTACTTTTTTCCTGGTTACCCTAAAGGGTGTTCTTTCTTCCTTTCCTTCTGGTAGCTTTTCCGTTCTCTATGTCGACGATCTTACCCTCTGCTGTCAAGGTAATGATTCGCCTTTCCTTCACCGGCAGCTTCAACTTGAGATTGATGCCGTGTCGTCTTGGGCCACCAGTCATGGCTTTA
The DNA here is from genome assembly GCA_020271785.1 of Procambarus virginalis. Classification (NCBI taxonomy): domain Eukaryota; kingdom Metazoa; phylum Arthropoda; class Malacostraca; order Decapoda; family Cambaridae; genus Procambarus; species Procambarus virginalis. The sequence continues at coordinate 6,635,336 of WNGS01159612.1, forward strand.
AGTTCTCTACAACTAAAACGTGTGCTATGACTTTTACTTGGAAGCAGGTCGTTTTCTGTCCCTCTCTGTCGCTTTATGGTAATCCCCTTTTGTACAAAAGATTCTGCTAAGCTTTTGGGGCTAATCTTTGACACTTGTTTGTCTTGGTCGCCCCATATCTCTTACCTCCGAGTTGAATACTCTAAGGCCCTTAACCTACTTAAGGTCTTGTCCCATACTTCTTGGGGAGCTGATAGGCGCACACTCCTCACTTTACATTCATCTCCTGTTCTGTCTAAAGTCGATTATGGTTGCCCTGCTAGCTCGTCTGCTTTTCCTTCTACCTTCGCCATCTTGACGCTCTGCACCTTTCTGAGTTACTCCTCAGCTCTTGTGCCTTTCGTTCGACTCCTACCCTAAGCCTGTATATTGAAACTGGCGTCCTGTCTCTACAGGATCGCCGTGATCGCTACTGTCTTCGCTACCTTGCACGGTCCTTACAGCACCTTCACTCTCGCTTATGTCGTGCCTTGACCTTTACCCCTCCTGTGGTTCCTGGTCCCCTTCCCCGCCTACCTCTTTCTGTACGGTTGTCTTGCATACATAATCCTCTTTCATTTCGTGTTACCATTATTTTACCTCGTGTCGGCCCGACTTTGCCCCAGTGGAGGGTCCCCCTTCTTCAATTTTGAAAAACCTTGACCCACGTGACTGAATCTTATACCCCTTCTACAGTTCTGAAACACCTTGCACACTTTTCTTCACACTCCCGCTCCATTTCCGTCTTCACCGACGGGTCTAAGTCTGCAGACGGTGTAAGCTACTCTGTTGTCTTTCCTGACCACACCTGTATGTGTCGCCTGCCTCAGGCGACTAGCATTTTCACTGCAGAACTTGATGCTATGCTCTATGCTTTTTGTCAACTGCTTTCTCGCTGTCAATTCTCCTTTGTTGTTGTAGTTGACTCTCGCAGTGCCCTCATGGCTCTGGAGTCTTTTAATGCAGTCCATTCTGTGGTAGTCAAAATTGAACATTGGCTATTTCTTATCTCCAGTAGATTTAAGACAGTAGAGTTTTGCTGGGTTCCCAGCCATATTGGTGTGTCCTTAAATGAGCGTGTGGATGCTGCTGCTAAGGAAGCTATAAGCACCAGTCTTATCTCCTGTAAAGATATTCCTTAGTCCGACTTTTACCAAGTTATTTAGTCCTCCATTCTTGGTCCTAGGCAGGGTCGTTGGTCTTCTGTGACTGGTAACAAACTGCATGCTCTTAAGAGTAGTGTGTCCCCGTGGCCATTCTTATACCACCGTAACTGGCAGTGGAAAACGGCTCTGGCGAGGTTACGTATTGGCCATACACGTTTAACTCACGGACACTTAATGGAGCGCTGCCCTGCTCCTTATTGTTCAAACTGCATTGTCCATCTTACGGTCGTGCATATCCTTTTTGAATGTCCTGACTTCCAGGACATACATGTGTCTTGCTTCCCGACCGTCCCTCGCAATCACTTATCCCTCCATAAAATTCTTGATGAATCGGAAAACCTCTGATATCTTTCGCCTTATGCGTTTTTGTTCTCGTATTGGCATTCTTATTGATATTTAGTAACCCTATGATTATCTTTTACATTTAGTGGTGATACATAGCCTTCCTGGCCTGGTGCCTTCTTTAGATAATTACTTACTTAGGGGTTCTGACTACGAAGACCCTAACTTTGGCCAAGTTTGGGTACTGGTATTACAGTTGGGTTCATTCTCAACTCACAATCAAGAATTTTGGGTTCAAATCCCATGCGGGACAAAATATTTGGCACCTGTTTGCCCAGCAGTAAATAGGTACCCCCAGGAGTTAATCAGCTTGTTGTGTGGTTGCATTCCAGGGAGGATCAGTAATTCAATCCTGAGGAGACGCCGATAAAGGCCTAATGTGCATATGCACCAGGTGCCTGTCCCCCAACATAATGAATTATTATTATTAATTCATTATGATGATTTTGGCATCGACATTGGAAGTATACTGGATTTCAGCTATACCAGTCAAGAAAAATTTAATAGGGAAACAAATTTGATTTATCTCCTGGCAACCTTGACAACACTGCTATTGTTTTAACAAGCATGTCGATGCACAGTGCTTATGTTTTATAAAAATGATAGTTCCTGTAAAGACCGTAGATGAAAGTTATAAAATTTTGCTGACAGGGGATTAATCCATGCTTATTTTCTCTCGGCTCCTCTCAGGAACTCATTGTTTACTGTTTGACCAAAGTTTCCGGCCGAGCATCAACGGTAGAGGCGTGCGAGGGTTCAAGTACCCACCGGGGCCCTGGCAGCCCCCCACAGTGATCACCACCTTCACCGGGAGTTGTGTTTCTGTTTAGGCTCTCTCTCTCGCTCCGGGTCACCGTGGTTGGGCGTTCTTGATGAGTCACACATCACACCAGTCACTTCCTCTCTATATCATGCATGGTATAATGACACACATCATTTTGTGCTAATTTGGTTATAATTTATAAGGTCAATTGTGCTAAAAACATCCTCACCATCCGGATGAATAAATGCTCTGTAAGGCTGAAAAATTAAACTATGTTGCAGTCCATCATTCTCTGTATTCCTCTAGATACATGTATACCAGGTACGTACTCTCTCTCTCTCTCAAAAGAGAGAGAGGATTTACATGAATATAAGAACTCTTGTATATATTGTGACGTGTTGTAGATAACACACCAAATACCTGGCAGCTGTAGTTTGCCTTACGCACATTAAACAAACAAAAAGTAAAACAAGTAAATAACACTGCTAAAGTTTTTTGTGGTATGATGGTTGCAGGAGTAAACAATAGGCATTAATAATTGAATTCTTTACTTATAATAATAATAATAATTATTATTATTATACGTAAACTTTTCTGGACATTGCTTACACAGAAAAATAAACAAACTAAATATTTACGTTACTTTTCTGGACTTGACTTACACAAAAAATAAACAAACTTAATATTTACGTTACTTTATAAAAAACCAGCCTGACTATACACTGTGTACAATAGGCTGAACATCCACCATCACTCGTCATGCAAGACCACATCGAGTGAAAGAGGAGACGTGTAGAACCCAAGAGAGCACCAGTAGTATTCTGTCTGCTGGGTAATTAATCTGCTGGGTCTGATGTTTAAGATTCATTTATTCGGAACAAAACGTTCCAAGTAGCACGGGCTATGGTGAGCCCGTAGTGTACTTACCCGGCACAGGAGTGGGGCTGTGTCTGTTGTTGTTTTAGATTTAGCTACTCAGAACGAAATGTCCATGTAGCACGGGCTATGGTGAGCCCGTAACTGAGTTCAGTTATTCGCGATAACCGAACACTTGTTACTGTGATATGTGTGTCAACGTTTTAAATGGCGGTGGGGTTTCCTCCTTTTTCGCTTCTATTATAGTCGTGTTTTAATAATATTATCTTGGTAGCGGATTTAGGTGCAGAATGTTCACTAGTGAGTCCCATTCTTTAACGGCCTTTGTAATCATTGTAGTGGCTGTGGAATGTGCATCTAATGCAGCTGCTGTCGTTGGATTAATGTTTAGTTTGATGCGCAGGGCTTCAGTAGCTTAAAATTCCAGTAAGTAGTGCAAGAGTGGTGCCTTTGCTTCTGTTTCACAGATATGACACAATTGAGTTTATTACCTCCCAGCAGCACTTGTAACCAAGTCTGAGTCTATGTATGGCTATAGCAATGTCTCTGGATATCTTTTTGTCAAGCTTGAAAGCGGAGTAGCCAGTGGCTTGTTCGTACCATATCGCAATGGATCTTCCTTCCACAACTTTGGCACTGTGGCGACTTTTGATAGTTGGGAGTATTTTCTTCTTGATTTGTTTCTTAATCTGTGAAACACTTGGAGGTATTTGATCTCCTGGGTTGATGATGATTGATGAAGATTAAGCCACCCAAAAGGTGGCACGGGCATGAATAGCCCGTAAGTGGTGGCCCTTGTGAGCCATTACCAGTATCAATAGATGTTACTGGAGATCTGTGGAGGTGCGACTGCACCCTGCGTGACGGGAGATGTCTCCCGTGATCTCCTGGGTCTGTTGTTGTTGTTGTTTCAGATTTAGCTACTCAGGACGAAGTGTCCATGTAGCACGGGCTATGGTGAACCCGTAAATCTCTTGGGTCGCTGGCAGTAGCTTATATACACCTGTGGGTGACATCACGCAGGGGGCAAGGTGAGGTGTAACTATGAGCCGGGGAAGTATTGGGTAGTTTGTGTGTGCTGACAAGTCATCAGCGCACACCTGGCATGTGGGGTTCTCAGGACATAGTTGGAGGGGTCTATAGTGGAGCTCGCCAGACGTCTGACTGGAGGTAGCTGTCTGGTTTGATGTTGTATAGGAGATATCGTAGCATGATGGTGTTGGTGGATGTAGGAAGAGGCAGCTTTCCACTGTTATGCAGTGGAATTATGTAACAGCTCCTCCCCGAAACCTCTTCCTTTCGCCTGAGTTGCTGATACGGGTACGAGACTGGATTTTTTATTATTATTATTTTCTACTACAGACGTGGCCACACATTTACAATGCTAACCAGCATATAAACAATTTCTTCTGTCCTCCATGGACAGGGTCAGAGATCTGTTAAACATATAGTTCAAGGATTTATTGAACATTCAACCACGGAAGGTGATTGTAGCGCTTTTAAAATGTTAATGTAATCTACAGACATAAATACATAGATACACAGAGTTACGTCTGTCCTACATAAAGTGGTCGATATGTCTTTTACATAGTGCCATTAAAGGGCATTTACAAAGGTGAAATGTAATTCTGATCAGGTTCCACTTATAGTTTATGTGCACACATATATATACATACATACACACATACATACATACATACACATACATACACACACACATACATATATACGCATACATACACACACATACATACATACATACATACATACACATACATACATACATACACATACATTTATGGCTCACTGCATGGACTCGGGAGAATACATCTACGACGATATTGTCCAAGCATTTGATGTAAAATATCTTGAGATTGTATTTCTGTAGGTACAAAGGTCAATGAAGTAAGAGTTGGTTGGAGAACTGGGCTTGCTGCTGAAACCGAAGAGGATTATGATCAGAGTAGATGGTGATGGGTTGATGTCCTTGAAGATAGGGCTCATTATGCTGTAAGCACAGGAAGTAGTAGCTCCTTTTCGACTGTACTGTAATTACGCTGGTGAGGTTTCAGCTCGTAGCTGTAGTAGCTGACTGGCAAGACTCCTCCCTCTCGCTGTTGCATCAGGACACACCCCAATGCCGGTGCTACTGGCATCGATATTAAAGATGAAGAGTCTCTTCACATCTGGCGAGGCGAGAATGGAATTAGTACAGAGTAAAGTTTTCAGCTGATCAAAAGCAATGGTATGTGAGTTGGTGCAAATGAACTTCTGTTTAGGACTGGTAAGGTTGATGAGAGGTGTGGCACGGAACTGAAGTTTATGCAAAAACGACGGTAGATGCTAGGCCTTGGAAACACATGAGTTGTTTACATGAAGTAGGCTGAGGATATTGTTAAATGGCTTGTAGGAGAACACCAGGAGGTGCTATATTCCACTGCCTATGATATGACCAAGATGGGTTATGGTCATATATTACTTAGAAAAAATATTTTTCACCATTATAGCTTAACATATTTTAGTAATGGTCTATAAAACCACATGGGCCAGTTATAGCTATTTTTAGATCAAGGCAAGCTCTGTCGAGACAAACAGAATGTCTACGCAGCAAAAACCTACCATTTTGTAATCTACACATCTCAGTAGGGCTCCCTAATGAATCCATATCAAGATATGTAATTACATCTAACAGCTATGAGCGTATTGTAATACGCCAAAATAAATGCATATACTCAATAAATACTTGTTTATTCATATACGTTTGGTTAACATTTGTTGTTGTTGTTGATGATTTAGGGACGACGACGATCGTGGGAGCGGATGCGCCCCAGCGTACCCGGATGGGTTAATCGCGAAGCCCCGAAAATTAAAGCGCCAAGCCGAATCGCAAAAAGAGTGACTCCAATCACAGGAAACTAATATGCCTCGGGGCGAAGAAACACAAATGGGTAGATGACTGTGGAGCCTCAGGGGTCCCTCAGGGTGACAAGCACCGGCCCCGCCCCACACAGAGAACACTGGGTAGCAAAACCAAAATTTGTCCCCCAACTAAAACGTCATCCAGTGCCCTCCGGCAGAGTAGAAGCCAGCCGCCCACCACGGCTTAGGGCACACCAGGAGCCCACCAAGACTCACCGACCCCCGGCACCTCTCGACCAAACCGGCGGCGGACACCGTCACTACGTCAGAAGAACCTGCCAGAATATGTAAAAAAAATCCATTAACAATTCAACAATGCCGTGACCCAAAGCGATATGTGCGCCAGGCGTCGTACAACCGGACCGTCGAAGAAGAATGCCAAACGGCAGTAGCAAATCCAAAACGCTAAAACTGAACGTGATCCGGTGGCCCTCAGGTGAAGGAGGTGTCCAGACGTCCGCCAAGTCGTTGCCCAGAAGAAGTTCAATTTCTGGCATGGGGAAAGGTTTTTCCTGACTGGCGACTTGAACTTCTTCATGAATGAAAGAACATGCCCCACAAAAAATTGTTAGAGGCTTTTGATCGATCATTGCAAGATTTGAGTGGAAACATCCAACTCGTTCTCGCACTTGCGTATAGTCAATATTAGCTTATTTAATAAGTGCATATGTGACATACTAATTGATTGTAATTATTTTAGTTTACCTTGAAAAGCTTCATAGAAAAACACTGACCTCACCTAACGTTCTTAGTTTTTTTAAGATAAGCATCTTATTGCTTCTTAATTATAATTATTACTTAACCTATACCACTGATAGGTTAAGTAATAATTGTAAATAAGAAGCAATAAGATGCTTATCTTTGCATACCAAGAAAGTTAGGTGAGGTCGGTGTTTTCTATGAAGCTTTTCAAGGTAAACT
>WNGS01159612.1:6663934-6724037 GCA_020271785.1 Procambarus virginalis
CTTTCAGACTCCCAGGTACCTATTTACTATTAGGTAACAAGGGCATCAGGGGGAAAGAAACTCTGCTCATTTTGTTTCTGCCATCACTGGGATCGAACCCTTACCCTAGGATTACGAGTCCAGAGCGCTGTCCATTCAGCTATCAGGCCCCATCAATTCAAATTCCTCATACACACACTGTGTGTGTGTACCTAACTAGTATTGCTTACCTAGTTGTTCTTGCGGGAGTTGAGCTCTGGCTCTTTGGTCCGCCTCTCAACTGTCAATCATATAATGTAGAAGTTCCTGAGCTTTGGGCTCTATCATATCTACACTTGAAACTGTGTATGAATCCTCAAGACGTTTTCATTCATTTTAACGTACTGTGTATTAAAAATTACCATTTTTTTGACAAAATTCTATGTTTTTGCTAGGCGTAGGTTAGGTCAGGTATTTAGATTCTGTTGACGATTATTTGTATTAGAAGTACGTGGGTAAAATTTATACGCTTGACTGAGAGATGCTTCTAAAATATAATCACGTTCGATTTTTGGAATCATTTAATAGTTTATCCAAAAACTAGGAGAATATTTCTTAAGTAGAGTATTAGCAATAAAATGCTTCAGTATCAAAAATTTTAACAAAATAACGAAATAAATTTCTTTAATTGGAGTATTTTCAATGACAAATTTGTAGAAAACGTTGCTTATACAGACAATTCCTATTAAAGACAACATTTTAAGGAATCAGTCTGTTGAAGTTACAGGCCTCTTAGTACAACACAATCCATAAATTTTGAGAAACCACAACTATAATGCAGGTGCTGCGCAGCAGGGGGAGACACTGAAAATAAGAGGTCGATGATCACGTTCCTGCTCATCTAGAAGGGGTACCTCTGGTGCAATTGTAGGGACCCATTGCCTCGGAGAAGAAAATAAAGAGTACTCAGAGAAAACCTTGTGGATGCTCACTGAACACTTTCATATTTTCTTCTCCTACTACATCTATTCATTTAGGATATATATATATATATATATATTATATATATATATATATATATATATATATATATATATATAATGTATATGGAACCTAATCTTGTAATTCCACTAATTGTTGTAATCTTTACTTAAAATATGCTCTGTTAAATACACTTATTCTGCTTGAATAATAAACGTGGTTAAGAGAAAGCCATTATTTTGTGTTTACTTGTATATTTTACATTTTCACATTGAGAGAGAGAGACAATACATTATCAGGAATGTGGCGGACTTGACACAAAGTTATCAACCAATCAACCATAAAAGCCTCGTCGTCCATATCCACCACCGAAACCTCCGAAGCCACCACCGAAGCCACCACCGAAGCCTCCACCAAATCCTCTGCCAAAGTAACCGGGATCAGCTTCAGGGTCAGCAGCGGGCTCAGGGTCAGCTTCAGCACTCCTCTTTCCACGGTATCCATATCCTCCATATCCTCCGAAGCCTCTTCTGAATCCTCCACCGAAGCCGCTACCGAATCCACCACCGAAACCTCCAAAACCTCCCCTAAAGCCGGGTTCGGCATCTGGGGATGGTTCAGCGCTTGTGGCCGCCAGGCACATGGCAGCCAGGAATGCTACAACGATCTGGTGGAGGAATACAAATATTGAATTATTTCTTTTGTTTATGTGAGAGTACCATAGAAATACAAGTCATAGTCTAGATTTGACAACAATAGTTATTTTGAACATTTCACCAGAGATGGCGAGATGTATTCTAATTTGTTTGTACAAGCGTGTACCAATGCTTCAGATACTATTGATCTAGAGTGTAATGGAAGGTCAACTAGTTGGAATATGCTAAGATGTAACTGTCATAATATAAATTTACATTTAGACGTAGAGAAATTCTCGTAGAAAAATTTACATAAAAAAAATTCTCCCTACACGAGGGTTCCAAAACAAAAAAATATATAACCAATAACTTAAAAATGTAAGAAGTTATAACATAATGTTTCTGTGTATAGAAGTGCAGCAAGGGCTAACTCACCATGGTCCTCATGGCTCTGCTGTGTCTTGGTCGACTGTGTTGAGGTGGAGACAGCGCGGCCTTATATACCTCTGAGCAAAACGTCCCGCCCACCCTGGGAGAATCCATGTTTCCTGTGACTAGAACAAGTTTTTGTTCTTCCTTTTGCGTATGCTCCGGAACGTTTGAGTCCTTTACATTTTGGCAAAGCGTAAGGTTTAAGTGCTTTACATCTTAGTTGAGCGTAAGGTTTAAGTGCTTTACGTCTTAGTTGAGCGTATGGTGTAAGTGGTTTACATCCTGGTTCTGCGTAAGGTTTTTGTGCTTTACATCCTAACTTTACGTTAGGTTTAGGGGCTATGAAACCGGTTTGGTTGATCTGCAACTAACACACAATTTTCAAAGGTTCAATTAGACTGATTATTCGGAATATGCTTATTGAGTTGTGTCTGACTGCCTATTTATACTAATTAATTTATTGTCACTCTTTACCCTCCTATATAAATACGTTTAGTAATTACGCATCCGCTGTTGAATGAGGCCTATATTGGTAGCGTTGCCATGGAAACATATGCTCCTGAAAAACAGACTTGATTCTTTCTAGCCAAGCCCACCCATATACTAACTACAGCTTGACAAAGTGTGTACATCACCTGTCATCTTGAGGTTATCTTGATATGATTTCGGGGCTTTTAGTGTCCCCGCGGCCCGGTCCTCGACCAGGCCTTTACCCTCAGGAAGCAGCCCGTGACAGCTGACTTACTCCCAGGTACCTATTTTACTACTAGGTAACAGGGGTGTAGGATGAAAGAAACTTTGCCCATTGTTTCTCGCCGGCGCCCCTGATCGAACCCGGGACCACAGGATCACAAGCCTAGCGTGCTATCCGCTCGGCCGACCTGCTTCCTAGCCAATTTATATATATAAACTTGTAAACTCACAAGACAAGAGAAACAAGTTAATAACATTGTTCATAACACATGTTAAAGAAGTTATAACACCGTAACATTGTGGAATTAAGATTTGAATATGTGTGTGTGAGTTGTTAGAATGGAATGAGTACAAGGAATTAACTAACACTGAGACACCATATCTCTCCAGCATGAATTTTCCAGCTAAATCTGCAAGGCTCATTTTAACTTGCCATGACTCACTCTGCCACAGATTAACATTTGAACTCATCTGTGCACTAACAACAATACCTCACTATGAAAGTACTATGAGCAGCCTCACTGTAACTGATTCACTCATATATTAGACTGACTCTCTCTGAAACTAGTTCAGTTGTCACATCTAGGTATTAATATGAAATTATCAGTAGGAAAGTCCGTCTTCATCAAAAAATGGACATATGCGTGTTAATCCAGCCTCTGTGTATTAATGAGAAACATTAAACACACTACTCACACCTGATGACGTATTTGTGTTTTTCTTGAACAGTGTTTCGTTCACGTCCTCTGCACGAATCGCACCTCAAAATGTTTCGTCCACGCACTAAAAATGTCAGTCTTGCCAGCAGAACCTAACTCCGTAACCTAGGTTAGGACTAATTATTCAACTCATTCTAGAACACAAATTCAATAACTTATATTAGCAGTATATTAAACCTTATGAAAGAGTCTTTGGATTTAGCCTTGTTTGGACGAATCTAGCGTGATGACACGTTGCAGCCCATCCTCATCCACAGAAGGCAAAAGTGATTCCATGCAGCCGCCAAACCGGTTTTTCAGTGAAAAGACGACTTACATGCGACTGAGAATAACCTATTCTCAGACCAGACTAGTTAAATTGGCGGCCGTCCATAACCCCCTATTCATCACATTTAATAAACTGTGTATACAAAATAGGTTTGTTTTCATATATAAGTTAAAATATATACTACTTCTACAATCTTTGCTCTTCATGTCTCATCTCATTCTTTTCGGTTCATGGATTTCCAGTCGATTTGGACGTTATTGAAGTCTCCCCATTACTAGAAGTTTTGCTCTAAGCTATGGGCTGCCACCCTTTGGAAAATATTCGAGCATGTTTTGTTCGTAATTTTGAAGTGTTGCCTCGGTCTTCTGTGGTTTCCTGGAATGAAGATTACAGCCATAACCACTCTCGCCCACAATCCAATGAAATGATTCCCACAATGCTGTCCATACAGTTCTTTGCCACCTCCAAAGATATTCCTTCAAAGATCCAGGTTCTATTTACCAGCTGGGCCAAACCACCTCTTCCTCTCTAAAGTCTTTCACTTCTCTTTATCGAGGATTCCCTCGGGAATATTGCATTATTAATCATACCATTTAGTTTGGTCTCTACTAATGCTATTGCAACATGGTCTGTTTTATCAGTCCTTTCTTTGGGTGCATCTGCTTTATTTGACAGTCAATGAGCATTGTAGTGTTAGATTTTTCCAGGTCTTCATTGTTGTCCTGTCCTCTGAATGGTTAGTTTCTGATCTAGGTATGAAGGTTTAAGTTAGCTTCGGGATGGATTTGGGATGTGAAAGTGAGCAGGGGGATGGATGTCTGTGAGGAGGTGTATGGATGTCTGGGTTGGAGTGGATGGTGTGACAGTGGGATTTGTGGGGGGTCAGGAGCTGGGAGCGGGCCAGAGATGGTAGAAAGTGGTAATTGTGTGTATGTGTGTATGTGTATGAATACCTAATTGTATTCACCTAGTTGTGGTTGTTGAGTTTGAGCTCTGCTCTTCCAGCCCGCCTCTCAACTGTCAATTAATCAACTGTTACTAACTGTTGACTAATTCCCCCCCCTCCCACAAACACATACCCAGGAAGCAGCTCGCAACAGCTTTCAGACTCCCAGGTACCTATTTACTATTAGGTAACAAGGGCATCAGGGGGAAAGAAACTCTGCTCATTTTGTTTCTGCCATCACTGGGGATCGAACCCTTACCCTAGGATTACGAGTCCAGAGCGCTGTCCAATCAGCTATCAGGCCCCATCAATTCAAATTCCTCATACACACACTGTGTGTGTGTACCTAACTAGTATTGCTTACCTAGTTGTTCTTGCGGGAGTTGAGCTCTGGCTCTTTGGTCCCGCCTCTCAACTGTCAATCATATAATGTAGAAGTTCCTGAGCTTATTGGGCTCTATCATATCTACACTTGAAACTGTGTATGAATCCTCAAGACGTTTTCATTCATTTTAACGTACTGTGTATTAAAAATTACCATTTTTATTGACAAAATTCTATGTTTTTGCTAGGCGTAGGTTAGGTCAGGTATTTAGATTCTGTTGACGATTATTTGTATTAGAAGTACGTGGGTAAAATTTATACGCTTGACTGAGAGATGCTTTCTAAATATAAATCACGTTCGATTTTTGGAATCATTTAATAGTTTATCCAAAAACTAGGAGAATATTTCTTAAGTAGAGTATTAGCAATAAAATGCTTCAGTATCAAAAATTTTAACAAAATAACGAAATAAATTTCTTTAATTGGAGTATTTTCAATGACAAATTTGTAGAAAACGTTGTTTATACAGACAATTCCTATTAAAGACAACATTTTAAGGAATCAGTCTGTTGAAGTTACAGGCCTCTTAGTACAACACAATCCATAAATTTTGAGAAACCACAACTATAATGCAGGTGCTGCACAGCAGGGGGAGACACTGAAAATAAAAGGTCGATGATCACGTTCCTGCTCATCTAGAAGGGGTACCACCTCTGGTGCAATTGTAGGGACCCATTGCCTCGGAGAAGAAAATAAAGAGTACTCAGAGAAAACCTTGTGGATGCTCACTGAACACTTTCATATTTTCTTCTCCTACTACATCTATTCATTTAGGATATATATATATATATATATATATATATATATATATATATATATATATATATATATATATATATATATATGCGGAAAATCCACGGAGAAAAATGAAAGGAGGTAACGTTTCGACTCGTTAAAGCTTTTGTCAAACCAGACTGACTGGTTTGACAAAGTCTTGTCAGTCTAGTTTGACAAAGGCTTTAACGAGTCGAAACGTTACCTCCTTTCATTTTTCTCCGTGGATTTTCCGCATAAAATGATCAGTGTTTTGTGATCGTCAATTGCATATATATATATATATATATATATATATATATATATATATATATATATATATATATATATATATATATATATATATATATATATATATATATATATATATATATATATATATATATGTATGTATGGATATGGAACCTAATCTTGTAATTCCACTAATTGTTGTAATCTTTACTTAAAATATGCTCTGTTAAATACACTTATTCTGCTTGAATAATAAACGTGGTTAAGAGAAAGCCATTATTTTGTGTTTACTTGTATATTTTACATTTTCACATTGAGAGAGAGAGACAAGACATTATCAGGAATGTGGCGGACTTGACACAAAGTTATCAACCATAAAAGCCTCGTCGTCCATATCCACCACCGAAACCTCCGAAGCCACCACCGAAGCGACCGAAGCCACCACCGAAGCCTCCACCAAATCCTCTACCAAAGTAACCGGGATCGGCTTCAGGGTCAGCAGCGGGCTCAGGGTCAGCTTCAGCACTCCTCTTTCCACGGTGTAATCCATATCCTCCGTAGCCACCACCGAATCCTCCACCAAAGCCTCTTCTGAATCCTCCACCGAAACCTCCAAAACCTCTCCTGAAGCCGGGTTCGGCATCTGGGGAAGGCTCAGCGCTTGTGGCCGCCAGGCACATGGCAAACAGGAATGCTACAACGATCTGGTGGAGGAATACAAATATTAAATTATTTCTTTAATTTATATGTGAGAGTATCATAGAAATACTGTCATCTGTCATAGTCCAGATTTGACAACAATATTTACTTTTATCATTTCACCAGAGATGGCGAGATGTATTCTAATTTGTTTGTACAAGCGTGAACCAATGCTTAATAAGATACTATTGATCAAGAGTGTATGGAAGATGTAATATGCTAAGATGTAACTGTTATATTATAAATTTACATCCAGACATAGAGAAATTCTCGTGAATAAATTACCCAAATGAACACCCAAGTTACAGACAGCAAAATGTGAACACAATATTAAAATTATGACCAAACCATACGTCAGATAAAAAAGAAATGACTACGTTTCGGTCCGTAAGGCTCCAGGACGGACCGAAACGTCGTCGTTTCTTCATTTTCTGATGAGTGGTTTGGTCATTATATCATCAGCCATATTTTTGTCACTCATCGCCTGTACAATTTGAAAACATTAAAAGTATAAATGTATGAATTGCAAATAAATTGTTGGCAGATATGTGGGAAAAATGTATACTCTGTGAAGATTACTATTAGAACTTTCCTCAAATTTATTTAAAATACAAATATATTATTTGGAAGAACATTAGAATAAATTCAATGAATGCAATGTGTACCGAATTTCAAAGTATTAAATAATATGCTTGAATAACTTAATGTTTTCTCCTTACACGAGGGTTCCAATATAAATATATATACCCAATAACTAAAAAATGTAAGAAGTTATGACATAATGTTTCTGTGCATAGGAGTGCAGCAAGGGATAACTCACCATGGGCTTCATGGCTCTGCTGTGTCTTGGTCGACTGTGTTGAGGTGGAGACAGCGCGGCCTTATATACCTCTCAGCACAACGTCCCGCCCACCTTGGGAGAACTCCAGGTTTTCCGAGACTAGGACAAGTTTTTGTTCTCCCTTTTGCGTATGCTCCGGAACGTTTGAGTCCTTTTCATTTTCGCCAAGCGTAAGGTGCTATGCATCTTGGTTGAGCGAAAGGCTTAAGTGCTTTACATATTGGTTGAGCGTATGGTTTAAGTGGTTTACATCCTGGTTGAGCGTAAGGTTTTAGTACTTTTTTTTACTTTAGGTTTAGGGGCTATCAAACCGGTTTGGTTGTTCTGCAACTAGCACACAATATTCAAAAGGTTCAATTAGACTGATATGCTTATTGAGTTGTGTCTTGGGCCTATTTGAACTAATTAAATTATTGTCAATCTTTACCTACGAAGTTAAATACGTCTAGTAATTACGCATCCACTGTTGGATGAGGCCTATAATGGTAGCCTTGCTAAGGAAACATGCTCCTGAAAAATAGACTTGATTCTTTCTAGCCAAGCTCATCCATATACTAACTACAGGTAACTGGACAAGCTTGACAAAGTGTGTACATCACCTATCACCTAACCAATTTATATATAAACTTGTAAACTCACAAGACAAGAGAAACAAGTTTATAACATTGTTTATAGCACATGTTAAAGAAGTTTATAACACCGTAACATTGTGGATTTAAGATTAGTTTATATGTGTGTGTCCTGTTATAATGGAATGAGTACAAGGAATTATCTAACATGAAGACACCATATCTCTCCAGCTTTAAGTTCCAGTTTAAGCTGCAAGGCTCATTTTAACTTGCCTTGAATCACTATGCAACAGCCCAACCCGTCCTCGCAAATTCGTATAGTCAATATTGACTTATTAAATAAGTGCATAAGTGACATACTTAACATAATAGTTTCCCTTGAAAATCTTCATAGAAAACACCGACCTTACCTAACCTACTTAGTATGTTAAAATAAGAATCTTATAGCTTCGTAATTACAATTGTTACTTAACCTATTATAGGCATAGGTTAGGTAATAATTGTAATTTCGAAGCAATAAGATGCTTATCTTAACATACTAAGTTGGTTAGGTAAGGTCGGTGTTTTCTATGAAGATTTTCAAGGGAAACTATTATGTTTAGTATGTCACCAATGCAGGTAACTAATAAGTCAATATTGACTATACGAATTTGCGAGGACGGGTTGAACAGCCTAACAGACCAAACCTCAGACCAAACTCGGTAAATTGGAGGCCGTCCATCCCCCCCCACCCCCCTATTCGCTACATTTAAAATATTGTGTATAAAAAATAGGTTTGTTTTCATATATAAGTTAATATGTGAGAAAGCTGCATGAACGAGCAAGCCATAGATCACTAAGAACTCTTTGACCCGGCCAGGATTCGAACCCATGCCGTCCAGGATCACCCCTAAACGTACACAGTACCGTGACCACCGCACCAATGATCGTCTAAATATCCAAATGCCCACTTGTTATAATTTTACGGGCTGTTATGGGGGGTCTAGAGTATTATGGGGAAGGGTCAGCAGTTAGAATCAGTATGTATCACAATTAATGGAGATCATATAGGCCCGGCCCCCAATAAAAATATAAAAACAGTAATAACTTAGTGGCTTCAAGGAAATGTCAGCCTAGAGATAGATCATTGATCTCCTACACAGGAAGAATGGATACACCTCAAAAACTAACTTATATATACACAACTTCCACAAGCTTTGCTCTTCATGTCTCATCTCCTTATTTTGGGCCAAAGGATTCTCAGTCGATTTGGACATTATTGAAGTCTTCCATTACCAGGAGTTTTGCTGTAAGCTCTGGGCTGTCACACTTTGGGGAATATTCAAGCATGCTCTGTTCGAAATTTTCGTCTTGCCTCGATCTTCTGTGCTTTTTTTCACTCTCTCACCATCCAATGAAATGATTCCCACAATGCAGTCTCTACAGTTGCTTGCCACCTCCAAAGATATCCCTTCAAAGATCCAGGTTCTCTTCACCAGCTGTGCAGTTCGAGTTCAACACGAACAAATGTAAAGTTATGGAAATGGGATTAAGTGACAGGTGACCAAAGGAACAGTACACAATAAAGGGGAACTGCCTACCTGTGACGACTCGAGAAAGAGACCTGGGCGTGGACGTAACACCTAATCTAACTCCTGAGGCACATATAAATAGGATATAGACAGCAGCGTACTCCACACTGGCAAAAGTTAGAACATCATTCAAAAACCTAAGTAAAGAGGCATTTGGGGCTCTTTACACTGCCTACGTGAGGCCAGTCTTAGAGTATGCCGCCTCATTATGCAGTCCCCATCTGAAGAAGCATATAAGGAAACTGGAAAAGGTTCAGAGGTTTGCAACGAGACTCGTCCCAGAGTTACGAGGGATGGGATATGAGGGGCGCCGGAAGGAACTGTGCCTTACGATACTAGAAAAAAAGGGAGAGTGGGGACATGATAGGAACGTATAAAATACTCAGGGCGAGTAACAGAGTGGACATAGACGAAATGTTCACACGGAATAGTAACAGAACGAGTGGACATGGGTGGAAGCTGGAAACTCAGATGAGTCACAGAGATGTTAGGAAGTTTTCTTTAGCGTGAGAGTAGTGTAAAAATTAAATGCACTTAAGGAACAGGTTGTGGAATCAAATACTATTCATAATTTTAAAACTAGGTATGATAGGGAAATAGGACCGGAGTCATTGCTGTAAACAACCTATGCTCGAAAGGCGGGATCCAAGAGTCAATGCTCGATCCTGCAGACACAAATAAGTGAGTACACACACACACACACACACTCTCATGCACACACCTGCCTGAACTCATGCCTGGAGTCCATATCTAGTTAAACACAAGACAAAGTTAGAGAAGATTCAGCGGTATGCCACCAGACTTGTCTCGGAACTGAGAGGTATGAGCTACGAGGAAAGACTGAAGGAGCTGAACCTCACGTCCCTGGAAGACAGAAGAGTGAGGGGAAGGCATGATAACCACCTACAAAATTCTCAAGGAAATTAACAGGGGAAGACAAACTATTTAGCACGGGTGAAACACAAACAAGGGACACAGATCGAAACTGAGCACCCAAATGAGCCACAGAGACATAAAGATTTGTTTCAGTGTCAGAGTAGTTAACAGGTGAAATGCATTAGGCAGTAAAGTGGTGGAGGCAGACTCCATACACAGTTTCAAATGTAGATATGATAAAGCCCAGTAGGCTCAGGAATCTGTTCACCAGTAGAGTCGGGACCAAAGAGCCAGAGCACAACCCCCGCAAGCACACCTAGGTGAGTACACACACACACACCGAGCAACTGTGACAGAAGAACAACGCATTATATCAACAATCCCGTGAACAGTGAAGACGTAAACTCGGTTGTAAACCCACATGACGAACTCGAAGAGGTAAATCGCAGCATGCAAGTAAACCACAATAAGAGCCAGATAAACCAGCCAGAACTCTTGATCTGCCACAACGTGCAAAAATACGAAGTACTAACCCAAGTAACCCACCTAACCTAACCTAATCTAATCTACCGATGAATAGAAAACATAGATATTTATGAGTCGTTACTTCTCACAGTACTCTATATTGTGTACGTTGTTGACCATAACGTTCAAAATGAGAGCCATTAGTTGAGGGGATGGATTGAATACAACAGATTAAAATATCTCTCTCTAGCCTTCAATGTCAGCCAGCCACTAATCAACTCCTAACACATTACCAAAAACTCTAACTCATCCAAAGTGGTCAAACCACTACTCTTCGCTACCCGTCTCTAAGGTCACATCCCTAACCTTACACAAGATTTCATGGGTTCCCCTCCTCCCACCTCCTCCTTGACAAATTCTTTGGTATCAGTTCGAGACAAAATTAATATCAGAAACAGTATACACTGATGGTTCCCTAGTCCCTACCATCAATGGTTCTCCAATATGGCACCTGGAAGGGCAGTCTTCTTGAGAATGAGTCATTGCTTATATTTTGAGTGGGGGGGGGGTCTATATAAATTACTGGGCCAAATATTACATATTTATAAATATGTGTACATATTTCTTAACAAATTTTACTACCCTTTACATATATGTGTACATATCTCCAGACTTGGAACACTTATTGTAAGTTTGTTAACTTTATCGTTCTAAACTTTTTATCGTTCTTAACTCTTTTTGTCCTAAAGACTCTTTAGTACAAAACTGTAATATTCTTATATCTGAAGCAAGACAGATTTGCAACTGAATTATTACTGATGATAATGGAGTGTAGACAACTCCTGAGGTTGACAAAGAGTTTAGACTATTTATGTCAATGCCAGGATGCCAGGGGCTGATCGTAGAAGCAGCTGACAATTTTCATACACAACTTTATGTGCATGATACAATCTGAGGAATGTATCAGCTTGTTTAGACACTTGAATACAAGAATACATTTGATAGGTTATGATGTCAGGGATGTTAAAGAGTTAGTGCCGGACTTAGTGGTTCAGAATGGTTCCTTTTGTTCGGAAATTATATTATTCTTAAAATTTTCTTGTGGGCTCCCTAAATTTACATAAGTATGTGATGGAACACTATTGACAATTGCAGTTTGCATAGTGAGAAGAGAAGAGACCATAACACACTAGGACCATAACACACTAGGACCATAATACACTAGGACCATAACACACTAGGACCATAACACACTAGGACCATAATACACTAGGACCACTAGTTCCCGGGAAATTACTCTCATGTCTGCGTAGTAGCTAACTACAAGGCATGATATGCAGACGAGGACGGAAGGGAGACAATGTCTTAAAGGTCGGGGTTCGATTTCTGGTTGAAAGCAGAAACGATTGAGCGGTATTATTACCTGATTCCGCTGTTCACGAAGAAGTAAATAGGTACGTGGGAGTTAGACAACTTCTACGGGCTGCATCCTGGGGATGTGTGAGTGCATGACAGAAATTATATTATATATATATATATATATATATATATATATATGTGTGTGTGCTTGTGTGTGTGTGTGTGTGTGTGTGGTGTGGTGTGTGTGTGTGTGTGTGTGTGTGTGTGTGTGTGTGTGTGTGTGTGCCATTCGAGTCTCCCAAGGGCATTGAAATGTCGTAGAGAACATCAGCAAAGGCCGCCAGAGACACTCGAAGTTCCTCATTCACTCCATTCAACGATAACTCTGAAGTTCGTTGTGGGCGTGAAGCGTCGGGACTCAGTTGAGGGTTGAGGCCTGGGATATTACTGGGCGACCCCATGCCTGGGGCTTCTCGCCGGTATGAAGCAGTACTTAAGGCACTTTTTAAGTTATTCCCCCAATGACCATGGGCCCAGTAGGTCCGGGCCCCCTCATGTTACCGGTGTTAACGGCCTGTCACAGCCATATGAGTGCGCTACAGAGATGACTTGGCGAGTTTTTGTTCAGCGCGGTAACCCCCCTGACTTCCCCTGACGTCCCTGGCCAGGTACAGGGCCCCACCCTCACCCGAGCATCGCCAGCGGCGACGTCACTCAGTGTGCCTCGTGTTGCAGCCGCTGACACCTAAGGCCAAAAATTTCCCCAGATCAAGTGAAGACTATGATCCCCTCCCCACCAACAGGGGTTATTCTCATCATGAACCAGAGTATAACTCATATCTTTCCCCAATGGATCACCATGTACTTTCACAAGACTGAGTCAACATAACATTAATAATATGTTTTTTTCCTGCACTTGACGATGCAGATCTTTTCTGGTTTGATTTGGTAAGATATACCGCCTGTTGGGGGGAAGTCCAGGAGATCAGTTCACCTCTCAATATGGGCGCGTCCCACACCACCTCTGGCAACTCCCCTACCAAGGCTACTGTGATAACAGTCATTTAAGGAGCAGCGGTCATAATGAAACCGCTTCAGCTTGGGTTAGGGTCCCGCCAAGGCTAAAGAACTGCAGCTGCTGATCTACAGTCATGCTACATCCACTGATCTACAGTCATGCTACATCTACTGATCTACAGTCACGATGTATCTACTGATCTACAGTCACGATACATCTACTGATCTACAGTCACGATACATCTACTGATCTACAGTCACGATACATCTACTGGTCTACAGTCATGATACATTTACTGATCTACAGTCACGATACATCTACTGATCTACAGTCACGATACATCTACTGATCTACAGTCACGATACATCTACTGGTCTACAGTCATGATACATTTACTGATCTACAGTCATGCTACATCTACTGATCTACAGTCATGTTACATCTACTGATCTATATACATGCTGTAACACCTGCTATCATTGTAACCTCTACCTGAAACAACTGTAACACTGTAGGTTTACCCACTGCTGCTCTTAAATATATTTCCGCAAGCAGTCTAAACAATCCTTTCACTTGGGCTCTAGGAGGCTCGAACCGTGGTCCCCAAGCGTGTGAAGCTCTACCGACCGAGCTACTGAGTAGTTTGATACTGATCTTATTGGAAGGGTTCCAAGGCAACTAACTGCTACCCCAATGGAACTTGCTTTTCTCAGGCAACCATTCGAATATTAGGTAGCAGTTAGCGGCCTTGGGATCGCTCCCTTTCAGGCAAGGCCAGTAGCGCAGTTGATAGAGTGACTGCCTCCTGTGCTGGAGGTCGGGGGTTCGAGGCTCCTATAGTGGCCAAGGTGAATGAAATGTTACATCCAGAGTAGTGTGGTAAACAGTTTACATGCCTCAGAGCGTGGATCACTTAATTCTCCTGTGCTCGAGTGGCCGCCCTAGGAAGATAGGTTCAGATTGGGTAGCTGTTGTGTTACTAAATAGGAAGGAAGAACCCTAAAAAAGGCATTAGGACTCTGCTAAAAAAAATCATTAGGACTCTGCTAAAGAAAAAAACATTAGGACTATGCTAAAAGAAAAAGCATTAGGACTCATCTGGCTTTTTGTACCATCCAGATTAAACGATTTATTTCTAAATATGACGATCTGAATTTAACATTATTTTTGAGACAGTGGTCGTCACGAACATAATCAAGAGCCGTGATGGACCTGACATCAATGTGCCCCTATAACTGCGGCTGAGTGGCTGTCGTCATCCTCGTGCACACTCGAGCCCATTGTTGATGTGACGATGTGTATTGAATTTTGTAACTAGCTCATCAAGACTGTAACTTGCTTAGCTAAATGAATTTTGGGGTTCAGCTTCTGAGCCCATTATGTGCTTCTGTAAGCCTTTCCACTACCGCCCACAGGATGGGTATGTGGTGCATAATCACTGAACTAAACTAACTCTGTAACACAGGACTTTGAATCGGCTCTGTGGAGTTAATTTCTTAAGCTAATATTCGTGGGGGTGTCAATGTAATATTCGCACCTCGGAATATTCCGAAGCTCGGGAGTCGACTTGTTTAATGTCACGCAAGTCGCCCCTGCACTATGACTGGCTATGGGTGACCAACATTAAAATAAAATAAATCACGTTTGACTGAGTACCTGGCGGGCAAAAACCTGAGGTAAGAAAGTGAATGTGTGCTTTTGTGCGTGTGTGTGTGTGTGTGTACTCACCTAGTTGTGCTTGCGGGGGTTGAGCTCTGGCTCTTTGGTCCCGCCTCTCAACCGTCAATCAACAATGTGTGTGTGTGTGTGTGTGTGGTGTGTGTGTGTGTGTGTGTGTGTGTGTGTGTGTGTGTGTGTGTGTGTGTGTGTGTGGAAATTTCAGTCTTACCTTAAAGCTGGTTGGACAGTTGAAAGAGAATGTGTTCGAAGAGCGGCGCGCCTGCACAAGTTTTGCACAACGTATTATTTCGAGTTCATCAGCCGGAAAGCAAATAAGCTCGAAATTTCATTGGCTTTCCAGAATCATATCAAGAGATATGAGGGATTGAGGACAAGGTGCTTCGAGGAATATCTCAATAATCACTTTGGTTGGAAACACTGGATTATTTCTGGATTGCTCGACCTGTCACGTTGGGTGGAGGTCAAGGCGCTTCCAGAACAGCATCGATTATCATTGTGGTAAAGAACTGGACTCTTCCTGGATTGCCTCAAATGTCACGAAGGCTAAAGGCCATGGTGTTTCCAGGATTAATTTAGTAATTATTGGGGGGGGGGAGGTAGAGAACTGGACTTCCTGGATTGCCTCAACTGTCATGAAGGGTAAAGGCCATGGTGTTTCCAGAAAACCCACCGTTATCGCTGGAATGAAGGCAGGTCTGGATTATCAANTGTTCTTCCTTTTGCGTATGCTCCGGAACGTTTGAGTCCTTTACATTTTGGCAAAGCGTAAGGTTTAAGTGCTTTACGTCTTAGTTGAGCGTAAGGTTTAAGTGCTTTACGTCTTAGTTGAGCGTATGGTGTAAGTGGTTTACATCCTGGTTCTGCGTAAGGTTTTAGTGCTTTACATCCTAACTTTACGTTAGGTTTAGGGGCTATGAAACCGGTTGGTTGATCTGCAACTAACACACAATTTTCAAAGGTTCAACTAGACTGATTATTCGGAATATGCTTATTGAGTTGTGTCTGACTGCCTATTTATACTAATTAATTTATTGTCACTCTTTACCCTCCTATATAAATACGTTTAGTAATTACGCATCCGCTGTTGAATGAGGCCTATATGGTAGCGTTGCCATGGAAACATATGCTCCTGAAAAACAGACTTGATTCTTTCTAGCCAAGCCCACCCATATACTAACTACAGCTTGACAAAGTGTGTACATCACCTGTCATCTTGAGGTTATCTTGATATGATTTCGGGGCTTTTAGTGTCCCCGCGGCCCGGTCCTCGACCAGGCCTTTACCCTCAGGAAGCAGCCCGTGACAGCTGACTTACTCCCAGGTACCTATTTTACTACTAGGTAAGGGGTATAGGATGAAAGAAACTTTGCCCATTGTTTCTCGCCGGCGCCCCTGATCGAACCCGGGACCACAGGATCACAAGCCTAGCGTGCTATCCGCTCGGCCGACCTGCTTCCTAGCCAATTTATATATATAAACTTGTAAACTCACAAGACAAGAGAAACAAGTTAATAACATTGTTTATAACACATGTTAAAGAAGTTATAACACCATAACATTGTGGATTTAAGATTAGTATATGTGTGTGTGAGTTGATAGAATGGAATGAGTACAAGGAATTAACTAACACTGAGATACCATATCTCTCCAGCATGAATTTTCCAGCTTAAGCTGCAAGGCTCATTTTAACTTGCAATGACTCACTCTGCCAGAGCCTAACATTTGAACTCATCTGTGTACTAACAACAATACCTCACTATGAAAGTACTATGAGCAGCCTCACTGTAACTGATTCACTCATATATTAGACTGACTCTCTCTGAAACTAGTTCAGTTGTCACATCTAGGTATTAATATGAAATTATCAGTAGGAAAGTCCGTCTTCATCAAAAAATGGACATATGCGTGTTAATCCAGCCTCTGTGTATTAATGAAAAACACTAAACACACTACTCACACCTGATGACGTATTTGTGTTTTTCTTGAACAGTGTTTCGTTCACGTCCTCTGCACGAATCGCACCTCAAAATGTTTCGTCCACGCACTAAAAATGTCAGTCTTGCCAGCAGAACCTAACTCCGTAACCTAGGTTAGGACTAATTATTCAACTCATTCTAGAACACAAATTCAATAACTTATATTAGCAGTATATTAAACCTTATGAAAGAGTCTTTGGATTTAGCCTTGTTTGGACGAATCTAGCGTGATGACACGTTGCAGCCCATCCTCATCCACAGAAGGCAAAAGTGATTCCATGCAGCCGCCAAACCGGTTTTTCAGTGAAAAGACGACTTACATGCGACTGAGAATAACCTATTCTCAGACCAGACTAGTTAAATTGGCGGCCGTCCATAACCCCCTATTCATCACATTTAATAAACTGTGTATACAAAATAGGTTTGTTTTCATATATAAGTTAAAATATATACTACTTCTACAATCTTTGCTCTTCATGTCTCATCTCATTCTTTTCGGTTCATGGATTTCCAGTCGATTTGGACGTTATTGAAGTCTCCCCATTACTAGAAGTTTTGCTCTAAGCTATGGGCTGCCACCCTTTGGAAAATATTCGAGCATGTTTTGTTCGTAATTTTGAAGTGTTGCCTCGGTCTTCTGTGGTTTCCTGGAATGAAGATTACAGCCATAACCACTCTCGCCCACAATCCAATGAAATGATTCCCACAATGCTGTCCATACAGTTCTTTGCCACCTCCAAAGATATTCCTTCAAAGATCCAGGTTCTATTTACCAGCTGGGCCAAACCACCTCTTCCTCTCTAAAGTCTTTCACTTCTCTTTATCGAGGATTCCCTCGGGAATATTGCATTATTAATCATACCATTTAGTTTGGTCTCTACTAATGCTATTGCAACATGGTCTGTTTTATCAGTCCTTTCTTTGGGTGCATCTGCTTTATTTGACAGTCAATGAGCATTGTAGTGTTAGATTTTTCCAGGTCTTCATTGTTGTCCTGTCCTCTGAATGGTTAGTTTCTGATCTAGGTATGAAGGTTTAAGTTAGCTTCGGGATGGATTTGGGATGTGAAAGTGAGCAGGGGGATGGATGTCTGTGAGGAGGTGTATGGATGTCTGGGTTGGAGTGGATGGTGTGACAGTGGGATTTGTGGGGGTCAGGAGCTGGGAGCGGGCCAGAGATGGTAGAAAGTGGTAATTGTGTGTATGTGTGTGTATGTGTATGAATACCTAATTGTATTCACCTAGTTGTGGTTGTTGAGTTTGAGCTCTGCTCTTCCAGCCCGCCTCTCAACTGTCAATTAATCAACTGTTACTAACTGTTGACTAATTCCCCCCCCCCTCCCACAAACACATACCCAGGAAGCAGCTCGCAACAGCTTTCAGACTCCCAGGTACCTATTTACTATTAGGTAACAAAGGCATCAGGGGGAAAGAAACTCTGCTCATTTTGTTTCTGCCATCACTGGGGATCGAACCCTTACCCTAGGATTACGAGTCCAGAGCGCTGTCCAATCAGCTATCAGGCCCCATCAATTCAAATTCCTCATACACACACTGTGTGTGTGTACCTAACTAGTATTGCTTACCTAGTTGTTCTTGCGGGAGTTGAGCTCTGGCTCTTTGGTCCCGCCTCTCAACTGTCAATCATATAATGTAGAAGTTCCTGAGCTTATTGGGCTCTATCATATCTACACTTGAAACTGTGTATGAATCCTCAAGACGTTTTCATTCATTTTAACGTACTGTGTATTAAAAATTACCATTTTTATTGACAAAATTCTATGTTTTTGCTAGGCGTAGGTTAGGTCAGGTATTTAGATTCTGTTGACGATTATTTGTATTAGAAGTACGTGGGTAAAATTTATACGCTTGACTGAGAGATGCTTTTTAAATATTAATCACGTTCGATTTTTGGAATCATTTAATAGTTTATCCAAAAACTAGGAGAATATTTCTTAAGTAGAGTATTAGCAATAAAATGCTTCAGTATCAAAAATTTTAACAAAATAACGAAATAAATTTCTTTAATTGGAGTATTTTCAATGACAAATTTGTAGAAAACGTTGCTTATACAGACAATTCCTATTAAAGACAACATTTTAAGGAATCAGTCTGTTGAAGTTACAGGCCTCTTAGTACAACACAATCCATAAATTTTGAGAAACCACAACTATAATGCAGGTGCTGCGCAGCAGGGGGAGACACTGAAAATAAGAGGTCGATGATCACGTTCCTGCTCATCTAGAAGGGGTACCACCTCTGGTGCAATTGTAGGGACCCATTGCCTCGGAGAAGAAAATAAAGAGTACTCAGAGAAAACCTTGTGGATGCTCACTGAACACTTTCATATTTTCTTCTCCTACTACATCTATTCATTTAGGATATATATATATATATATATATATATATATATATATATATATATATATATATATATAATGTATATGGAACCTAATCTTGTAATTCCACTAATTGTTGTAATCTTTACTTAAAATATGCTCTGTTAAATACACTTATTCTGCTTGAATAATAAACGTGGTTAAGAGAAAGCCATTATTTTGTGTTTACTTGTATATTTTACATTTTCACATTGAGAGAGAGAGACAATACATTATCAGGAATGTGGCGGACTTGACACAAAGTTATCAACCAATCAACCATAAAAGCCTCGTCGTCCATATCCACCACCGAAACCTCCGAAGCCACCACCGAAGCGACCGAAGCCACCACCGAAGCCTCCACCAAATCCTCTGCCAAAGTAACCGGGATCAGCTTCAGGGTCAGCAGCGGGCTCAGGGTCAGCTTCAGCACTCCTCTTTCCACGGTATCCATATCCTCCATATCCTCCGAAGCCTCTTCTGAATCCTCCACCGAAGCCGCTACCGAATCCACCACCGAAACCTCCAAAACCTCCCCTAAAGCCGGGTTCGGCATCTGGGGATGGTTCAGCGCTTGTGGCCGCCAGGCACATGGCAGCCAGGAATGCTACAACGATCTGGTGGAGGAATACAAATATTGAATTATTTCTTTTGTTTATGTGAGAGTACCATAGAAATACAAGTCATAGTCTAGATTTGACAACAATAGTTATTTTGAACATTTCACCAGAGATGGCGAGATGTATTCTAATTTGTTTGTACAAGCGTGTACCAATGCTTCAGATACTATTGATCTAGAGTGTAATGGAAGGTCAACTAGTTGGAATATGCTAAGATGTAACTGTCATAATATAAATTTACATTTAGACGTAGAGAAATTCTCGTGGAAAAATTTATATAAAAAAAATTCTCCCTACACGAGGGTTCCAAAACAAAAAAATATATAACCAATAACTTAAAAATGTAAGAAGTTATAACATAATGTTTCTGTGTATAGAAGTGCAGCAAGGGCTAACTCACCATGGTCCTCATGGCTCTGCTGTGTCTTGGTCGACTGTGTTGAGGTGGAGGCAGCGCGGCCTTATATACCTCTGAGCAAAACGTCCCGCCCACCCTGGGAGAATCCATGTTTCCTGTGACTAGAACAAGTTTTTGTTCTTCCTTTTGCGTATACTCCGGAACGTTTGAGTCCTTTACATTTTGGCAAAGCATAAGGTTTAAGTGCTTTACATCTTAGTTGAGCGTAAGGTTTAAGTGCTTTACGTCTTAGTTAAGCGTAAGGTTTAAGTGCTTTACGTCTTAGTTGAGCGTATGGTGTAAGTGGTTTACATCCTGGTTCTGCGTAAGGTTTTAGTGCTTTACATCCTAACTTTACGTTAGGTTTAGGGGCTATGAAACCGATTTGGTTGATCTGCAACTAACACACAATTTTCAAAAATGTTCAACTAGACTGATTATTCGGAATATGCTTATTGAGTTGTGTCTGACTGCCTATTTATACTTATTAATTTATTGTCACTCTTTACCCTCCTATATAAATACGTTTAGTAATTACGCATCCGCTGTTGAATGAGGCCTATATTGGTAGCGTTGCCATGGAAACATATGCTCCTGAAAAACAGACTTGATTCTTTCTAGCCAAGCCCACCCATATACTAACTACAGCTTGACAAAGTGTGTACATCACCTGTCATCTTGAGGTTATCTTGATATGATTTCGGGGCTTTTAGTGTCCCCGCGGCCCGGTCCTCGACCAGGCCTTTACCCTCAGGAAGCAGCCCGTGACAGCTGACTTACTCCCAGGTACCTATTTTACTACTAGGTAACAGGGGTATAGGATGAAAGAAACTTTGCCCATTGTTTCTCGCCGGCGCCCCTGATCGAACCCGGGACCACAGGATCACAAGCCTAGCGTGCTATCCGCTCGGCCGACCTGCTTCCTAGCCAATTATATATATAAACTTGTAAACTCACAAGACAAGAGAAACAAGTTAATAACATTGTTTATAACACATGTTAAAGAAGTTATAACACCGTAACATTGTGGAATTAAGATTTGAATATATGTGTGTGTGTTGTTAGAATGGAATGAGTACAAGGAATTAACTAACACTGAGACACCATATCTCTCCAGCATGAATTTTCCAGCTAAATCTGCAAGGCTCATTTTAACTTGCCATGACTCACTCTGCCACAGATTAACATTTGAACTCATCTGTGCACTAACAACAATACCTCACTATGAAAGTACTATGAGCAGCCTCACTGTAACTGATTCACTCATATATTAGACTGACTCTCTCTGAAACTAGTTCAGTTGTCACATCTAGGTATTAATATGAAATTATCAGTAGGAAAGTCCGTCTTCATCAAAAAATGGACATATGCGTGTTAATCCAGCCTCTGTGTATTAATGAAAAACACTAAACACACTACTCACACCTGATGACGTATTTGTGTTTTTCTTGAACAGTGTTTCGTTCACGTCCTCTGCACGAATCGCACCTCAAAATGTTTCGTCCACGCACTAAAAATGTCAGTCTTGCCAGCAGAACCTAACTCCGTAACCTAGGTTAGGACTAATTATTCAACTCATTCTAGAACACAAATTCAATAACTTATATTAGCAGTATATTAAACCTTATGAAAGAGTCTTTGGATTTAGCCTTGTTTGGACGAATCTAGCGTGATGACACGTTGCAGCCCATCCTCATCCACAGAAGGCAAAAGTGATTCCATGCAGCCGCCAAACCGGTTTTTCAGTGAAAAGACGACTTACATGCGACTGAGAATAACCTATTCTCAGACCAGACTAGTTAAATTGGCGGCCGTCCATAACCCCCTATTCATCACATTTAATAAACTGTGTATACAAAATAGGTTTGTTTTCATATATAAGTTAAAATATATACTACTTCTACAATCTTTGCTCTTCATGTCTCATCTCATTCTTTTCGGTTCATGGATTTCCAGTCGATTTGGACGTTATTGAAGTCTCCCCATTACTAGAAGTTTTGCTCTAAGCTATGGGCTGCCACCCTTTGGAAAATATTCGAGCATGTTTTGTTCGTAATTTTGAAGTGTTGCCTCGGTCTTCTGTGGTTTCCTGGAATGAAGATTACAGCCATAACCACTCTCGCCCACAATCCAATGAAATGATTCCCACAATGCTGTCCATACAGTTCTTTGCCACCTCCAAAGATATTCCTTCAAAGATCCAGGTTCTATTTACCAGCTGGGCCAAACCACCTCTTCCTCTCTAAAGTCTTTCACTTCTCTTTATCGAGGATTCCCTCGGGAATATTGCATTATTAATCATACCATTTAGTTTGGTCTCTACTAATGCTATTGCAACATGGTCTGTTTTATCAGTCCTTTCTTTGGGTGCATCTGCTTTATTTGACAGTCAATGAGCATTGTAGTGTTAGATTTTTCCAGGTCTTCATTGTTGTCCTGTCCTCTGAATGGTTAGTTTCTGATCTAGGTATGAAGGTTTAAGTTAGCTTCGGGATGGATTTGGGATGTGAAAGTGAGCAGGGGGATGGATGTCTGTGAGGATGGATGTCTGTGAGGAGGTGTATGGATGTTGGTTGGAGTGGATGGTGTGACAGTGGGATTTGTGGGGGTCAGGAGCTGGGAGCGGGCCAGAGATGGTAGAAAGTGGTAATTGTGTGTATGTGTGTGTATGTGTATGAATACCTAATTGTATTCACCTAGTTGTGGTTGTTGAGTTTGAGCTCTGCTCTTCCAGCCCGCCTCTCAACTGTCAATTAATCAACTGTTACTAACTGTTGACTAATTCCCCCCCCCCTCCCACAAACACATACCCAGGAAGCAGCTCGCAACAGCTTTCAGACTCCCAGGTACCTATTTACTATTAGGTAACAAGGGCATCAGGGGAAAGAAACTCTGCTCATTTTGTTTCTGCCATCACTGGGGATCGAACCCTTACCCTAGGATTACGAGTCCAGAGCGCTGTCCATTCAGCTATCAGGCCCCATCAATTCAAATTCCTCATACACACACTGTGTGTGTGTACCTAACTAGTATTGCTTACCTAGTTGTTCTTGCGGGAGTTGAGCTCTGGCTCTTTGGTCCCGCCTCTCAACTGTCAATCATATAATGTAGAAGTTCCTGAGCTTATTGGGCTCTATCATATCTACACTTGAAACTGTGTATGAATCCTCAAGACGTTTTCATTCATTTTAACGTACTGTGTATTAAAAATTACCATTTTTATTGACAAAATTCTGTTTTTGCTAGGCGTAGGTTAGGTCAGGTATTTAGATTCTGTTGACGATTATTTGTATTAGAAGTACGTGGGTAAAATTTATACGCTTGACTGAGAGATGCTTTCTAAATATAAATCACGTTCGATTTTTGGAATCATTTAATAGTTTATCCAAAAACTAGGAGAATATTTCTTAAGTAGAGTATTAGCAATAAAATGCTTCAGTATCAAAAATTTTAACAAAATAACGAAATAAATTTCTTTAATTGGAGTATTTTCAATGACAAATTTGTAGAAAACGTTGCTTATACAGACAATTCCTATTAAAGACAACATTTTAAGGAATCAGTCTGTTGAAGTTACAGGCCTCTTAGTACAACACAATCCATAAATTTTGAGAAACCACAACTATAATGCAGGTGCTGCGCAGCAGGGGGAGACACTGAAAATAAAAGGTCGATGATCACGTTCCTGCTCATCTAGAAGGGGTACCACCTCTGGTGCAATTGTAGGGACCCATTGCCTCGGAGAAGAAAATAAAGAGTACTCAGAGAAAACCTTGTGGATGCTCACTGAACACTTTCATATTTTCTTCTCCTACTACATCTATTCATTTAGGATATATATATATATATATATATATATATATATATATATATATATATATATATATATATATATATATATATGCGGAAAATCCACGGAGAAAAATGAAAGGAGGTAACGTTTCGACTCGTTAAAGCTTTGTCAAACCAGACTGACTGGTTTGACAAAGTCTTGTCAGTCTGTTTGACAAAGGCTTTAACGAGTCGAAACGTTACCTCCTTTCATTTTTCTCCGTGGATTTTCCGCATAAAATGATCAGTGTTTTGTGATCGTCAATTGCATATATATATATATATATATATATATATATATATATATATATATATATATATATATATATATATATATATATATATATATATGGATATGGAACCTAATCTTGTAATTCCACTAATTGTTGTAATCTTTACTTAAAATATGCTCTGTTAAATACACTTATTCTGCTTGAATAATAAACGTGGTTAAGAGAAAGCCATTATTTTGTGTTTACTTGTATATTTTACATTTTCACATTGAGAGAGAGAGACAAGACATTATCAGGAATGTGGCGGACTTGACACAAAGTTATCAACCATAAAAGCCTCGTCGTCCATATCCACCACCGAAACCTCCGAAGCCACCACCGAAGCGACCGAAGCCACCACCGAAGCCTCCACCAAATCCTCTACCAAAGTAACCGGGATCGGCTTCAGGGTCAGCAGCGGGCTCAGGGTCAGCTTCAGCACTCCTCTTTCCACGGTGTAATCCATATCCTCCGTAGCCACCACCGAATCCTCCACCAAAGCCTCTTCTGAATCCTCCACCGAAACCTCCAAAACCTCTCCTGAAGCCGGGTTCGGCGTCTGGGGAAGGCTCAGCGCTTGTGGCCGCCAGGCACATGGCAAACAGGAATGCTACAACGATCTGGTGGAGGAATACAAATATTAAATTATTTCTTAATTTATATGTGAGAGTATCATAGAAATACTGTCATCTGTCATAGTCCAGATTTGACAACAATATTTACTTTTATCATTTCACCAGAGATGGCGAGATGTATTCTAATTTGTTTGTACAAGCGTGAACCAATGCTTAATAAGATACTATTGATCAAGAGTGTATGGAAGATGTAATATGCTAAGATGTAACTGTTATATTATAAATTTACATCCAGACATAGAGAAATTCTCGTGAATAAATTACCCAAATGAACACCCAAGTTACAGACAGCAAAATGTGAACACAATATTAAAATTATGACCAAACCATACGTCAGATAAAAAAGAAATGACTACGTTTCGGTCCGTAAGGCTCCAGGACGGACCGAAACGTCGTCGTTTCTTCATTTTCTGATGAGTGGTTTGGTCATTATCATCATCAGGATTCCCTCGTCAATATTGCATTAAATTTGAAAAATAAATTTAGTTTGGTCTCTACTAATGCTATTGCAACATGGTCTGTTTATCAGTCCTTTCTTTGGGTGCATCTGCTTTATTTGACAGTCAATGAGCATTGTAGTGTTAGATTTTTCCAGGTCTTCATTGTTGTCCTGTCCTCTGAATGGTTAGTTTCTGATCTAGGTATGAAGGTTTAAGTTAGCTTCGGGATGGATTTGGGATGTGAAAGTGAGCAGGGGGATGGATGTCTGTGAGGAGGTGTATGGATGTCTGGGTTGGAGTGGATGGTGTGACAGTGGGATTTGTGGGGGTCAGGAGCTGGGAGCGGGCCAGAGATGGTAGAAAGTGGTAATTGTGTGTATGTGTGTATGTGTATGAATACCTAATTGTATTCACCTAGTTGTGGTTGTTGAGTTTGAGCTCTGCTCTTCCAGCCCGCCTCTCAACTGTCAATTAATCAACTGTTACTAACTGTTGACTAATTCCCCCCCCCCTCCCACAAACACATACCCAGGAAGCAGCTCGCAACAGCTTTCAGACTCCCAGGTACCTATTTACTATTAGGTAACAAGGGCATCAGGGGAAAGAAACTCTGCTCATTTTGTTTCTGCCATCACTGGGGATCGAACCCTTACCCTAGGATTACGAGTCCAGAGCGCTGTCCATTCAGCTATCAGGCCCCATCAATTCAAATTCCTCATACACACACTGTGTGTGTGTACCTAACTAGTATTGCTTACCTAGTTGTTCTTGCGGGAGTTGAGCTCTGGCTCTTTGGTCCCGCCTCTCAACTGTCAATCATATAATGTAGAAGTTCCTGAGCTTATTGGGCTCTATCATATCTACACTTGAAACTGTGTATGAATCCTCAAGACGTTTTCATTCATTTTAACGTACTGTGTATTAAAAATTACCATTTTTATTGACAAAATTCTATGTTTTTGCTAGGCGTAGGTTAGGTCAGGTATTTAGATTCTGTTGACGATTATTTGTATTAGAAGTACGTGGGTAAAATTTATACGCTTGACTGAGAGATGCTTTCTAAATATAAATCACGTTCGATTTTTGGAATCATTTAATAGTTTATCCAAAAACTAGGAGAATATTTCTTAAGTAGAGTATTAGCAATAAAATGCTTCAGTATCAAAAATTTTAACAAAATAACGAAATAAATTTCTTTAATTGGAGTATTTTCAATGACAAATTTGTAGAAAACGTTGTTTATACAGACAATTCCTATTAAAGACAACATTTTAAGGAATCAGTCTGTTGAAGTTACAGGCCTCTTAGTACAACACAATCCATAAATTTTGAGAAACCACAACTATAATGCAGGTGCTGCACAGCAGGGGGAGACACTGAAAATAAAAGGTCGATGATCACGTTCCTGCTCATCTAGAAGGGGTACCACCTCTGGTGCAATTGTAGGGACCCATTGCCTCGGAGAAGAAAATAAAGAGTACTCAGAGAAAACCTTGTGGATGCTCACTGAACACTTTCATATTTTCTTCTCCTACTACATCTATTCATTTAGGATATATATATATATATATATATATATATATATATATATATATATATATATATATATATATATATATATATGCGGAAAATCCACGGAGAAAAATGAAAGGAGGTAACGTTTCGACTCGTTAAAGCTTTTGTCAAACCAGACTGACTGGTTTGACAAAGTCTTGTCAGTCTAGTTTGACAAAGGCTTTAACGAGTCGAAACGTTACCTCCTTTCATTTTTCTCCGTGGATTTTCCGCATAAAATGATCAGTGTTTTGTGATCGTCAATTGCATATATATATATATATATATATATATATATATATATATATATATATATATATATATATATATATATATATATATATATATGGATATGGAACCTAATCTTGTAATTCCACTAATTGTTGTAATCTTTACTTAAAATATGCTCTGTTAAATACACTTATTCTGCTTGAATAATAAACGTGGTTAAGAGAAAGCCATTATTTTGTGTTTACTTGTATATTTTACATTTTCACATTGAGAGAGAGAGACAAGACATTATCAGGAATGTGGCGGACTTGACACAAAGTTATCAACCATAAAAGCCTCGTCGTCCATATCCACCACCGAAACCTCCGAAGCCACCACCGAAGCGACCGAAGCCACCACCGAAGCCTCCACCAAATCCTCTACCAAAGTAACCGGGATCGGCTTCAGGGTCAGCAGCGGGCTCAGGGTCAGCTTCAGCACTCCTCTTTCCACGGTGTAATCCATATCCTCCGTAGCCACCACCGAATCCTCCACCAAAGCCTCTTCTGAATCCTCCACCGAAACCTCCAAAACCTCTCCTGAAGCCGGGTTCGGCATCTGGGGAAGGCTCAGCGCTTGTGGCCGCCAGGCACATGGCAAACAGGAATGCTACAACGATCTGGTGGAGGAATACAAATATTAAATTATTTCTTTAATTTATATGTGAGAGTATCATAGAAATACTGTCATCTGTCATAGTCCAGATTTGACAACAATATTTACTTTTATCATTTCACCAGAGATGGCGAGATGTATTCTAATTTGTTTGTACAAGCGTGAACCAATGCTTAATAAGATACTATTGATCAAGAGTGTATGGAAGATGTAATATGCTAAGATGTAACTGTTATATTA
The DNA here is from genome assembly GCA_020271785.1 of Procambarus virginalis. Lineage (NCBI taxonomy): Eukaryota > Metazoa > Arthropoda > Malacostraca > Decapoda > Cambaridae > Procambarus > Procambarus virginalis. The sequence goes on from WNGS01159612.1 coordinate 6,692,261, forward strand.
TAAATTTACATCCAGACATAGAGAAATTCTCGTGAATAAATTACCCAAATGAACACCCAAGTTACAGACAGCAAAATGTGAACACAATATTAAAATTATGACCAAACCATACGTCAGATAAAAAAGAAATGACTACGTTTCGGTCCGTAAGGCTCCAGGACGGACCGAAACGTCGTCGTTTCTTCATTTTCTGATGAGTGGTTTGGTCATTATATCATCAGCCATATTTTTGTCACTCATCGCCTGTACAATTTGAAAACATTAAAAGTATAAATGTATGAATTGCAAATAAATTGTTGGCAGATATGTGGGAAAAATGTATACTCTGTGAAGATTACTATTAGAACTTTCCTCAAATTTATTTAAAATTCAAATATATTATTTGGAAGAACATTAGAATAAATTCAATGAATGCAATGTGTACCGAATTTCAAAGTATTAAATAATATGCTTGAATAACTTAATGTTTTCTCCTTACACGAGGGTTCCAATATAAATATATATACCCAATAACTAAAAAATGTAAGAAGTTATGACATAATGTTTCTGTGCATAGGAGTGCAGCAAGGGATAACTCACCATGGGCTTCATGGCTCTGCTGTGTCTTGGTCGACTGTGTTGAGGTGGAGACAGCGCGGCCTTATATACCTCTCAGCACAACGTCCCGCCCACCTTGGGAGAACTCCAGGTTTTCCGAGACTAGGACAAGTTTTTGTTCTCCCTTTTGCGTATGCTCCGGAACGTTTGAGTCCTTTTCATTTTCGCCAAGCGTAAGGTGCTATGCATCTTGGTTGAGCGAAAGGCTTAAGTGCTTTACATATTGGTTGAGCGTATGGTTTAAGTGGTTTACATCCTGGTTGAGCGTAAGGTTTTAGTACTTTTTTTTTACTTTAGGTTTAGGGGCTATCAAACCGGTTTGGTTGTTCTGCAACTAGCACACAATATTCAAAAGGTTCAATTAGACTGATATGCTTATTGAGTTGTGTCTTGGGCCTATTTGAACTAATTAAATTATTGTCAATCTTTACCTACGAAGTTAAATACGTCTAGTAATTACGCATCCACTGTTGGATGAGGCCTATAATGGTAGCCTTGCTAAGGAAACATGCTCCTGAAAAATAGACTTGATTCTTTCTAGCCAAGCTCATCCATATACTAACTACAGGTAACTGGACAAGCTTGACAAAGTGTGTACATCACCTATCACCTAACCAATTTATATATAAACTTGTAAACTCACAAGACAAGAGAAACAAGTTTATAACATTGTTTATAGCACATGTTAAAGAAGTTTATAACACCGTAACATTGTGGATTTAAGATTAGTTTATATGTGTGTGTCCTGTTATAATGGAAGGAGTAAAAGGAATTATCTAACATGAAGACACCATATCTCTCCAGCTTTAAGTTCCAGTTTAAGCTGCAAGGCTCATTTTAACTTGCCTTGACTCACTATGCAACAGCCCAACCCGTCCTCGCAAATTCGTATAGTCAATATTGACTTATTAAATAAGTGCATAAGTGACATACTTAACATAATAGTTTCCCTTGAAAATCTTCATAGAAAACACCGACCTTACCTAACCAACTTAGTATGTTAAGATAAGCATCTTATTGCTTCGAAATTACAATTATTACCTAACCTATGCCTATAATAGGTTAAGTAACAATTGTAATTACGAAGCTATAAGATTCTTATTTTAACATACTAAGTAGGTTAGGTAAGGTCGGTGTTTTCTATGAAGATTTTCAAGGGAAATTATTATGTTTAGTATGTCACCAATGCAGGTAACTAATAAGTCAATATTGACTATACGAATTTGCGAGGACGGGTTGAACAGCCTAACATTTGAACTCATCTGTGTACTAACAACAATACCTCACTATGAAAGTACTATGAGCAGCCTCACTGTAACTGATTCACTCACATATTAGACTGACTCTCTCTGAAACTAGTTCAGTTGTCACACCTTGATATTAATATGATATTATCAGTAGGAAAGTCCGTCTTCATCAAAAAAGGACATATGCTTGTTAATCCAGCCTCTGTGTATGGATGAAAAACACTAAACACACTACTCACACCTGATGACGTATTTGTGTTTTTCTTGAACAGTGTTTCGTTCACGTCCTCTGCACGAATCGCACCTCAAAATGTTTCGTCCACGCACTAAAAATGTCAGTCTTGCCAGCAGAACCTAACTCCGTAACCTAGGTTAGGACTAATTATTCAACTCATTCTAGAACACAAATTCAATAACTTATATTAGCAGTATATTAAACCTTATGAAAGAGTCTTTGGATTTAGCCTTGTTTGGACGAATCTAGCGTGATGACACGTTGCAGCCCATCCTCATCCACAGAAGGCAAAAGTGATTCCATGCAGCCGCCAAACCGGTTTTTCAGTGAAAAGACGACTTACATGCGACTGAGAATAACCTATTCTCAGACCAGACTAGTTAAATTGGCGGCCGTCCATAACCCCCTATTCATCACATTTAATAAACTGTGTATACAAAATAGGTTTGTTTTCATATATAAGTTAAAATATATACTACTTCTACAATCTTTGCTCTTCATGTCTCATCTCATTCTTTTCGGTTCATGGATTTCCAGTCGATTTGGACGTTATTGAAGTCTCCCCATTACTAGAAGTTTTGCTCTAAGCTATGGGCTGCCACCCTTTGGAAAATATTCGAGCATGTTTTGTTCGTAATTTTGAAGTGTTGCCTCGGTCTTCTGTGGTTTCCTGGAATGAAGATTACAGCCATAACCACTCTCTCCCACAATCCAATGAAATGATTCCCACAATGCTGTCCATACAGTTCTTTGCCACCTCCAAAGATATTCCTTCAAAGATCCAGGTTCTATTTACCAGCTGGGCCAAACCACCTCTTCCTCTCTAAAGTCTTTCACTTCTCTTTATCGAGGATTCCCTCGGGAATATTGCATTATTAATCATACCATTTAGTTTGGTCTCTACTAATGCTATTGCAACATGGTCTGTTTTCTCAGTCCTTTCTTTGGGTGCATCTGCTTTATTTGACAGTCAATGAGCATTGTTGTGTTAGATTTTTCCAGGTCTTCATTGTTGTCCTGTCCTCTGAATGGTTAGTTTCTGATCTAGGTATGAAGGTTTAAGTTAGCTTCGGGATGGATTTGGGATGTGAAAGTGAGCAGGGGGATGGATGTCTGTGAGGAGGTGTATGGATGTCTGGGTTGGAGTGGATGGTGTGACAGTGGGATTTGTGGGGGGTCAGGAGCTGGGAGCGGGCCAGAGATGGTAGAAAGTGGTAATTGTGTGTATGTGTGTGTGTGTGTGTGAATACCTAATTGTATTCACCTAGTTGTGCTTGTTAAGTTTGAGCTCTGCTCTTTCAGCCCACCTCTCAACTGTCAATTAATCAACTGTTACTAACTATTGACTAATTCCCCCCCCCCCCACAAACACATACCCAGGAACCAGCTCGCAACAGCTTTCAGACTCCCAGGTACCTATTTACTACTAGGTAACAAGGGCATCAGAGGGAAAGAATCTCTGCTCATTTTGTTTTTGCCAACACTGGGGATCGAACCCTTACCCTAGGATTACGAGTCCAGAGCGCTGTCCACTCAGCTATCAGGCCCCATCAATTCAAATTCCTCATACACACACTGTGTGTGTGTACTTAACTAGTATTGCTTACCTAGTTGTTCTTGCGGGAGTTGAGCTCTGGCTCTTTGGTCCCGCCTCTCAACTGTCAATCATATAATGTAGAAGTTCCTGAGCTTATTGGGCTCTATCATATCTACACTTGAAACTGTGTATGAATCCTCAAGACGTTTTCATTCATTTTAACGTACTGTGTATTAAAATTACCATTTTTATTGACAAAATTCTATGTTTTTGCTAGGCGTAGGTTAGGTCAGGTATTTAGATTCTGTTGACGATTATTTGTATTAGAAGTACGTGGGTAAAATTTATACGCTTGACTGAGAGATGCTTTCTAAATATAAATCACGTTCGATTTTTGGAATCATTTAATAGTTTATCCAAAAACTAGGAGAATATTTCTTAAGTAGAGTATTAGCAATAAAATGCTTCAGTATCAAAAATTTTAACAAAATAACGAAATAAATTTCTTTAATTGGAGTATTTTCAATGACAAATTTGTAGAAAACGTTGCTTATACAGACAATTCCTATTAAAGACAACATTTTAAGGAATCAGTCTGTTGAAGTTACAGGCCTCTTAGTACAACACAATCCATAAATTTTGAGAAACCACAACTATAATGCAGGTGCTGCGCAGCAGGGGGAGACACTGAAAATAAGAGGTCGATGATCACGTTCCTGCTCATCTAGAAGGGGTACCACCTCTGGTGCAATTGTAGGGACCCATTGCCTCGGAGAAGAAAATAAAGAGTACTCAGAGAAAACCTTGTGGATCCTCACTGAACACTTTCATATTTTCTTCTCCTACTACCTCTATTCATTTAGGATATATATATATATATATATATATATATATATATATATATATATATATATATATATATATATATATATGCGGAAAATCCACGGAGAAAAATGAAAGGAGGTAACGTTTCGACTCGTTAAAGCCTTTGTCAAACCAGACTGACTGGTTTGACAAAGTCTTGTCAGTCTGGTTGACAAAGGCTTTAACGAGTCGAAACGTTACCTCCTTTCATTTTTCTCCGTGGATTTTCCGCATAAATGATCAGTGTTTGTGATCGTCAATTGCATATATATATATATATATTATATATATATATATATATATATATATATATATATATATATATATATATACATAATATATATATATATATATATATATTTATATATACTACATATATATATATATATATATATATATATATATATATATATATATATAATACATATATATATATATACTATATATTGATTATATATATTATAGTTATGGATATGGAACTAAATGTAAACACAATGTTGTAACTTTACTTAAAATATGCTCTGTTAAATACTTATTCTGCTTGAATAATAAACGTGGTTAAGAGAAAGCCATTATTTTGTGTTTACTTGTATATTTTACATTTCACATTGGAGAGAGAGACAAGACATTATCAGGAATGTGGCGGACTTGACACAAAGTTATCAACCATAAAAGCCTCGTCGTCCATATCCACCACCGAAACCTCCGAAGCCACCACCGAAGCGACCGAAGCCACCACCGAAGCCTCCACCAAATCCTCTACCAAAGTAACCGGGATCGGCTTCAGGGTCAGCAGCGGGCTCAGGGTCAGCTTCAGCACTCCTCTTTCCACGGTGTAATCCATATCCTCCGTAGCCACCACCGAATCCTCCACCAAAGCCTCTTCTGAATCCTCCACCGAAACCTCCAAACCTCTCCTGAAGCCGGGTTCGGCATCTGGGGAAGGCTCAGCGCTTGTGGCCGCCAGGCACATGGCAAACAGGAATGCTACAACGATCTGGTGGAGGAATACAAATATTAAATTATTTCTTTAATTTATATGTGAGAGTATCATAGAAATACTGTCATCTGTCATAGTCCAGATTTGACAACAATATTTACTTTTATCATTTCACCAGAGATGGCGAGATGTATTCTAATTTGTTTGTACAAGCGTGAACCAATGCTTAATAAGATACTATTGATCAAGAGTGTATGGAAGATGTAATATGCTAAGATGTAACTGTTATATTATAAATTTACATCCAGACATAGAGAAATTCTCGTGAATAAATTACCCAAATGAACACCCAAGTTACAGACAGCAAAATGTGAACACAATATTAAAATTATGACCAAACCATACGTCAGATAAAAAAGAAATGACTACGTTTCGGTCCGTAAGGCTCCAGGACGGACCGAAACGTCGTCGTTTCTTCATTTCTGATGAGTGGTTGGTCATTATATCATCAGCATATTTTTGCATCATCGCCTGTACAATTTGAAAACATAAAAGTATAAATTATAATGTATGAACTGCAAATAAATTGTGGCAGATATGTGACAAAAATATGGTGATGATATAATGACCAAACCACTCATCAGAAAATGAAGAAACGACGAAGTTTCGGTCCGTCCTGGAGCCTTACGGACCGAAACGTAGTCATTTCTTTTTATCTGACGTATGGTTGGTCATAATTTTAATATTGTGTTCACATTTGCTGTCTGTAACTTGGGGTGTCATTTGGGTAATTTATTCACGAGAATTCTCTATGTCTGGATGTAAATTTATAATATAACAGTTACATCTAGCATATTACATCTTCCATACACTCTTGATCAATAGTATCTTATTAAGCATTGGTTCACGCTTGTACAAACAAATTAGAATACATCTCGCCATCTCTGGTGAAATGATTAAAAGTAAATATTGTTGTCAAATCTGGACTATGACAGATGACAGTATTTATGATACTCTCACATATAAATTAAAGAAATAATTTAATATTTGTATTCCTCCACCAGATCGTTGTAGCATTCCTGTTGCCATGTGCCTGGCGGCCACAAGCGCTGAGCCTTCCCAGATGCCGAACCGGCTTCAGGAGAGGTTTTGGAGGTTTCGGTGGAGGATTCAGAAGAGGCTTTGGTGGAGGATTCGGTGGTGGCTACGGAGGATATGGATTACACCGTGGAAAGAGGAGTGCTGAAGCTGACCCTGAGCCGCTGCTGACCCTGAAGCCGATCCCGGTTACTTTGGTAGAGGATTTGGTGGAGGCTTCGGTGGTGGCTTCGGTCGCTTCGGTGGTGGCTTCGGAGGTTTCGGTGGTGGATATGGACGACGAGGCTTTTATGGTTGATAACTTTGGTCAAGTCCGCCACATTCCTGATAATGTCTTGTCTCTCTCTCTCAATGTGAAAATGTAAAATATACAAGTAAACACAAAAATAATGGCTTTCTCTTAACCACGTTTATATTCAAGCAGAATAAGTGTATTTAACAGAGCATATTTTAAGTAAAGATACAACATTAGTGAATTACAAGATTAGTGTCTACCATACATATACATATATATATATATCTATATATATATTATATATATATATAGATATATATATATATATATATTAATATAAATATATAAGAGATATGTATCTATATCTATATATATTATATATTATATATATATATACTATATGTATATATATATATTATAGATATATATTATATATAATTATATATATATATAATTTATATATATATATTATATATGCAATTGACGATCACAAAAACACTGATCATTTTATGCGGAAAATCCACGGAGAAAAATGAAAGGAGGTAACGTTTCGACTCATTAAAGCCTTTGTCAAACCAGACTGACAAGACTTTGTCAAACCAGTCAGTCTGGTTTGACAAAGGCTTTAACGAGTCGAAACGTTACCTCCTTTCATTTATCTCCGTGGATTTTTCCGCATATATATATATATATATATATATATATATATATATATATATATATATATATATATATATATATATATATATCCTAAATGAATAGAGGTAGTAGGAGAAGAAAATATGAAAGTGTTCAGTGAGGATCCACAAGGTTTCTCTGAGTACTCTTTATTTTCTTCTCCGAGGCAATGGGTCCCTACAATTGCACCAGAGGTGGTACCCCTTCTAGATGAGCAGGAACGTGATCATCGACCTTTATTTTCAGTGTCTCCCCCTGCTGCGCAGCACCTGCATTATAGTTGTGGTTTCTCAAAATTTATGGATTGTGTTGTACTAAGAGGCCTGTAACTTCAACAGACTGATTCCTTAAATGTTGTCTTTAATAGGAATTGTCTGTATAAGAAACGTTTTCTACAAATTTGTCATTGAAAATACTCCAATTAAAGAAATTTATTTCGTTATTTTGTTAAAATTTTTATACTGAAGCATTTTATTGCTAATACTCTACTTAAGAAATATTCTCCTAGTTTTTGGATAAACTATTAAATGATTCCAAAAATCGAACGTGATTTATATTTAGAAAGCATCTCTCAGTCAAGCGTATAAATTTTACCACGTACTTCTAATACAAATAATCGTCAACAGAATCTAAATACCTGACCTAACCTACGCCTAGCAAAAACATAGAATTTGTCAAAAAAAATGGTAATTTTTAATACACAGTACGTTAAATGAATGAAAACGTCTGAGGATTCATACACAGTTTCAAGTGTAGATATGATAGAGCCAATAAGCTCAGGAACTTCTACATTATATGATTGACAGTTGAGAGGCGGGACCAAAGAGCCAGAGCTCAACTCCCGCAAGAACAACTAGGTAAGCATATAGTTAGGTACACACACACACAGTGTTGTATGAGGAATTTGAATTGATGGGCCTGATAGCTGAATGGACAGCGCTCTGGACTCGTAATCCTAGGGTAAGGGTTCGATCCCCAGTGATGGCAGAAACAAAATGAGCAGAGTTTCTTCCCCTGATGCCTTGTTACCTAATAGTAAATAGGTACCTGGGAGTCTGAAAGCTGTTGCGAGCTGCTTCCTGGGTATGTGTTTGTGGGAGGGGGGGGGGAATTAGTCAATAGTTAGTAACAGTTGATTAATTGACAGTTGAGAGGCGGGCTGGAAGAGCAGAGCTCAAACTCAACAACCACAACTAGGTGAATACAATTAGGTATTCATACACATACACACACATACACACAATTACCACTTTCTACCATCTCTGGCCCGCTCCCAGCTCCTGACCCCCACAAATCCCACTGTCACACCATCCACTCCAACCCAGACATCCATACACCTCCTCACAGACATCCATCCCCCTGCTCACTTTCACATCCCAAATCCATCCCGAAGCTAACTTAAACCTTCATACCTAGATCAGAAACTAACCATTCAGAGGACAGGACAACAATGAAGACCTGGAAAAATCTAACACTACAATGCTCATTGACTGTCAAATAAAGCAGATGCACCCAAAGAAAGGACTGATAAAACAGACCATGTTGCAATAGCATTAGTAGAGACCAAACTAAATGGTATGATTAATAATGCAATATTCCCGAGGGAATCCTCGATAAAGAGAAGTGAAAGACTTTAGAGAGGAAGAGGTGGTTTGGCCCAGCTGGTAAATAGAACCTGGATCTTTGAAGGAATATCTTTGGAGGTGGCAAAGAACTGTATGGACAGCATTGTGGGAATCATTTCATTGGATTGTGGGCGAGAGTGGTTATGGCTGTAATCTTCATTCCAGGAAACCACAGAAGACCGAGGCAACACTTCAAAATTACGAACAAAACATGCTCGAATATTTCCAAAGGGTGGCAGCCCATAGCTTAGAGCAAAACTTCTAGTAATGGGGAGACTTCAATAACGTCCAAATCGACTGGAAATCCATGAACCGAAAAGAATGAGATGAGACATGAAGAGCAAAGATTGTAGAAGTAGTATATATTTTAACTATATATGAAAACAAACCTATTTGTATACACAGTTTATTAAATGTGATGAATAGGGGGTATGGACGGCCGCCAATTTAACTAGTCTGGTCTGAGAATAGGTTATTCTCAGTCGCATGTAAGTCGTCTTTTCACTGAAAAACCGGTTTGGCGGCTGCATGGAATCACTTTGCCTTCTGTGGATGAGGATGGGCTGCAACGTGTCATCACGCTAGATTCGTCCAAACAAGGCTAAATCCAAAGACTCTTTCATAAGGTTTAATATACTGCTAATATAAGTTATTGAATTTGTGTTCTAGAATGAGTTGAATAATTAGTCCTAACCTAGGTTACGGAGTTAGGTTCTGCTGGCAAGACTGACATTTTAGTGCGTGGACGAAACATTTTGAGGTGCGATTCGTGCAGAGGACGTGAACGAAACACTGTTCAAGAAAAACACAAATACGTCATCAGGTGTGAGTAGTGTGTTAGTGTTTTTCATCCATACACAGAGGCTGGATTAACAAGCATATGGCCTTTTTGATGAAGACGGACTGTCCTACTGATAATATCATATTAATATCAAGGTGTGACAACTGAACTAGTTTCAGAGAGAGTCAGTCTAATATGTGAGTGAATCAGTTACAGTGAGGCTGCTCATAGTACTTTCATAGTGAGGTATTGTTGTTAGTACACAGATGAGTTCAAATGTTAGGCTGTTCAACCCGTCCTCGCAAATTCGTATAGTCAATATTGACTTATTAGTTACCTGCATTGGTGACATACTAAACATAATAGTTTCCCTTGAAAATCTTCATAGAAAACACCGACCTTACCTAACCTACTTAGTATGTTAAAATAAGAATCTTATAGCTTCGTAATTACAATTGTTACTTAACCTATTATAGGCATAGGTTAGGTAATAATTGTAATTTCGAAGCAATAAGATGCTTATCTTAACATACTAAGTTGGTTAGGTAAGGTCGGTGTTTTCTATGAAGATTTTCAAGGGAAACTATTATGTTAAGTATGTCACTTATGCACTTATTTAATAAGTCAATATTGACTATACGAATTTGCGAGGACGGGTTGGGCTGTTGCATAGTGATTCAAGGCAAGTTAAAATGAGCCTTGCAGCTTAAACTGGAACTTAAAGCTGGAGAGATATGGTGTCTTCATGTTAGATAATTCCTTGTACTCATTCCATTATAACATGACACACACATATAAACTAATCGCAAATCCACAATGTTACGGTGTTATAAACTTCTTTAACATGTGCTATAAACAATGTTATAAACTTGTTTCTCTTGTCTTGTGAGTTTACAAGTTTATATATAAATTGGTTAGGTGATAGGTGATGTACACACTTTGTCAAGCTTGTCCAGTTACCTGTAGTTAGTATATGGATGAGCTTGGCTAGAAAGAATCAAGTCTATTTTTCAGGAGCATGTTTCCTTAGCAAGGCTACCATTATAGGCCTCATCCAACAGTGGATGCGTAATTACTAGACGTATTTAACTTCGTAGGTAAAGATTGACAATAATTTAATTAGTTCAAATAGGCCCTAAGACACAACTCAATAAGCATATCAGTCTAATTGAACCTTTTGAATATTGTGTGCTAGTTGCAGAACAACCAAACCGGTTTGATAGCCCCTAAACCTAAAGTAAAAAAAAAGTACTAAAACCTTACGCTCAACCAGGATGTAAACCACTTAAACCATACGCTCAACCAATATGTAAAGCACTTAAGCCTTTCGCTCAACCAAGATGCATAGCACCTTACGCTTGGCGAAAATGAAAAGGACTCAAACGTTCCGGAGCATACGCAAAAGGGAGAACAAAAACTTGTCCTAGTCTCGGAAAACCTGGAGTTCTCCCAAGGTGGGCGGGACGTTGTGCTGAGAGGTATATAAGGCCGCGCTGTCTCCACCTCAACACAGTCGACCAAGACACAGCAGAGCCATGAAGCCCATGGTGAGTTATCCTTGCTGCACTCCTATGCACAGAAACATTATGTCATAACTTCTTACATTTTTTAGTTATTGGGTATATATATTTATATTGGAACCCTCGTGTAAGGAGAAAACATTAAGTTATTCAAGCATATTATTTAATACTTTGAAATTCGGTACACATTGCATTCATTGAATTTATTCTAATGTTCTTCCAAATAATATATTTGTATTTTAAATAAATTTGAGGAAAGTTCTAATAGTAATCTTCACAGAGTATACATTTTTCCCACATATCTGCCAACAATTTATTTGCAATTCATACATTTATACTTTTAATGTTTTCAAATTGTACAGGCGATGAGTGACAAAAATATGGCTGATGATATAATGACCAAACCACTCATCAGAAAATGAAGAAACGACGACGTTTCGGTCCGTCCTGGAGCCTTACGGACCGAAACGTAGTCATTTCTTTTTTATCTGACGTATGGTTTGGTCATAATTTTAATATTGTGTTCACATTTTGCTGTCTGTAACTTGGGTGTTCATTTGGGTAATTTATTCACGAGAATTTCTCTATGTCTGGATGTAAATTTATAATATAACAGTTACATCTTAGCATATTACATCTTCCATACACTCTTGATCAATAGTATCTTATTAAGCATTGGTTCACGCTTGTACAAACAAATTAGAATACATCTCGCCATCTCTGGTGAAATGATAAAAGTAAATATTGTTGTCAAATCTGGACTATGACAGATGACAGTATTTCTATGATACTCTCACATATAAATTAAAGAAATAATTTAATATTTGTATTCCTCCACCAGATCGTTGTAGCATTCCTGTTTGCCATGTGCCTGGCGGCCACAAGCGCTGAGCCTTCCCCAGATGCCGAACCCGGCTTCAGGAGAGGTTTTGGAGGTTTCGGTGGAGGATTCAGAAGAGGCTTTGGTGGAGGATTCGGTGGTGGCTACGGAGGATATGGATTACACCGTGGAAAGAGGAGTGCTGAAGCTGACCCTGAGCCCGCTGCTGACCCTGAAGCCGATCCCGGTTACTTTGGTAGAGGATTTGGTGGAGGCTTCGGTGGTGGATTCGGTCGCTTCGGTGGTGGCTTCGGAGGTTTCGGTGGTGGATATGGACGACGAGGCTTTTATGGTTGATAACTTTGTGTCAAGTCCGCCACATTCCTGATAATGTCTTGTCTCTCTCTCTCAATGTGAAAATGTAAAATATACAAGTAAACACAAAATAATGGCTTTCTCTTAACCACGTTTATTATTCAAGCAGAATAAGTGTATTTAACAGAGCATATTTTAAGTAAAGATTACAACAATTAGTGGAATTACAAGATTAGGTTCCATATCCATATATATATATATATATATATATATATATATATATATATATATATATATATAATATATATTATATATATATATGCAATTGACGATAAAGATCATTTTATGCATCCACAATTACTCAATGTGAAAATGGAATTACAATGGCTTTCTCTTAACCACGTTTATTATTCAAGCAGAATAAGTGTATTTAACAGAGCATATTTTAAGTAAAGATTACAACAATTAGTGGAATTACAAGATTAGGTTCCATATACATTATATATATATATATATATATATATATATATATATATATATATATATATATATATATATATCCTAAATGAATAGATGTAGTAGGAGAAGAAAATATGAAAGTGTTCAGTGAGCATCCACAAGGTTTTCTCTGAGTACTCTTTATTTTCTTCTCCGAGGCAATGGGTCCCTACAATTGCACCAGAGGTGGTACCCCTTCTAGATGAGCAGGAACGTGATCATCGACCTCTTATTTTCAGTGTCTCCCCCTGCTGCGCAGCACCTGCATTATAGTTGTGGTTTCTCAAAATTTATGGATTGTGTTGTACTAAGAGGCCTGTAACTTCAACAGACTGATTCCTTAAAATGTTGTCTTTAATAGGAATTGTCTGTATAAGCAACGTTTTCTACAAATTTGTCATTGAAAATACTCCAATTAAAGAAATTTATTTCGTTATTTTGTTAAAATTTTTGATACTGAAGCATTTTATTGCTAATACTCTACTTAAGAAATATTCTCCTAGTTTTTGGATAAACTATTAAATGATTCCAAAAATCGAACGTGATTTATATTTAGAAAGCATCTCTCAGTCAAGCGTATAAATTTTACCCACGTACTTCTAATACAAATAATCGTCAACAGAATCTAAATACCTGACCTAACCTACGCCTAGCAAAAACATAGAATTTTGTCAATAAAAATGGTAATTTTTAATACACAGTACGTTAAAATGAATGAAAACGTCTTGAGGATTCATACACAGTTTCAAGTGTAGATATGATAGAGCCCAATAAGCTCAGGAACTTCTACATTATATGATTGACAGTTGAGAGGCGGGACCAAAGAGCCAGAGCTCAACTCCCGCAAGAACAACTAGGTAAGCAATACTAGTTAGGTACACACACACAGTGTGTGTATGAGGAATTTGAATTGATGGGGCCTGATAGCTGATTGGACAGCGCTCTGGACTCGTAATCCTAGGGTAAGGGTTCGATCCCCAGTGATGGCAGAAACAAAATGAGCAGAGTTTCTTTCCCCCTGATGCCCTTGTTACCTAATAGTAAATAGGTACCTGGGAGTCTGAAAGCTGTTGCGAGCTGCTTCCTGGGTATGTGTTTGTGGGAGGGGGGGGGGAATTAGTCAACAGTTAGTAACAGTTGATTAATTGACAGTTGAGAGGCGGGCTGGAAGAGCAGAGCTCAAACTCAACAACCACAACTAGGTGAATACAATTAGGTATTCATACACATACACACACATACACACAATTACCACTTTCTACCATCTCTGGCCCGCTCCCAGCTCCTGACCCCCCACAAATCCCACTGTCACACCATCCACTCCAACCCAGACATCCATACACCTCCTCACAGACATCCATCCCCCTGCTCACTTTCACATCCCAAATCCATCCCGAAGCTAACTTAAACCTTCATACCTAGATCAGAAACTAACCATTCAGAGGACAGGACAACAATGAAGACCTGGAAAAATCTAACACTACAATGCTCATTGACTGTCAAATAAAGCAGATGCACCCAAAGAAAGGACTGATAAAACAGACCATGTTGCAATAGCATTAGTAGAGACCAAACTAAATGGTATGATTAATAATGCAATATTCCCGAGGGAATCCTCGATAAAGAGAAGTGAAAGACTTTAGAGAGGAAGAGGTGGTTTGGCCCAGCTGGTAAATAGAACCTGGATCTTTGAAGGAATATCTTTGGAGGTGGCAAAGAACTGTATGGACAGCATTGTGGGAATCATTTCATTGGATTGTGGGCGAGAGTGGTTATGGCTGTAATCTTCATTCCAGGAAACCACAGAAGACCGAGGCAACACTTCAAAATTACGACCAAAACATGCTCCAATATTTTCCAAAGGGTGGCAGCCCATAGCTTAGAGCAAAACTTCTAGTAATGGGGAGACTTCAATAACGTCCAAATCGACTGGAAATCCATGAACCGAAAAGAATGAGATGAGACATGAAGAGCAAAGATTGTAGAAGTAGTATATATTTTAACTTATATATGAAAACAAACCTATTTTGTATACACAGTTTATTAAATGTGATGAATAGGGGGTTATGGACGGCCGCCAATTTAACTAGTCTGGTCTGAGAATAGGTTATTCTCAGTCGCATGTAAGTCGTCTTTTCACTGAAAAACCGGTTTGGCGGCTGCATGGAATCACTTTTGCCTTCTGTGGATGAGGATGGGCTGCAACGTGTCATCACGCTAGATTCGTCCAAACAAGGCTAAATCCAAAGACTCTTTCATAAGGTTTAATATACTGCTAATATAAGTTATTGAATTTGTGTTCTAGAATGAGTTGAATAATTAGTCCTAACCTAGGTTACGGAGTTAGGTTCTGCTGGCAAGACTGACATTTTTAGTGCGTGGACGAAACATTTTGAAGTGCGATTCGTGCAGAGGACGTGAACGAAACACTGTTCAAGAAAAACACAAATACGTCATCAGGTGTGAGTAGTGTGTTTAATGTTTCTCATTAATACACAGAGGCTGGATTAACACGCATATGTCCATTTTTTGATGAAGACGGACTTTCCTACTGATAATTTCATATTAATACCTAGATGTGACAACTGAACTAGTTTCAGAGAGAGTCAGTCTAATATATGAGTGAATCAGTTACAGTGAGGCTGCTCATAGTACTTTCATAGTGAGGTATTGTTGTTAGTGCACAGATGAGTTCAAATGTTAGGCTCTGGCAGAGTGAGTCATTGCAAGTTAAAATGAGCCTTGCAGATTTAGCTGGAAAATTCATGCTGGAGAGATATGGTGTCTCAGTGTTAGTTAATTCCTTGTACTCATTCCATTCTAACAACTCACACACACATATTCAAATCTTAATTCCACAATGTTACGGTGTTATAACTTCTTTAACATGTGTTATAAACAATGTTATTAACTTGTTTCTCTTGTCTTGTGAATTTACAAGTTTATATATAAATTGGCTAGGGAGCCGGTCGGCCGAGCGGATAGCACGCTGGCTTGTGATCCTGTGGTCCCGGGTTCGATCAGGGGCGCCGGCGAGAAACAATGGGCAAAGTTTCTTTCATCCTATGCCCCTGTTACCTAGTAGTAAAATAGGTACCTGGGAGTAGTCAGCTGTCACGGGCTGCTTCCTGAGGGTAAAGGCCTGGTCGAGGACCGGGCCGCGGGGACACTAAAAGCCCCGAAATCATCTCAAGATAACCTCAAGATGACAGGTGATGTACACACTTTGTCAAGCTGTAGTTAGTATATGGGTGGGCTTGGCTAGAAAGAATCAAGTCTGTTTTTCAGGAGCATATGTTTCCATGGCAACGCTACCAATATAGGCCTCATTCAACAGTGGATGCGTAATTACTAGACGTATTTATATTGGAAGGTAAAGAGTGACAATAATTTAATTAGTATAAAATAGGCAGTCAGACACAACTCAATAAGCATATTCCGAATAATCAGTCTAATTGAACCTTTGAAAATTGTGTGTTAGTTGCAGATCAACCAAACCGGTTTCATAGCCACTAAACCTAACGTAAAGTTAAGATGTAAAGCACTAAAACCTTACGCAGAACCAGGATGTAAACCACTTACACCATACGCTCAACTAAGACGTAAAGCACTTAAACCTTACGCTCAACTAAGATGTAAAGCACTTAAACCTTACGCTTTGCCAAAATGTAAAGGACTCAAACGTTCCGGAGCATACGCAAAAGGAAGAACAAAAACTTGTTCTAGTCACAGGAAACATGGATTCTCCCAGGGTGGGCGGGACGTTTTGCTCAGAGGTATATAAGGCCGCGCTGCCTCCACCTCAACACAGTCGACCAAGACACAGCAGAGCCATGAGGACCATGGTGAGTTAGCCCTTGCTGCACTTCTATACACAGAAACATTATGTTATAACTTCTTACATTTTTAAGTTATTGGTTATATATTTTTTTGTTTTGGAACCCTCGTGTAGGGAGAATTTTTTTTTATATAAATTTTTCCACGAGAATTTCTCTTCGTCTAAATGTAAATTTATATTATGACAGTTACATCTTAGCATATTCCAACTAGTTGACCTTCCATTACACTCTAGATCAAAAGTATCTGAAGCATTGGTACACGCTTGTACAAACAAATTAGAATACATCTCGCCATCTCTGGTGAAATGTTCAAAATAACTATTGTTGTCAAATCTAGACTATGACTTGTATTTCTATGGTACTCTCACATAAACAAAAGAAATAATTCAATATTTGTATTCCTCCACCAGATCGTTGTAGCATTCCTGGCTGCCATGTGCCTGGCGGCCACAAGCGCTGAACCATCCCCAGATGCCGAACCCGGCTTTAGGGGAGGTTTTGGAGGTTTCGGTGGTGGATTCGGTAGCGGCTTCGGTGGAGGATTCAGAAGAGGCTTCGGAGGATATGGAGGATATGGATACCGTGGAAAGAGGAGTGCTGAAGCTGACCCTGAGCCCGCTGCTGACCCTGAAGCTGATCCCGGTTACTTTGGCAGAGGATTTGGTGGAGGCTTCGGTGGTGGCTTCGGTCGCTTCGGTGGTGGCTTCGGAGGTTTCGGTGGTGGATATGGACGACGAGGCTTTTATGGTTGATTGGTTGATAACTTTGTGTCAAGTCCGCCACATTCCTGATAATGTATTGTCTCTCTCTCTCAATGTGAAAATGTAAAATATACAAGTAAACACAAAATAATGGCTTTCTCTTAACCACGTTTATTATTCAAGCAGAATAAGTGTATTTAACAGAGCATATTTTAAGTAAAGATTACAACAATTAGTGGAATTACAAGATTAGGTTCCATATACATTATATATATATATATATATATATATATATATATATATATATATATATATATATATATCCTAAATGAATAGATGTAGTAGGAGAAGAAAATATGAAAGTGTTCAGTGAGCATCCACAAGGTTTTCTCTGAGTACTCTTTATTTTCTTCTCCGAGGCAATGGGTCCCTACAATTGCACCAGAGGTGGTACCCCTTCTAGATGAGCAGGAACGTGATCATCGACCTCTTATTTTCAGTGTCTCCCCCTGCTGCGCAGCACCTGCATTATAGTTGTGGTTTCTCAAAATTTATGGATTGTGTTGTACTAAGAGGCCTGTAACTTCAACAGACTGATTCCTTAAAATGTTGTCTTTAATAGGAATTGTCTGTATAAGCAACGTTTTCTACAAATTTGTCATTGAAAATACTCCAATTAAAGAAATTTATTTCGTTATTTTGTTAAAATTTTTGATACTGAAGCATTTTATTGCTAATACTCTACTTAAGAAATATTCTCCTAGTTTTTGGATAAACTATTAAATGATTCCAAAAATCGAACGTGATTTATATTTAGAAAGCATCTCTCAGTCAAGCGTATAAATTTTACCCACGTACTTCTAATACAAATAATCGTCAACAGAATCTAAATACCTGACCTAACCTACGCCTAGCAAAAACATAGAATTTTGTCAATAAAAATGGTAATTTTTAATACACAGTACGTTAAAATGAATGAAAACGTCTTGAGGATTCATACACAGTTTCAAGTGTAGATATGATAGAGCCCAATAAGCTCAGGAACTTCTACATTATATGATTGACAGTTGAGAGGCGGGACCAAAGAGCCAGAGCTCAACTCCCGCAAGAACAACTAGGTAAGCAATACTAGTTAGGTACACACACACAGTGTGTGTATGAGGAATTTGAATTGATGGGGCCTGATAGCTGAATGGACAGCGCTCTGGACTCGTAATCCTAGGGTAAGGGTTCGATCCCCAGTGATGGCAGAAACAAAATGAGCAGAGTTTCTTTCCCCCTGATGCCCTTGTTACCTAATAGTAAATAGGTACCTGGGAGTCTGAAAGCTGTTGCGAGCTGCTTCCTGGGTATGTGTTTTTGTGGGGGGGGGGGAATTAGTCAACAGTTAGTAACAGTTGATTAATTGACAGTTGAGAGGCGGGCTGGAAGAGCAGAGCTCAAACTCAACAACCACAACTAGGTGAATACAATTAGGTATTCATACACATACACACACATACACACAATTACCACTTTCTACCATCTCTGGCCCGCTCCCAGCTCCTGACCCCCACAAATCCCACTGTCACACCATCCACTCCAACCCAGACATCCATACACCTCCTCACAGACATCCATCCCCCTGCTCACTTTCACATCCCAAATCCATCCCGAAGCTAACTTAAACCTTCATACCTAGATCAGAAACTAACCATTCAGAGGACAGGACAACAATGAAGACCTGGAAAAATCTAACACTACAATGCTCATTGACTGTCAAATAAAGCAGATGCACCCAAAGAAAGGACTGATAAAACAGACCATGTTGCAATAGCATTAGTAGAGACCAAACTAAATGGTATGATTAATAATGCAATATTCCCGAGGGAATCCTCGATAAAGAGAAGTGAAAGACTTTAGAGAGGAAGAGGTGGTTTGGCCCAGCTGGTAAATAGAACCTGGATCTTTGAAGGAATATCTTTGGAGGTGGCAAAGAACTGTATGGACAGCATTGTGGGAATCATTTCATTGGATTGTGGGCGAGAGTGGTTATGGCTGTAATCTTCATTCCAGGAAACCACAGAAGACCGAGGCAACACTTCAAAATTACGAACAAAACATGCTCGAATATTTTCCAAAGGGTGGCAGCCCATAGCTTAGAGCAAAACTTCTAGTAATGGGGAGACTTCAATAACGTCCAAATCGACTGGAAATCCATGAACCGAAAAGAATGAGATGAGACATGAAGAGCAAAGATTGTAGAAGTAGTATATATTTTAACTTATATATGAAAACAAACCTATTTTGTATACACAGTTTATTAAATGTGATGAATAGGGGGTTATGGACGGCCGCCAATTTAACTAGTCTGGTCTGAGAATAGGTTATTCTCAGTCGCATGTAAGTCGTCTTTTCACTGAAAAACCGGTTTGGCGGCTGCATGGAATCACTTTTGCCTTCTGTGGATGAGGATGGGCTGCAACGTGTCATCACGCTAGATTCGTCCAAACAAGGCTAAATCCAAAGACTCTTTCATAAGGTTTAATATACTGCTAATATAAGTTATTGAATTTGTGTTCTAGAATGAGTTGAATAATTAGTCCTAACCTAGGTTACGGAGTTAGGTTCTGCTGGCAAGACTGACATTTTTAGTGCGTGGACGAAACATTTTGAGGTGCGATTCGTGCAGAGGACGTGAACGAAACACTGTTCAAGAAAAACACAAATACGTCATCAGGTGTGAGTAGTGTGTTTAGTGTTTTTCATTAATACACAGAGGCTGGATTAACACGCATATGTCCATTTTTTGATGAAGACGGACTTTCCTACTGATAATTTCATATTAATACCTAGATGTGACAACTGAACTAGTTTCAGAGAGAGTCAGTCTAATATATGAGTGAATCAGTTACAGTGAGGCTGCTCATAGTACTTTCATAGTGAGGTATTGTTGTTAGTGCACAGATGAGTTCAAATGTTAATCTGTGGCAGAGTGAGTCATGGCAAGTTAAAATGAGCCTTGCAGATTTAGCTGGAAAATTCATGCTGGAGAGATATGGTGTCTCAGTGTTAGTTAATTCCTTGTACTCATTCCATTCTAACAACACACACACATATATTCAAATCTTAATTCCACAATGTTACGGTGTTATAACTTCTTTAACATGTGTTATAAACAATGTTATTAACTTGTTTCTCTTGTCTTGTGAGTTTACAAGTTTATATATATAAATTGGCTAGGAAGCAGGTCGGCCGAGCGGATAGCACGCTAGGCTTGTGATCCTGTGGTCCCGGGTTCGATCAGGGGCGCCGGCGAGAAACAATGGGCAAAGTTTCTTTCATCCTATACCCCTGTTACCTAGTAGTAAAATAGGTACCTGGGAGTAAGTCAGCTGTCACGGGCTGCTTCCTGAGGGTAAAGGCCTGGTCGAGGACCGGGCCGCGGGGACACTAAAAGCCCCGAAATCATATCAAGATAACCTCAAGATGACAGGTGATGTACACACTTTGTCAAGCTGTAGTTAGTATATGGGTGGGCTTGGCTAGAAAGAATCAAGTCTGTTTTTCAGGAGCATATGTTTCCATGGCAACGCTACCAATATAGGCCTCATTCAACAGCGGATGCGTAATTACTAAACGTATTTATATAGGAGGGTAAAGAGTGACAATAAATTAATAAGTATAAATAGGCAGTCAGACACAACTCAATAAGCATATTCCGAATAATCAGTCTAGTTGAACATTTTGAAAATTGTGTGTTAGTTGCAGATCAACCAAACCGGTTTCATAGCCCCTAAACCTAACGTAAAGTTAGGATGTAAAGCACTAAAACCTTACGCAGAACCAGGATGTAAACCACTCAACTACGTAAAGCACTTAAACCTTACGCTCAACTTAAAAGACGTAAAGCACTTAAACGGANAACACTGTGTCGGGTGGATGTTTACAGGACAAGGAACAACATGGGGGTTCTGCAAGATTTTATACAGACGTCTATAGTTTTATATTATATATTGTTATAGTTTCATATCCTAACATTGACTCCCAGAAGAAGTCAAAGTATTAGCTAATGGATATTCAGAGAATGAAATCCACATAAATTTGTAATAAAGATATTATTATTATTAACATCTTTATTGACAAAATTAATTACAATTTTGCCTAATCTGAGGAGTTTGATAGTCTATTAAAGTGAGGATAATGCTAGTATTCACTGTCACGCAGGACAGAGGGTCATACATAAGACAATAGGTCTAAACTGAAGGCTGAAGCACATATATATCATGGTTACAATCAATGTTTTATTGTATGGATATGTGAAAACAACTTTCTACTGTGCACTGCCACATAAGGGCAGGGATGGGTTCATAAGTGATGCAGCTTAGAAGTAATATAAATAAAAATTGTTCTTTATTCTTTAAAATGGACAAGCAAGTTTAGGATAAATTGTTAGGATGTCGTCCAGAACACCTGAGTCAATAAAATAGTTACACAGTTGGTGGTACAAGAGGCCAGGAGGTCTAAAGTACTTTATGGTTTCACATTCAACAATATAGTGTTCTAGTGAATGTATTAAAGGTTTATCACAGAGTTTACAATCTGAGTATTATGGTAGTGGCTCAGCCTCACTAACCTGCCAGATGTGTCTATAGCCAAGGCGAATTCGCGCAATGACTACATCACATTGCCTGGTTCGGTCACTGTGCTGACCATACAAATACCTATTATTACAAAACGTGTCATAACTTTTAATACTGCAGCTTTCAGGTCTCTGGGCATTTCTTAGTTCTTCTAAATCTGAATTAATTTCTTTAATTTGTATGTTTCTAATAACTGCATTAGATAGTCCAAAGTCATAATCAATGTTTTCTTTCCTGCAAGCCTCATTGGCCAATCGATCTACAAAGTCATGTTTTCCAACTCCAACATGGGATGGGATCCACACAAATTTTATACAAGAGTTATTATCATTGGCAAAAATTACATTCCATTTAATATTACAAGCTACTTCCGACATACATTGTGATGGGTTATTTAAGGACTGCAGAGCACTTTTAGAGTCACAGAAAATAACTCCACCACCATTGAGCTTAAGGTATTCAGTGGCTAGATAAATGCCCAATAGCTCGGTCTGTGTCGTGCTAGCCCAGTTGTTCAATCTCTGTGTACTAGACATGATCATTTCATTCCCTTTATATACTGCACATGCACAACCTGTTCTACCAGTGCCTAACTGCACAGAGCCATCAGTAAAGGCATAGGATTCAGTCGGTTTGAGAATTTGAAGATGACTGTCAATAGCTTCTAATGTTATACATCTCAAAATGTCAGTGTTATATATTTGTTTTACACTGATGGGGGGGTATAATGCAGAGAGACCTCCACATCTTTCCAAGGGGGAATATAGTGAACAGTTTTATCAGGATTAAGAGACACATTCAGTTTCAGAAGATTATAGGCACAACAACTGAGCCACACACTGTAGGGAGCTTTTTGCGGCGGATTGAGGGAACAGTCAGAATTGTTTAGAATGGTTCTCAATTTAATTTGAATAGAGCTGAGGGGACCATTATTTTTCAAAGTTTTGGCACAAAACATAGTACTAAGTAGAACTATTCTTTCGTAAATGGAAGGTAAGTTTAGTTCCTTTCTCATGTTAACAATTCTGACAGTTCTAGGACAACCCAGGATGATGCGCATGGCATCATTCTGTACTACACCTAGGCCTTGTAATTGTTTAGGAGAAAAATTAAGAAGATGCAGAGCATAATAATCAACAACAGATCGTATAAAGGCAATATAAAAACTACGATCATATTTTATGTTGATATGACTGAAGTGATGAAGGATTTGGGGAGAGTATGTGTAAGTGGTTACGAAGAGGTTGTCTGTAACTGGAGATGGATGTGTTGTGAAGATATAGTGAGGAAAATAGTGTGATGTGAAAATGGTTACAGTGATGAGGTGAGATATGGATGGTGAGTAAAGGGAGGTAGGTAACAGGGAGTGTGTGTGTGTGTGTGTGTGTGTGTGTGTGTGTGTGTGTGTGTGTGTGTGTGTGTGTGTGTGTGTGTGTGTGTGTATACTCACCTAATTGTACTCACCTAATTGTGCTTGCGGGGGTTGAGCTTTGGCTCTTTGGTCCCGCCTCTCAACTGTCAATCAACTGGTGTACAGTTTCCTGAGCCTACTGGGCTCTATCATATCTACATTTGAGTGTGTGTGTGTAGGGGCGGAGAGATAGGGAGGGGGTGTATATGGTTGGATGCTGGTAAGATGAATAATGGGAGGGGGGGGAGACGGGGAGGATATATGACGCGTTGAGATGACGAGGCTGCTTGAGGGGGGGGGGGGGAAAGATGTGTATGTGAGGATAGATGTGTATGTGAGGATAGATGTGTATGTGAGCTTAGATGGGGAGAGTGTGTAGAGATTTTCATAACGATGGAGAACAGGTGCAATGAAAATTATTTCATTGCTTTGGCATGAGAGGGAAGGTGTATTCTGAGATTTACGGCGACGGAGAGTTCTTGGGGAAGATCGGGTAGATCTCTTCTTCTTGAGGTTATCTTGAGATGATTTCGGGGCTTAGCGTCCCCGCGGCCCGGTCCTCGACCAGGCCTCTTTTTTTCCTACGCATCCCCAGGAAGCACCCAGTAGCAGCTTTGTAACTCACAAGGTACCTATTTACTGCTAGGTGAACAGGGCATCAGGGTGAAAGAAACTCTGCCCATTTGTTTCCGCCTTCACCGAGGATCGAACCCGGAACCTCAGGACTACGAACCCGAAGCGGTGTCTACTCGGCTGTCAGGCCTTCTGCATAGGATCACTGAAGGTACATATGGAGACATTGTATATGGTGGATGATGGGAAATGTTTGTTCAGGAGGAGTCAGAGAGTGCGTGTGTGAGGAGACACCTGGGAGGGTATGTGTGGTTGGAGAGTGGAAGTGTTGGGAGGGGGTGAGGGGTAGTAAAGTTGTGTGGAAATTTAAGAGCCTGGGCACAGGGTCGATATTGTAGTTTAATTTTTTTATCATTTTTATTTAAAATATGCTCTATTATATACACATCTTCTACCTGCACAATAAACTTAGATAAGGAAAAGCCATTAATGTGTGTTTACTTGTATATTTTGCATTTTTACATTGAGTGAGTGAGACAAGCAGTCACCAGGAATGTGGCGGACTTGACAGAAGGTGATCAACCATAAAGGCCTCCCCGTCCATATCCACCACCGAAACCTCCGAAACCACCACCGAAGCGACCGAAGCCACCACCGAAGCCTCCACCAAATCCTCTACCAAAGTAACCGGGATCGGCTTCAGGGTCAGCAGCGGGCTCAGGGTCAGCTTCAGCACTCCTCTTTCCACGGTATCCATATCCTCCATATCCTCCGAAGCCTCTTCCGAATCCTCCACCGAATCCTCCACCAAAGCCTCTACCGAAACCTCCAAAACCTCCCCTGAAGCCGGGTTCGGCATCTGGGGAAGGCTCAGCGCTTGTGGCCGCCAGGCACATGGCAGCCAGGAATGCTACAACGATCTGGTGAATAAACACAAATATATATTTTTCGATTGAAGTTATATGTGAGTGAATATCTAGTTATATCTTAGTTATATTATATTATATCTTAGAGTGAATGGAAGGTTAACTGTTTGAAATATATTAAATATGTATAAGTTATAATTTAAATTTACGTTCAGAAATTGAGAAGCTTTTGTGTAATAATTACTCAGTGAACACCCAATATACAGACATAAAATGAGAATGCTATATGAAAATATTTGATGTACTCTGTAAATGGGAATATGATTATTATGATTAGGGAATAAATTAAGTGCATGTATAAGGAAATGCTTATTGTTTCACGATTAAATATAAGAACTTTCTAAAAATATTAAGTTAATTTTTCATGTAAATGAACATTGCTATTACATCAGTGCAAGCAATGCGTAGCACATTATTAAACAAAAATATTATTAAATTATTAAACATTTTGTGCACTAAGACTCATACAGATCTGAATTTTATCACTTCATATATAAAAGCAAAAATAAATATTATTTTTTTCTACCAAAGAAAACTATAGCAAAAACAACATTTTTTTAGAGACTGGAATAAATAATTTGATTAATATTAACACATGCCTCTTCCTGCAGTCAGTAATGTTTGAAAACATTACTTCCCTTTCAGGGTAGGAAAATATAGAAGGGAATTTCGAAATATAAAATATAATTAAATTAACAATATGCATGAATTTAAAATAAGATGTGGGAAGTATTTAATGTTGACTCCTTTTCAGAAGCATTAAAGAAAAAGAATTATATGTATATAATCAGTCAAACTCTTATACTGAGAGCTATAAAGAGCAAATTTGTAGCATAAGAGAGTAGGAAAGTGTAACTCACCAGGATCTTCATGGCTCTGTAATGAGTGAGTCGACTGTGTTGGGGTGTACGCTGCACGATCTTATATAGCCCTCGTGAGATTGTCCCGCTTTCTGTGACAGAGAAACAGGTATTTCAAGGCCGGGGACCAGTTTTTGCTTCACTTGTGTTTATATCTTGAGGTTATCTTGAGATGATTTCCGGGCTTTTAGTGTCCCCGCGGCCCGGTCCTCGACCAGGCCTCCACCCCCAGGAAGCAGCCCGTGACAGCTGACTAACACCCAGGTACCTATTTTACTGCTAGGTAACAGGGGCATAGGGTGAAAGAAACTCTGCCCATTGTTTCTCGCCGGCGCCTGGGATCGAACCCAGGACCACAGGATCACAAGTCCAGCGCGCTGTCCGCTCGGCCGACCGGCTCCCTGTACGTTAAAGTTCATTATATATAAACTTAACATTAAACTTAACGAGGAGGCGACGACAAGCCACACGGCACCTCGGATGCATTTCCGACGGTTCCTTTCATATAAAAGGGGTGGCGCCGAGGAAAATAAGACTCGCGTCCCTACCAAAATCCCTATTATCTTCTGAAGGGTTATGAAGGCCACTACAAGGGCGTACTGACCTGCCAAAAGGAAAATTCCCGTTTCCGGGGACGGGAAACTTCAGCAACTTCAGTTTTGACCCAAGTTCTTGATTACAGCAAGCGTTTAGTGTATTTATAACCAGAATTGGAATACAGCTCTCGATGAATAAATACAGCTGATAATACATTTTATTATATATATTTCTTATTTGTAATATTGTGTATTAATCTTCTAATAACACAAATGATCAAACCTTATAAATTGAAAAGATTTTATTACATGAGATTATTTATATTTGAAGCACAAAAGAAGTTGAATTTGAGTTTGGGTATTTAAGTACATTAATTAAATTCGCCATCCCAAAGGGAAAACCCACAAATCTGAAAAAAAATTGACGACGGTTTCATTCGTGCTGGATCATTATCCACTCGTGTAACGTATCAAGTTAAACATTACCCGACAGTCCCCGTGGTGAAATGGTAAGCCTCTCGCCTGGCGTTTCGCGAGCGCTCTGTCGTGGGTTCGTATCCTGGCCGGGGAGGATTTACTGGGTGTCAATCCTTAACTGTAGCCTCTGTTTACCCAACCGTAAAGTAGGTACCTGGTTGTTAAACGATTTAGCGGGTCGTATTCCAGGGAACATAGGATTAAGGACCTGCCCGAAACGCTATGCGTGTTAGTGGCTGCACAAGAATGTAAAAACTCTTGTATATAAATAAATAAATAAAAATTACAAGTAATTACGCATCTACTGTTGGATGCCCACCCTAACCCACTGAAGCCCTCCAAGCCTTCTTCCTAGAAGGTCAGCATCCCTCCAAATGGATTACCAAAACTGCCACTGTGCTCAGAATGTATCATTTTCATTACCTCTACCAAGAGAGACAACAACGACACTTTCCTGCCCCCCATGGGAGATCACTCCTTTCTAAATTACTGTCCCCCCTTTCCCACCCAAGAAGCTGATTATAGAACAAGCCTTGTTTTGACAAGAAGCAAAGTACAATGCCTTAAGCCAAATTGATGCTTTAGTCAGAGAGCGCTCCCTTTCCCAGATTATTTACACTGATGGATCCTTGCATTAGTCCTATGGTGCAGCTGGAAGTGCAGTTGTTGTGACAGAGAGAGATGGTTCCTTCTCCCATGAGTGTGGAGCGCGTCTAAGTAACTGGGCCTCCACTCTTCAAACAGAATTGGTTACCATAATCCTTGCACTCGAGCGCGTATATGAATCCAACGTTAACACGCTAATTGTAAGTGACTCCTTGTCATCCTTGACTGCTCTCAGCTCCCCAAGCCATAACTGTGACGTGCTTGTCTCTGAAGCTTGACACAGATATAATGAAAAATTTAATGATGAAGTCAGAGTCTGTCTCATGTGGATTCCTTCCCATATTGGTCTCCGAATGCATGATAGAACTGATGAGTTGGCCAAGACTTTTGCTCGTAAAGAGGGAATTGATTACCAACTTGGACCGCCTTTGAGCAGCCTGAGGCCAGTAATATTCCGGGAACATCAATTAAACTTCGGAGACTTGAGGCAAAGTGAAATTCACACCAGTTCCTCCATCTATCATCATTCTATTATGCAGGAAGAACCGCACGTCTATGGGTCATCCAATAAGGTTAGCAGACTTCTAGATGTTACCACTGCTAGGCTTAGGCTCGGCTACAAGTACCTCTGGGAGTTTGAAACATCTGCTGATGTAGATTTGACTAAATGTAAACTCTGTCAGCAGAACTATTTGCATACTTTGCGTCATTTTATACTGGAATGTGAAAAAAATAGCGGAATTTAGAGATAACACCATCAATGGTGTCCAAGAAATGTGTAAGTACTTCATTCATAATGATGTGCTGCCCGAAATCTTAGCGAAGTATCCAAATTTTGCTTACTGTAGGTAATGCATGCACATGACTGTAAAGCTGCTGCCCAGTTCGGTGGGTGTGGAGCACATGACTGTAAAGCTGCCGCCCAGTTGGGTGGGTGTGGAGCACATGACTGTAAAGCTGCCGCCCAGTTGGGTGGGTGTGCAGCAAGACTAGTAACTGTGTGACTCACTATAGATGTAAAGTGCCTTGTACAGTGACTGTTGTGAGCCTCTTATTGAATCACTTGTGATACAAAAGATTATTGATGTGTGTATTTGTGTAGGTGATTAAATATGTATGTGTAAGTATATATGTATATATACGTACATGTATGTATAAGTGTGTGTGTACATGTGTATATAACATTAATAATTGAGTAACTTGCGTCAAAAATTGTTATTTGCTTAGCTAAACGAACTAGAGGGTTCAGTTCCTGAACCGATTATGTGTCACTATAATCCTTTAAACCTTCGCCCACGGGATGGGTATGGGGTGCATAATAGAGAAAGAATTGAAGAAATTGAGTACTGTTGGATGACGCCTCTTTCCATGATGATGCCAGAGAACATAGCTTAAAACATAATCTCTACCTCAACCCAACTATTACAAATCATAGCCACTGGAGCAACCTGAAACTGATGTGAACTTTGTTAATGTCACCATGCCAAATATATATATTTGGAAGACACTGAAACAAATATATATATATATATATATATATATATATATATATATATATATATTTAAATATATATATATATATATATATATATATATATATATATATATATATATATATATATATATATACATATATATATATATATATATATATATATATATATATATACATGTATATATACTAAAATATGCTCTCTTACATATACTTCCATATGCTTCTGCTTGCACAATATACTTGGATAAAAGAAATCCATTATTTTGTATTTACTTGTATATTTTACATTTTCACATTGAGAGAGTGAGTCAAGAAGTTATCAGAAATGTGGCGGACTTGACGCAAAGTGATCAACCATAAAAGCCTCCTCGTCCATATCCACCACCGAAACCTCCGAAGCCACCACCGAAGCGACCGAAGCCACCACCGAAGCCTCCACCAAATCCTCTACCAAAGTAACCGGGATCGGCTTCAGGGTCAGCAGCGGGCTCAGGGTCAGCTTCAGCACTCCTCTTTCCACGGTATCCATATCCTCCATATCCTCCGAAGCCTCTTCTGAATCCTCCACCGAAGCCGCTACCGAATCCTCCACCGAAACCTCCAAAACCTCCCCTGAAGCCGGGTTCGGCATCTGGGGAAGGCTCAGCGCTTGTGGCCGCCAGGCACATGGCAGCCAGGAATGCTACAACGATCTGGTGGAGGAATACAAATATTGAATTACATCTTTTGTTTATATGTGAGAGTATTTTAGAATACAAGCTAAAGTCTAGATGTGACATCCATGTTTACTTTGAACATTTGACCAAAGATGGAGAGATATATTGTAATTTGTTTATACAAGCATGTCCCATTGCTAAAGACACTATTGGTCTAGAGTGTATGGAAGGCCAACTAGTTGAAATACGATAAAATGTAACTATTATAATATAAATTTACATCCAGACATAAAGAAGTTCTCGTGGAAAAATTAACAAATGAACACCCAAGTTACAGACAGGAAAATGAGAACGCAGTTTTCAAATTATGTCCAAACTATGTATCAGGATAAAAAGAAACAACTATGTTTCGGTCCATAAGGCTCCAGGACGGACCGAAACGTAGTCGTTTCTTCATTTTCTGATGTGTGGTTTGGTTATTATATCATCAGCCATGTTTTTGTCACTCATCGACTGCACAATTTGAAAACATTAAAGATATAAATGTATGAATTGCAAATAAATTGTTGTCAGATATGTAGGTCAGATATGTAGGTCAGATATGTAGGTCAGATATGTAGGAAAATGTATACTCTGTGACGATTACTATTAGAACTTTCCTCAAATTTAATAAAAATACTTATATATTATTTGATAGAACATTAGTATGAACTCAATGAATGCAATGTGTACAAAATCTCAAAGTAATAAATAATATGTTTGAATAACTTAATGTTTTCTCCTTAGACGTGGGTTCCAATAGAAAAATATATACTCAATAACTTAAAAATGTAAGAAGTTATGACATAATGCTTCGGTGCATAGGAGTGCAGCAAGGGGTAACTCACCATGGTCTTCATGGCTCTGCTGTGTCTTGGTCGACTGTGTTGAGGTGGAGGCAGCGCGGCCTTATATACCCCTCAGCATAACGTCTCGCCCACCTTGGGAGAAGTCCAGGTTTCCCGTGACTAGGACAAGTTTTTGTTCTCCCTTTTTGCGTATGTACCAGAACGTATTGAGTCCTTTACATCTTTGCTAAGCGTAAAGTTTAAGTGCTTTACATCTTGGTTGAGCGTAAGGTTTAAATGCTTTACATCTTAGTTGAGAGAAAGGTTTAAGTGCTTTACATCCTGGTTAAGCGTAAAGTTTAAGTGCTTTACGTCTTAACTTGTTGCTAGGTTTAAGGCCTATCTAACCTGTATGGTTGTTGTGCAACTAACACACGTTATTGAAAACGTTTAATTAGACTGTTTAGGTATACGGGATAAGCTTGTAGAGTTGTGTCTAAGTGCCTGTTTGCTTTAATTAATTTTTTGTGCCACTCTTTACCTACCAATTAAACACGCTAGTAATTACGCATCCACTGTTGGATGATGCTTATAATGTAGCGTTGCCATGGCAACATATGCTCCTGAAAAGCAGATTCGATTCTTTCTAGCCAAAACAAACTTGACAAAGTGTGCATATCAATGATTTATTGGTTGATTAATGAAGAATAAGCCACCCAAGTGTTGGCTAAATCACCTGTCACCTAGACAATATAGATATAAACTTGTAAGCTCACAAGAGAAGAGAAACGAGTTTATAACACACGTTAAACAAGTTTATGACACCGTAACATTGTGAATGTAAAATTTGTATTTATGTGAGTGTGCTGTTAGAATGGAGTGAGTACGAGGAAACAAATAACAAGGAGATATCATATCTCTCCAGCAAGAATCTTCCAGCTTAAGCTACATTGCAAGGCTCATTTTAACTTGGCATGACTCACTCTGCTACAGCAAAACATTTGAATTCATCTGTGTACTAACAACAATAACTCACTATGGAAGTACAATGTGCTGCCTCAGTGACTTATTCACTCATGTATCAGACTGGCTTCTTCTGAAACTCGTTCAGTTGTCATATTAATTTCTCAATATGATATTATCAGTAGGACAGTCTTGTTTCCTAAAAAAATGCCAAATGCCTGTTAATCCAGCCCCTGTTTATGAATGAAAATCATTTTACATACGACTCACAACTTATGGCGTATAATGTCCTTTT
>WNGS01159612.1:6724760-6747188 GCA_020271785.1 Procambarus virginalis
TTTACGGAACCCTGGTTGTTGCTCCATGTTTTATTCGAACGCTTGAGTCCTGCTTCGTCCTCAAAGACGTATCATTGCTCGCAGCACAGGTCAGATAATGATTGTCGCCAGGGTTTTCCGGGTTTGTGATAGTCTGTGTCTCACACGCTACAGTCCCACCTGCAAACGCGACAGCTTACAGAAAACGAGGCGTCGTCGCCCTTCCGGCTGGAGTAGGACCAACAGTTATGAGGGCAGTAAGTACCATCTTTACGTCTATGCGGCTCTTCAGAACGCAAGAAAATGTATATATGCAGGTTAGCATCATAAATTAATGCCTAGGTTTGGTAGACAGTTAACAAAAAACGCAACCTAATCTCTCTTAAACCTTTCGAAAATAAGAGATAACATTTTATTTCTCAAGAGTGTCAATAAGGTGTGATATTATCATTATGATGGTAGAATTTTCATGTCGGTGCACTTTTCAACGGTTGTGGTGATTTTAGGAAGAACTCTCTGTTAGTAAACTTTGTCCAGTATGTACCCCCTTACCCATCCTCTGAGTGGTAATGGAGGGTACTTGTACCCCATACCCATCCTCAGAGTGGTAGTGGAGAGTACTTGTACCCCATACCCGTCCTCAGAGTGGTAGTGGAGGGTAGTTGTATCCCATACCCATCCTCAGAGTGGTGGTGGAGGGTACTTGTACCCCATACCCATCCTCTGAGTGGTAATGGAGGGTACTTGTACCCCATACCCATCCTCTGAGTGGTAATGGAGGGTACTTGTACCCCATACCCATCCTCAGAGTGGTGGTGGAGGGTACTTGTACCCCATACCCATCCTCAGAGGGTGGTGGAGGGTACTTGTACCCCATACCCATCCTCAGAGTGGTAGTGGAGAGTACTTGTACCCCATACCCGTCCTCAGAGTGGTAGTGGAGGGTAGTTGTATCCCATACCCATCCTCAGAGTGGTGGTGGAGGGTACTTGTACCCCATACCCGTCCTCAGAGTGGTAGTGGAGGGTAGTTGTATCCCATACCCATCCTCAGAGTGGTGGTGGAGGGTACTTGTACCCATACCCATCCTCTGAGTGGTAATGGAGGGTACTTGTACCCCATACCCATCCTCTGAGTGGTAATGGAGGGTACTTGTACCCCATACCCATCCTCAGAGTGGTGGTGGAGGGTACTTGTACCCCATACCCATCCTCAGAGTGGTGGTGGAGGGTACTTGTACCCCATACCCATCCTCAGAGTGGTAGTGGAGGGTACTTGTGCCCCATACCCATCCTCTGAGTGGTAGTGGAGGGTAGTTGTATCCCATACCCGTCCTCAGAGTGGTAGTGGAGGGTACTTGTGCCCCATACCCATCCTCTGAGTGGTAGTGGAGGGTAGTTGTATCCCATACCCGTCCTCAGAGTGGTAGTGGAGGGTACTTGTGCCCCATACCCATCCTCTGAGTGGTAGTGGAGGGTAGTTGTATCCCATACCCATCCTCAGAGTGGTAGTGGAGGGTACTTGTGCCCCATACCCATCCTCTGAGTGGTAGTGGAGGGTACTTGTACCCCATACCCGTCCTCAGAGTGGTAGTGGAGGGTAGTTGTACCCCATACCCATCCTCAGAGTGGTAGTGGAGGGTACTTGTGCCCCATACCCATCCTCTGAGTGGTAGTGGAGGGTACTTGTACCCCATACCTATACTCTCGTGGTGAAGGGTATTGCATAAATATATAACAGTTAGTGGCTTTGTTTTAATTTTGGGTTTTGGTTTCAGAGTACGGTAAGCCCTTTGAATGCTCGCGATCATTTGATTATCCTTTATCAGCGGAATGGAGGCGTCGTAGGCTTATTGAGGCCTTTTACCCCCACCCACCTACAAGGCCAATGACGTCAAAGAAACCTCAGTCTCGAATCACTGACATTCGCATGCAAGAATATGACAACC
Source organism: Procambarus virginalis (assembly GCA_020271785.1). Lineage (NCBI taxonomy): Eukaryota > Metazoa > Arthropoda > Malacostraca > Decapoda > Cambaridae > Procambarus > Procambarus virginalis. The sequence continues at coordinate 6,726,688 of WNGS01159612.1, forward strand.
TAACTAGCCACTTCGATAATTTATATACATAGAATTCTAGGTCTAATATTTGTAATCTTGGGCCTAATGTAATACATGCGCTTTTTTTAGGCCTAGGATAGGTTAAGTAACGCTGTTGCCTACTTTTATATAACAAATAAAATAAAATGTGAGCGTGTTACGCGCTTCTATGAACAAAAGTCGACTTTTGTTGATACATTGCAGGTCATAAACGTGCTTTTATTTTTGGCAGAAACGTTCTCTGAAGAATGCCGGTGAGGAGACGAGCTCAGGGACGTTCCGGTCACTTAACTTGATGGTAAAAACTGGTTCGTACTGGAAGCGTGTTTGGGGCGGTCTGAGAGGATGAGTGGGAAATTGTGTGTTGGGGGAGGTGTGGGGGTGGGGGGGGGGGGAGGGGGTGGGGGGTGCTGGTAGAATGTTGTTTGGTGGGGGGGGGGGGGGGGACGGGGTGGTCACTCTCCACACCAGTTTGTGTTACCTGGAAATGTGTCGAAACAGAAGCTTGGCATTCCTGCATCCCCGCGGTCAGCTCACCTGTTGATGTTGCTATATGACACACACCACACACACACACACACACACACACACACACACACACGCACGCACGCACGCACACGCACACACACACACACACACACACGCACACACACACACACACCCACACACACACAGTGGAGTCACGAGTGGAGTCCCGCAGGGGTCAGTCCTTGGCCCTATACTGTTTCTGATATATGTAAATGATCTTCCAGTGGGTATAAACTCATTTCTCTCAATGTTGCTGATAATGCAAAATTATGAGGAGGATTGAAGCAGATGATGATGATAGTAGGATGCTACAGGACGACCTAGACAGACTGAATGAATGGTCCAACAAATGGCTGCTAAAGTTTAACCTGAGTAAATGCAAAGTAATGAAACTAGGCGGTGGAAACAGGAGGCCAGACACAGGATACAGAATAGGAGATGAAGTACTTAATGAAACGGAAAGAGAGAAAGATCTAGCCACACCAAACCTGTCTCCTGAAGCCCACATAAAAAGAATTACGTCTGCGGCATATGCGAGGCTGGCTAACCTCAGAACAGCCTTCAGGAACCTGTGTAAGAATCATTCAGAATCTTGTATACCACATTTGTAAAACCATTCCTGGAGTATGCGGCCCCAGCATGGAGCCCGTACCTTGTCAAGCATTAGACGAAGCTGGAAAAAGATCAGAGATATGCCACTAGACTAGTCCCAGAACTAAGAGGCATGAGTTACGAGGAAAGGCTGCGGGAAATGCACCTTACGACACTGGAAGACAGAAGAGTGAGGGGGGACATGATCACTACCTACAAAATCCTCAGGGAATTGACAGGGTAGACAAGGATAAACTATTCATCACTGGTGGTACGCGAACAAGGGGACACAGGGGAAACTGAGTACCTAAATGAGCCACAGGGACGTTAGAAAGAACTTTTTCAGTGTCAGAGTAGTTAACAGGTGGAATGCATTAGGCAGCGATGTGGTGGAAACTGACTTGATACACAGTTTTAAATGTAGATATGATAGAGCCCAGTAAGCTCAGGAATCTGTACACCAGTTGATTGACAGTTGAGAGGCGGGATTAAAGAGCCAAAGCTCAACCCCCGCAAACACAAATAGGTGAGTACATACACGCACACATACACACACAGAGGCGGGAGTGAGCGGAAAGGCCGTAGCATGGGTAAGGAACTACCTAACAGGAAGGAGCCAGAGAGTTACGGTAAGACAGATGAGGATTGCAGGATCCTCCAAGAGGACCTGAACAGGTTGCAGAGATGGTCAGAGAAATGGCTACTGGAGTTAAACACGAGCAAATGTAAAGTTATGGAAATGGGACTAGGTGATAGGAGACCAAAGGGGCAGTACACAGTGAAGGGAAACTGCCTACCTGTGATGACGCGAGAAAGAGACCTGGGCGTGGACGTAACACCTAATCTAACTTCTGAGGCACATATAAATAGGATAGCGACAGCAGCGTACTCTACATTGGAAAAGGTTAGAGGATCATTCAGAAACCTAAGTAAGGAAGCATTTAGGGCGCTTTACACTGCCTACGTGAGACCAGTCTTAGAGTATGCCGCCTCATCATGGAGTCCCCATCTGAAGAAACATAAAAATGGAAGAACACTCAGTCAACTTCCATTACAAGCTGAAACACTCAGTCATCTTCCATTACAAGCTGAAACACTCAGTCATCTTCCATTACAAGCTGAAACACTCAGTCATCTTCCATTGTAAGTAAGCACGTACGTGTAGCGCTGAGAGCAGGTGCTAGGAAATCCACGGGGAAGACCCATGGCCACTCGAGGTCTCTTGATGGCCCGGGGGCGACCTGCCGGCGAAGCAAGACTTTAAGGGTATGAATATATTATGTTAAGAAAAAGGCGCGCGTCTAAGGTGACCCAGGACACTGGTTCGATCCCTCTGTCCAGGTCTAAAGGTTTTTAATGGATATGTCACGTTACTGTGACATAATTCAGTATTAATTTGTTAAATTTGATAACAAGGTGGTTGAACCGGCATAATGTCAATGTCACACTTGTCACTGTATCAAACTCAACTCCTCTGACCTTGTACACTGTTCCTTTTGACTATCATATACATAAATTAAGTCACAATAACATATACCAAGACTGATATATGAACAACAATATGAACACATGAAATGGAAGTTTCGATCCAGAATGCACAGAGATGGACCGGACCGAAGAGCCTCGGTTCTTTGACCCTGCTTCTCAACCATCAGTCAACTGGTGTGCAGGTGCCTGAGCCCAATGGGCTCTGTCGAATATACGTTTGAAACTGTGTATGGAGTCTGTAATAAACAGTTTCTTCCTGGTGTATTACATAGGGTCTTGGTAGTATAGTCGGGTTCGTTCTCAACGCACTATCGAGAATTCCGGGTTCGAATCCCGGGCGGGACAGAAATGGTTGGGCACATTTCCTTTCACCTAGTGCAGGTGTTCATCTAGCAGTAAGTAGGTAATCAGGAGTTAGTCATCTTGTTGTGGGGTTGCATCCTGGGCGGGGTCAGTAATTCGGCCTTTGCGGGTGGGGTGGGGAGGGAGGAAGGGGGGACCTCGATAAAAGTCAAAACGTGTATGAATACACTCTGGCTTCCTGTCCCCCCTCGACACAATGAATTGTTATTTTCATTATTTGTTAACACCTCTGACATTGAAAAGTTCTTTCTGATGTCTCTATGGCTCATTTGGGTACTCACTTTCCACTTGTGTCCTCTTTTTCCTGTTCCACCCATGCCAAGCAGGCTTTCTTTATCTACTCTATCAATTCTCTCTGAGGATTTTGTATGGGGTAATCATATCTCCCCTTCCTACTGTCTTCCAGCTAAGTGAGATTATTTGTTTCCAGTCACGTTCTTGAGAATTATTCTCCGAAATATGTTTATTTGTTAATTNATACATCCACATCCAGCGGATGTGGATGATGTTATTTATTTCCCAAATCTATGGAATAGATGTATAGAAAACATTATCAATAAATATAACTTTACCAAAATAATTAGAACTCATAACAGAAGCGATACAAAGAAAAAAAATTATGAAATGTGTAATGGAATGTCAATTCCAAAGTAATTTCCCATGTGTTTTTAAATCGGTCAAGTAAATATAACAGAAAATGAAGAAGAAATTTGTGGTATCTGGAACATACACTTTTATTTATCTGAAGGGTCCCAAGTGTAATTGTACAACGTCACAAGTGGTACTGGTACAAATCTACCAGTTCATCATCCCAAGAGTCCATATCTAGCAGAATAACGTTCCAATCGATATATCTATCTGTAAAACGTACCGAGTGCCTGTATCTAGCACCATAACATCCCAAGTTTCTGAATCCAGCAATACAGTGTCCCAAGTGTCTGTATCCAACAGTACAGCGTCCTAAGTGCCTGAACCCAACAGCACAGCGATCCAAGTGCCTGAACCCAACAGCACAGCGTCCCAAGTACCTGAACCCAATACCACAGCGTCCCAAGTGTCTGTATCCAACAGTACAACGTCCCAAGTGTCTGTATCCAAAAGTGCAGAATCCCAAGTGTCTTTATTCAACGGTTCAGCGTCCCATGTGTCTGTCTCCTAGAGTACAGGTGCAGACAGGGGATTAAAAATAATTAAATAAACAATGGAAGAAATGCTATCCAGTCTTTCAATAGTACAAAAATATATATTTTATTGAATGTGTTCCCATTAAGGTTAGAGTTCCCAGACAATAGCGCAAGGTCAGGGTGAGACTTTTTTTTTATTCCACTAAAGCAATTAAAAAAGTAGACAAAAATAGTTAACATTTGCCGGTAACAACATGGATGTCAGTACCGATCCTGGTGGCGCCTTAATTACTTTCTATTTTTTGCTTAATAGATTTTTACTCAACTTGTAATACTTTGTTTCCTGACTGGCAGGTATTCCCTTAACCATTAATAAACTTAACCTTTAAACTCCGGAGCTGGAGCCTCTAGGGCAGTTCGTTGTTGCCTTCATCCTCGTTATGACAGTTCCTGCGACGGCGCTGGAACCAATCGTATTGGCATTTGCCTTTCATTGGAGACTTTCGGCACCGTGGAGAGGGGCGGACCTGCTGCATGGGTAACAGCTTCTCCTCCGTATCAACCTACCCTGGCTTTGCTGCCTGGAGAAGGGGAAGGGGGGACCAGCAGCATTGGTGACAGCTTCTCTCCCGTATCAACCTACCTTGGCTTTGCGCCCTGGAGAGGCCACTCCACACCGACAACCAGAGCGCAATTCCATTGTCTCCTGAGACTGATCGATGTTTACTACTATTTAATATCCTTTTCGAGTGTGGATGTTTGAGCTCTATTTTTAAGTAATTGTTTGATTAATGTAAAGACTCTATTTGCTCGTTTTGTTTTATGTATTGTTTTTATGCATTGGTTTAGACAAGTCAATCCACTAACTTGGAGTCATACAAACAAGACTAGACAGTAGCCTGAAAGATTTTGGCCATAAATCTATACTAAGTTCGTCTGGTCGTGTAGAATTAAATAACTTTTATTGTATACAACTTTTTAATTGATTGTGGATTATGTAAGTAAAAGAACAGTGGCATACTATTTCTGCAATACTGTCAATGAAATATATATTTTCACCGGAAATACGCAATGGAGAACCGAAAAAAAATCATGGGAGAAATTTGTCGTCTTTTAATTTATATATTTTACATTTTTAATCTCAATCATAGTAAGTCAGCAGACAGTTGCTGATGTTCAACCATGGTATCCATAGCCTCCGTAGCCTCCGTAGCCTCCGTAACCCCCTCCAAAGCCTCCATATCCTCCCCCGAAGCCTCCAAAGCCTCTGAAGCTGCCTAGGTAACCAGGCTCAGCAACAGGCTCAGCGCTCCTCTTTCCACGATAGAAGCCTCCGTATCCTCCATAACCTCCACCATAGCCTCCATATCCTCCCCCGAAGCCACCAAAGCCTCTGAAGCTGCCTAGGTAACCAGGCTCAGCTTCAGGCTCGGCAACAGGCTCAGCGCTCCTCTTTCCACGATAGAAGCCTCCGTGGCCTCCATAACCTCCACCGAAGCCTCCGTATCCTCCATAACCTCCACCATAGCCTCCATATCCTCCCCAAAGCCTCTGAAGCTGCCTAGGTAGCCGGGCTCAGCTTCAGGCTCAGCAACAGGCTCAGCGCTCCTCTTTCCACGATAGAAGCCTCCATAGCCTCCATAACCTCCACCGAAGCCGCCGTATCCTCCCCCAAAGCCTCCAAACCACGACGGAATCCCCCTAAGTAGCCAGGCTCAGCAACTGGGAAGGCTTAGCAACTGGGGAAGGCTCAGCGCTTGTGGCCACAAAGCAGGAAGTGGCCAGGGCGGCAACAATCACCTGTAAGATCAACACAAACATTATTCAATGAGATTACACTTAAAGTGAGTGATGCTTAAAGTATTTTCAATTACAAACAGAATTTTATATTCAGGACTTATATATAATTCAAACAATTAAACGACCACCTTCAAGATCCCTATTAGATCAATGGTCCAAAGATAACTACAACTACAATACAGGAAACAAATGATGGGTATTCCCATATATACCAAACAAAATTTCACATTAAACGAACCAGCTAGCCCATGTCTGTTACGTTTTCCTGAAATATGTTCCATAAATCAGAAGCCCACTACTTCTGAACCTATGTTTACCGGAGAAGACTAATGCAGTGTCTAGGATCATCCCAGGCGTAATTTCGAACCCTAATCACGACCCCTTGTGGATTTGTTCAAGCTTTGGAGGTGTCGTGGTGTGGTGGTCTAGGGTGGGTGCTAGGTGGTCTAGAGTGTAGTGATTTCAGAGAGTACTAAGTGTGCGGGTTCGAATCTTCATCATGATTCGAAATTTTCATGATACTGATTTTCATATATATACACCACGTTAATGTGATTTCATTGTACATATACAAGAATCGTTTCTGATTCTAATTTTATCATATTTGCTTCCAATGTTACGTGTTCTATTTTGAGTTTATTTTGATCATAGCTTTCGTTAAACCTTTTAATCGATTAATATACATCAATCATGTCACCTCCTACTAATTACCTTTCTAGTGAATGTAACTTAATCCTTTCTAATCGCTCTCATATGGTACGTTTCAAACAGGGAGATAAGTAAATCTAATTTTACATTTATTACAGACGCAATTAGTAAGCTTTCCTAATATCTGTCATTAGGTAGGTTTCTAATTCCAGGATTAAATTTGTCATCAGTTACTACTTTTTTAAAGAATTTAGAATAACGCGATTTAAAGTGACAAAAAAAAAGAAAATCAAAAGCGAGATAAAACTAAATAATAATATGTCTTAGTTTGGTCTTAAGACCTATCAACTTCTGGAGGGTTATTTAAAAATCACCACAAGTGCTTACTGACCAACCACCAAGTATACTCTAGCCGTAAACATAGACCTGGACTAAGGTAAGCTCTCAGTGTATATCCACCGAGCAGCGGGGCACATCTCTCTGAGTATACATATTCATTGATGACATATTACGGACTCTTCCAGTAATGAATTTTGATCTACTTTTTTGGTTCATATTTTAAACATTTATACATCGATTTCTTAGATTAAAAATCACAACTAATCATGACTCTCAGATCTCTACGTATTCAGATTTGGTAATGACAAAACTGTTAAATTTCATCTGGTAACTTACTCATCATTTTCTATGTCTAAAACCTTAAGATAATGTGACTAAATGTACTTTTAAGGAAATACTTATAAATACAATCAACAAATAGAATGTAAGGGAACAATATAACTTTCAATAGTAAATGTAAGATACTAAATCTAACAGGCTTAAGAACAAGAAAGTGTTGTGCCATAGACAACATCCTGAAGAGGACTGACGGCTGAGTGGACAGCGCTCGGAATTCGTAGTCCTAAGGTCTGGATTCGATCCCCTGCGGAGGCGGAAACTAATGGACAGAGATTCTTTGACCCTGATGCTAATGTTCACCTTGCAGTAAATAGGTACCTGAAAGTAAGACAGCTGCTACGGGCTGATTCCTTGGGGATGTGTAACAGCAAGGAGGCCTGGTCGAGGACCGGGCCGTATGGACGCTAAACCCCGAAATCATCTCAAGATAGACCTTTTTACCTTCGGAGGGTAGTTAAGGTCACCACAATAGCTTAAAAACATAGCAACTATTTCCTCAACATTGTGTAGGACCAAGGTAAACCCTCGGTGCATGTATACCAAGGAGTGGAGTATACTTGTCGGTGTACATGTATCTCGTAGGATGGGTGTATAACTCACCAGGGATGTCATGACTGTGGGGTGACTGTCGGCTGACTGTGTCCAACTGGAGCCAACGCGTCCTTTTATACCGCTCAGTGAAGGTCAACAGTTTCCAGTGTGATTGTTCCAAAGTTAAACATTTATTTATATTCCATACGGAAGCCTCACTTTACCTACAGTACTCACATGCCCGTTCATCTACACCCAGCGTCACCCACAGTGCTCACCCACCTTCACTTACACGAAGCGTCATACATATACTAACACCTGGCATCACCCCACGGTTCTCACCCAACCACACCCACAGTGGCCCACAATAATTACCCCACCTACACTCAGCGTGGCCCACAGTTCTCATCCACAATAGCGTCACCCACAGAACTCATCCACCCACACCAAAAGTCTCCCGCGGAATCACCAATCTATATTATTCACCATCCACTTATTCACGCCATTCTTCATCCACCCACTCATATATACACTAAATCACTTGCAGTTCTCACCTACCATCACTTACAGCACTCATTCATCCACACCAGGAGTACTCACCCACGCCCTGCTTTACCCACAGTTTTCAACGACTCATGGTACTCGCCCACTCATACATCCACATCCAGCGGATGTGGATGATGTTATTTATTTCCCAAAATCTAATGGAATAGATGCATAGAAAACATTATCAATAAATATAACTTTACCAAAATAATTAGAACTCATAACAGAAGCACAGAAGTGATACAAAGAAAAAAAATTATGAAATGTGTAATGGAATGTCAATTCCAAAGTAATTTCCCATGTGTTATTAAATCGGTCAAGTATAAATATAACAGAAAATGAAGAAGAAATTTGTGGTATCTGGAACATACACTTTTATTTATCTGAAGGGTCCCAAGTGTAATTGTACAACGTCACAAGTGGTACTGGTACAAATCTACCAGTTCATCATCCCAAGAGTCCATATCTAGCAGAATAACGTTCCAATCGATATATCTATCTGTAAAACGTACCGAGTGCCTGTATCTAGCACCATAACATCCCAAGTTTCTGAATCCAGCAATACAGTGTCCTAAGTGTCTGTATCCAACAGTACAGCGTCCTAAGTGCCTGAACCCAACAGCACAGCGTCCCAAGTACCTGAACCCAATACCACAGCGTCCTAAGTGTCTGTATCCAACAGTACAACGTCCCAAGTGTCTGTATCCAACAGTACAACGTCCCAAGTGTCTGTATCCAAAAGTGCAGAATCCCAAGTGTCTTTATTCAACGGTTCAGCGTCCCAAGTGTCTGTCTCCTAGAGTACAGGTGCAGACAGGGGATTAAAAATAATTAAATAAACAATGGAAGAAATGCTATCCAGTCTTTCAATAGTACAAAAATATATATTTTATTGAATGTGTTCCCATTAAGGTTAGAGTTCCCAGACAATAGCGCAAGGTCAGGGTGAGACTTTTTTTATTCCACTAAAGCAATTAAAAAAGTAGACAAAAATAGTTAACATTTGCCGGTAACAACATGGGTGTCAGTACCGATCCTGGTGGCGCCTTAATTACTTTCTATTTCCTGCTTAATAGATTTTTACTCAACTTGTAATACTTTGTTTCCTGACTGGCAGGTATTCCCTTAACCATTAATAAACTTAACCTTTAAACTCCGGAGTTTAAATCCGGAGTCCTTAACCTTTAAATTTTCTGTGACTCTAAAAGTGCTCTTCAGTCCTTAAATAACCCATCACAATGTATGTCGGACGTAGCTTGTAATATTAAATGGAATGTAATCTTTGCCAATGATAATAACTCTTGTATAAAATTTGTGTGGATCCCATCCCATGTTGGAGTTGGAAAACATGACTTCGTAGATCGATTGGCCAATGAGGCTTGCAGGAAAGAAAACATTGATTATGACTCTGGACTATCTAATGCAGTTATTAGAAACATACAAATTAAAGAAATTAATTCAGATTTAGAAGAACTAAGAAATGCCCAGAGACCTGAAAGCTGCAGTATTAAAAGTTATGACAAGTTTTGTAATAATAGGTATTTGTATGGTCGGCATAGTAGCCGAACCAGGCAATGTGATGTAGTCATTGCGCGAATTCGCCTTGGCTATAGACACATCTGGCAGGTTAGTGAGGCTGAGCCACTACCAGAATACTCAGATTGTAAACTCTGTGATAAACCTTTAATGCATTCACTAGAACACTACATTGATGAATGTGAAACCGTAAAGGACTTTAGACCTCCTGGCCTCTTATACCACCAACTGTGTAACTATTTTATTGACTCAGGTGTTCTGGACGACATCCTAACAATTTACCCAAAATTTGCTTGTCCATTTTAAAGAATGAAGAACAGTTTTTATGTATATTACTTCTAAGCTGCATCACCTATGAACCCATCCCTGCCCTTGTGTGGCAGTGCACAGTAGAAACTTGTTTTCACATATCCATATATTAAAACATTGATTGTAACCGTGATATATATGTGCTTCAGCCTACAGTTTAGACCTATTGTCTTATGTATGACCCTCTGTCCTGCGTGACAGTGAATACTAGCATTATCCTCACTTTAATCAGACTATCAAAATCCTCAGATTAGGCAAAATTGTAATTAATTTTGTCAATAAAGATGTTAATAATAATAATTCATTGTGTTCAGGGTAGCGAAGGGTTTTGTTACGTCAGATCGATGGCAATGTGAACTGTATGTTGCCAAAGATCTTAATATAGCTGGCAATTTTTTAACAGTTTCTTATCATCACTCGGTATCAAATCAGTATTGTCGTGCTGCTGTCTTGTTGCATATGTTTGGAACGGTACTGCTTTCATTTGATTTTTTTTCAAGATTTTTTCTTCAGGGATATATTAGAGGTTTTATGAAAGTGTACAAATACTGTATCCACTAAGAAACCACTGTAATCTGATACTTTGCATCTATAGTAAATATTATTATTATTTAATAAATAATTTATAATACATAAGCTGTATATACAGAGCTGAAGAGTTGTATATTTCTTTGAAATATACATTATCATATTCTTGTATTGTCAAGAAAACATTATCATATTATTGTATAGGGATGACGTGATACTAGGAATTACAACCATAACATTGGTGGTATGCTGATAATGTAAAGGTATCTGCAAGCATATCTGAGATGAAGTCGAACAGCAGTCGACTTCATCTCATGCAAGTGCACTGTTGTAAGGATACGGTGAGTCAGGAGATGTTGGAAGAACAGATGAAAGTGAAGACAGCTTCCTGAATCAGTGAAGGATCTTGGATATGTGAGACAAGAGTTTAAAGTTTAAAGCAACAAGGGTAAGGTGTCCAGAATATCTTATCCCAGTTCCTACACGAACAAGCACAGTACAGGGGTGAGGAAAGGAACAAAGCACAATCTGCTGGCACAATGCTAAAAATATAAGTTGTCAAAGTCCTTGAAAATCGAGGCCCACAATTCCGTAGAAGAGAGCCCCACCCTGCTGAGGATCTTTTTTTTGTTTTGTTTTAGAATCGTTTTAAATCACAGTTTTTTTCCGAAACGCTTTGCGAAATAGTCGCTTCATTACTTTATGTTACTGCTGTGATTACCACCGTAAGCTGTAAGCTTATGTATATAAGCTGCTTGTGTACACACATTCTCTTGAAAAAAAATGGAATTGGAATTCAAATATTTTCGGGGTCATCATGACTTTTTTTTTCATCATTTTTAATTTAGTGAGGGGGAGATTCAGTTCCTCTCTAGTCAAGTGTTCTTAACATTTTCTACAATTACATACGTCCAATGGAATACTCAATATGTCCCTATACCCAATTTGACAGACTGAAAAACAACATTAGTCCTATGACATACCAGTATGACTTCAAATCTTCAATATCGTGGTTTTACTTTACATATAGATATCTAGGACCAACCAGTTTAAAGCCAATAAATAATATTTTATCATGTATGTTTATAGAAACACGGCAGATCATATAGTGGCAATTTTTGCTATTGTGAAATCAAAACATGGAACCGCTTTAAATGGTACTGATAATTGTGCTACTTAATTATAACTTAGCTTTTCTTTAAAAGTGTTCCGAGACAATACCCTCATTATTTGCTTCCTATACCCCCAAGGGTATATGGATACCCCTGGTTAAGATCACCTGCTAGGTCACAGCGATGTGTAACTTGGTGTCGTCAGGGGTCCGCTTATGCTAAGGTGTGGCACCACGAGAGGCTTTTCCCCTTTGGATGACTCAGATATTTCAAGGTGAGAGTTAAACTCATTGACTGATTTCCCCGTCCTCTCACACAGTACACAATGCATTTTGACGTCTAAATGCCGAACGGACAATTCAAGGAGTACTATACATTACAATGGCTCACAAACATTAACGTTTTCTATGCCTGGGTTAATAGGTTAGGTTAAGTTAGATTCAAGCGTTTAAGTACATTATTTCTGTCCATTGTGGCAACTCAAGAACACAGGTTGGATTGTTAGTGTATGGAGATATCTATATATGTTGGTGAAGCATAGATTGTCAGACAATGTTGCGTCCTCAAATTGCGAAGCAATAAGAAGGTACATATAACGTTATTTACCATTTGAATGAAAATAATGTGAATTTAATACTTCTAGCCGACGTTTTAAGACACAAAGCGAATATTTATTTAAACGCTTAAACTATTCCTTTCCTGATACGTCTCTCTAGTACCTTACAAAGTTTATAAGTGGCGCTGTTATGTAGTTTAGGGGCCAATAGGGTGGTTGCAGAAAAGTTGTTCAATGTCAACCAATATTTTTTGACTAGTTGTATATGAAAAGGGCTGCAATTGTCCCAAGTTTCAGTACTTCAGCGTAAATAGAAAGGAAGATTTTTTTTTCAACGACTTTTACTCATTTTCAAGTCTTAATAAATAAACACACGTTTCAGATATAATTATTCTGTGACACTTTTCTGACACATTAACATATAGTAAAGGATTGGTAGATAGATATTTTCCAAAACATCTTTAGTTTTCCTAATACAAATTTTCAAAGTTCCCCCCAAAAATTATGCAAAAATAGCATGCTTATTGCTATTATAAAATCAATAAATGAACTTAGAGAATAAAGCTATCACCCAAATTTAGAGACATGCCCTCCACATATACTGTGTAAGTTTCATGTAAATTGAATAAAAGATGAAAAAGTTATTTGAACGTTTATGTCAATTGAAAAAAAAACAGCAAATAATAAAGTCTGAGGTTCTAAAATCTGTGGCTGAGGTTGACATCAACCAATTTTCTCCAAAATTGGCACCCTTACAGATAGGCTTACGTGCAGGCAGGTGTATAAGTTACATGCAAATCGTCCGATAAAAAGAAAAGAAAACTTTTGTTGAAAAAAAATCAATTTTTTTTTACTTAAATTTTTTTCCAATTAAACTAATTATAATATTTGTTTAATATATGCTACTGTGATAGCAAAGAGTCATAGCTATGATTTCAGTTGACACTTTTGTTTCATAATCGTTTTTTGACCATTTTGGCATAATTTTGAAACCTTCAATATTTTTTTCCTCCCTTCCTATTTATGCTACGATGCTGAAACTTGGACTAGATGAAACACTTTTCATATAAAACTTGTCAAAAAAGTTTGATTGAAATCGAACGAGTTTTCATTTATTGCATTTTTGGGGCAAATTGGAATCTAATGCCTCCTTAGTGACTTCTGATTTTTTATCTTATAGGTAAATAAATGTCATATATCCTGATCTCCATACTCTGGTAATTCAGTTATTTACTGTGATGAGTTGAGGAGTGCAGCAAGGTGTTTGCTCAGCACCACGTCTGCCTCTTTTAGTATACATTGTGATACTCCGTCTAATACTATTGTCATGGATTGAAGCTTCATTGTGTTCAGGGTGGCGAAGAGTTTTGTTACGTCAGGTCGATGGCAATGTGAACTGTATGTTGCCAGAGATCTTTCTATACATGGTATTTGCTTAACAGTTTCTCATCGTCATTCGTTATCAAATCAGTATTGTTGTGCTGCTGTCGTGATGCATATCTTTGGAACGTTATTATTTTCATTTGAAGTTTTTTTCAGGGATACATTAGAGGCTTTATAAAATGTACAAATACTGTATGCACTAAGAAACCACTGTAATCTGATACTTTGCATCTCTAGTAAATATCATTATTATTATGATTATCAAAATTATTTTATAATACATAAGCAGTATATACAGAGCTGAAGACTTGAATATTTAAACAAATCCACATGGGCCGTGGCGAGGGTTCGAACCTACGTCCGAGAGAATCCCAGACGCGCCTTAATCGTCTGAGCTACGACATGGTAAAAGAATTGCAACTGGGAAATCAACTGCAGGAAAAGAGTCTGCAGGACCCATAGTAGGTCAAGTTGATTTCCCGGTTGCAATTTTTTATCATGTAGCTCAGTCGATTAAGGCGCGTCTGGGATCCTCTCGGACGTAGGTTCGAACCCTAATCACTGCCCTTGTGGATTTGTTCATTTGATATATCACGCCATTGTGATTTCTGTGTGCACAACCAGAACATTAGTGGTATGCTGATGATTCAAAAGTATTTGCAAGCATACCTGAGATGAAGTGAAGTGAAAACAGCTTCCTGAATCAGTGAAGGACCTGGGATGATATGTAAGACAAGAGAATACAGTTTAAAGCAACCAAGGGTAAGGTGTCCAGCACATCTCATTATCCCAGCTTCAACACGAACACGCACGATACAAAGGTGAGGGAAGGAACAAAGGACGGTCTGCTGTCACGATGCTAAAAATATAAGTTGTCAGTCCTTGAAAATCGAGGCCCACAAGTCCCCAGGAGAGAGCCCCGACCCTGCCGGCCGGAATAAAAGGACGCGCTCCCTCCACCTGGCCACAGTCAGCTGATATTCCACAACTATGAAGATCTTGGTCAGTAACACTCTAGCTATCTTACAGAATTTCATAGTCATATCGGCTTTGATACGTTCTGTTTGCTGATTAAAAAAATATTTTTTTTGTTTAATCTTATTAGCATCACAGTTTTAGTATCTTGTTGAAAACAATCTATCGTTATTCAAGGAGTTTCATTCTCTTCATTATACATACCTCTTTCATATACAAGAATGCTTCTCATGCTAGCCCATTTAATCTCCTTTTTAGTTAGTATAACTACAAGTAACATAACATGTTGTATCATTCAACAGATCATTGTTGTCGCCCTGGCCGCCTTCTGCTTGGTGGACACAAGCGCTGCTCCTGCCCCAGAGGCTGAGCCCGGGTACTTTGGCGGCTATGGAGGCCTCGGCCGAGGCCTCGGCTTTGGAGGAGGATATGGAGGCTATGGGGGAGGATATGGAGGCTACGGACTCTACGGTCGTAGGAAGAGGAGCGCTGAGCCTGCTGCTGAGCCTGAAGCTGAACCCGGTTACTTTGGCGGCTATGGAGGTTTCGGCCGAGGCTTAGGAAGCTTTGGAGGCTTCGGAGGAGGATATGGAGGATACGGAGGCTACTATCGTGGGAAGAGGAGCGCTGAGCCCGGTTACCTTGGCGGATTCGGTGGAGGCTACGGAGGCTATGGAGGCTATGGAGGCTATGGAGGCTACGGATACTACGGCTGAACACAGGCTATTATCATCTTGCTATCCTCTTCGTTTTGAGGAAATAAATAAAAATGTAAAATAAATCATAACAGTACAGATCATCTTAATAGTGTTATTATGCCCATTCAATGTGAATTGTTATTGGAAAAAAAAATAAATTTCATGTATTCCACTTGGAATTAATTTGGAAACTAATTTATAGACATAATTCATATATTTAAATTACAAACAATTCTAATTGATAATAACATAATTTGGGCTTTGGATGCTGTACTGATGGATACAGACACTTAGGACGCTGTATTGTTGAATACAACACTTGGGACGGTGTACTGTAATATACAACCCATATATTATAGATACAGATACAGACACTTTGTACTGTTGGATACAGAAACTTGGGACGCTGTACTGTTGGATTCAAATAAAAGGATTTCAGAAACCAACAGACACTTGGGACACTGAAGTGTTCAATGCAGTCACACAAATGGAAGACAGAGATGTTACGTCAAGCATTGAGGTTGCAAGCATTTACGACAGTCAAGCGGTGTTGTTGCAAACATTTTAGACAGACAAGGAGTGTTGTGCAATCATTTAAGACAGCCATGGAGTGTTGTTGCAAACTTTTAAGAGTCAGATAGTATTGTTGCAAACATTTAGGACAGTAAGTGAGTGTTGTTGCAAACATTGAGACAGTAAGGGAGTGTTGTTGCAAACATTGAGACAGTAAGGGAGTGTTGTTGCAAACATTGAGACAGTAAGGGAGTGTTGTTGCAAACATTTTAAACAGTCAGGGAGTTTTGTTGTTGCAAACATTTTAAACAGTCAGGGAGTTTTGTTGTTGCAAACATTTAAGACAGTCAGGAAGTGTTGTTGCAAACATTTAAGACAATCAGGGAGTGTTATTGCAATAATTTAAGACAGCCATGGAGTATTGTTGCAAACGTTTAGGACAGTCAGGGAGTGTTGTTGCAATAATTTAAGACAGCCATGGAGTATTGTTGCAAACGTTTAGGACAGTCAGGGAGTGTTGTTGCAATCATTTAAGACACTCTGCATCCACTGAAGTACTTACTAATCACATGGGTGTAAACACTTAAGACACAAGGGTGCAGGGTATTATTGTCAGAAGTCAGTAGGCGACACAAGGGTGTAGCAACTTAGCTGATCACCAATAGTCAGTACACACGTCACTACTTACAATTAATGGGGCGGTTGAGTTCCGTAAGTCACGCACGAGACCAGTAACTTACAGCAAGGCCTGCTGACTGCGTTCATCCCATGTGCTAATCCCCAAGGCTCCAGTAACTTAAGTTATAATTTTTCACCAGAGTGTAATTTATTGGGGACGAACATATTAAGATATCTACCCAGCCCTTCAACTAATGCGTCGCTATGTTACGTTATGGCAAACAACGTTTCAAATGCAACAAGTGATATGAAAAGTACGGGGCTCAGAAGAATACATGTTTTTCTCTCCATCGGCTAGTTAGGTTAGGTAGGTTGTTTGGGTTCGTGCTTTATTGATTAAATCAGGAAAAAAAATTCTGTTAAGGATTGGTACCTAGTCAATCTTACCCGGCCTGGATACGAACCTAGGTCAAATCGCTGGCGAAGTGCGGGGCGACTGTGTTACCACTACGCCACCATGGACTCATATTGTGCCAATTCAAGATAACGGCCTGAATACATAAAGGTTTAATTTGCAGTTAGTATAATTTGTAATAGACGGAAAGGGTAGAGGAATATCTACATCGATAAGTCTATCTCTCTCTGTGAATATATTTATTAAAGTTTACTCTAATCCTGGACTATGTTCAACAGAGTTGAATTGAGTGTCCCTTAAACATAAACAAAGTGTTTACATATATATATATATATATATATATATATATATATATATATATATATATATATATATATATATATATATATATATATATACTTACGTACGTACACGGTATTGTGTACGTTTAGGGGTGATCCTGGACGGCATGGGTTCGAATCCTGGCCGGGTCGAAGAGTTCTTATTGATATATGGCTTGCGCGTTCATGCAGCTTTCTCACACATGCTAGACTCAGTGCGGCCTGTGCATGCACCAGAATTTGATGAAAAACTGTACCCAAATGTATCCATGAGTGTCGTCGAGGGTTGGTCAGTCAGGGAGCTTAGTTAATAAGCGCCAAGACTGACCAATCCTTATAGACGATCATTGGTGCGTTGGTCACGGTACTGTGTACGTTTAGGGGTGATCCTGGACGGCATGGGTTCGAATCCTGGCCGGGTCAAAGAGTTCTTAGTGATATATGGCTTGCGTGTTCATGCAGCTTTCTCTCACACACACACACACACACACACACACACACACACACACACACACACACACACACACACACACACACACACACACACACACACACACACACACATATATATATATACACAAAAAAGTTACAATATTGATTACATGCAAGGTACAAGGCTGCTTGTCACAAGTTGAATAGCTCTTCCAGCTCCTCAGATGGTGGGCAGGAACCATGGATGCAGTGAGCATTTCCTCTCTGGATTGCCACACTAAGGCGCTGAAAAAGAAAACTGGCAGCTCAAGGGTCTCTAGTTGTTTCGATTAGCTTAGACCCCAACTCCTTCAAAAAGCTAGCAGCACTTTTACCCCAGGCACCAAGTGTCTCTGAGGCAATGGGGACAAAATTGTAGTGGTGCTCAAGGTCTCTGAATTTACGTGACTTGGCCGCTTCCCGGTGATTGGCAGCTCCTCCTGCTTGAGTAGCACTGAAGTCAACATAGGTATGGCTAAAGTTGAAACGCAAGTGTAGTCCCACACCAACTGTCTACCATTCTTCCAGGGGTTCATCGTGATTCCGTCTGGGCGACCGACAGGCTCATCAGAGTTGCGGGACATTAGGTAACGGGGCTCTCTTTCTGCTGGACAACCGGCTGTGGTAAGGCTTCTCTTAATAATGACATTGACCTCGCCGTGTCTTGCATGCCATCCTCCTGTCCTTTGGCAGAGAAGGCCATGCCGTCCGTACCTGTCGGCCTCTGCCTCGCCGCAAATACACCTGTATTTGGTGTGGATTGGGGCAGCGAGACGGAGAGCCACGGCATATATATATATATATATATATATATATATATATATATATATATATATATATATATATATATAAAATATATATATATAACTATATTAAAACTTTGATCTATAAAATAGTTTCCACCACATTACTCAAATACCAGACTACGCTAATAATAATAACTCAGTAATCATATCTTGCAATAAATTCGTCTACAAAATAAAGATAAGTTGATACAAGAATACTAGTAATTCTTCTGACTATGCACAAGGCGGAGATATAAAAAGAGTGAAGATATGTAAAGGATTAAAAAATACTAAAACTATAATGCTACGCAAGAGACTAAATCATGTAACATGTCGATTTACGTTTAAGGGAAAAATGAAAATGAGATTCAATTTACAATATTTTTATTGTAATACTTACTATATATTTATTGTAATACTTAAAATGTCGCATCGAAATAAGGAGTCATTGTCTGTGAACATTGCGGCGGTTGAGTGAAGTCAATAAATATGACTCAACTCATTGACTTAGCCGTAGTACCTACGACCTCCAAGCTCCGAAGCTCCGAGCCTCCACCGAAGCCCCTACCACCGTAGAAGCTGGGATCAGCTTCAGGCTCAGCAACGGCTTCAGGATCAGCCTCAGCACTTCTCTTTCCACGATATCCGAAGCTCCTCTGTACCACGGAAGCCTGCACCCAAGCCCCTACCACCGTAGAAGCTCGGATCAGCTTCAGGATCAGCCTCAGCACTTCTCTTTCCACGATATCCGAAGCCTCCTCTGTAACCACGGAAGCCTCCACCGAAGCCCGTACCAACGTAGGAACTGGGATCGGCTTCAGGCTCAGCAACTGCTTCAGGATCAGCCTCAGCACTTCTCTTTCCACGATATCCAAAGCCTCCGAAGCCTCCTCTGTAACCACCGAAGCCTCCACCGTAGCCCCTACCACCATAGAAGCTGGGATTGGCTTCAGGGTCTGCAACGGCTTCAGGATCAGCTTCAGCACTTCTCTTTCCTCTAAATCCGTGGTGTCCGAATCCTCCACCATAGTGTCCGAAACCTCCACCGAAACCTCTCCGGAAGTAGCCAGGCTCAGCATCTGGGGAAGGCTCAGCATCTGGGGAGGGCTCAGCGCTTGTGGCTGCCAAGCAGAAGGCGGCCAGGGCCACAGCACTAACCTGATGAAAGATAAGAAAACATGAATTTACATTATATAATGAAATAAAAATTTATCAGCAACAGGTTTTTAATTAAACTTATGAACAAAATTGTTAACTCTGTTTTGTTGTCTTATTGACTGTAAAACAAATATGTTTAAACAAAATGAATTTCATTCCTGGAGTTGAAGTCTCTTGTATAAATAATCTCATATTATTCAAGCAAGTGTCCAAATCTTGAATTGTTCGTTAAAGAAAGAAATTCTAGATTTTAGTTCCTCTTTCCCAAATAAAACGTAAAATATAATTTCCCAAGTAGATTTTTGTGCCCAGTTCAGGACTTGAGCGTTAAGTTCAGATAAATAAATTTTGTCTGGATATTTATCCCTTAAGTTAACCTTAGATTTGCATAAAGCAAAACATCTAAAATAGCTGAAAATATGAATTCGATAATAATTTTTTGTTCAGGTTCATTATCGATCATAAATACTGATGCTAATGTATGTAATGAGTACTCTAACTCAACCATATTTTTAGTATTTTATACATCATACAATTTCCAAATCTGAAAAAGTGAGAACTAAATCTTATTTAAAAATGTAATATGACTGAAAAGTTCCTTCACTTACGGTAAAGAATTTGATTAAAAATAAATAGAATACTTGAAAATTACTTAGAATAATTAGGTGTAAATAAGTTGATATATGAAATAATCAACTCAGAAACAATAACTTCTAAAAGGTTTTCATATAATTTAACCTGGAACCTTTGGGTGATAATATTTGGCTCTTAATATTTTGATAATAGAAAACATCAAATAATAAACGACTTCCTGCCAGGTGACATGG